>OY735206.1:6051970-6169470 GCA_963457665.1 Thysanoteuthis rhombus | reverse complement strand
TATTGAAAGAGCATTGCATATATACATACATACACACACACACACATATATATATATATAGATAGATATATTTATTCAGTTAGTTGTGCCATTCGTAACTAATCTTGTATACATTAAGTGATGTATGGTGCTTTGTATCTTGGATGTGCTCAGTGCTATAGATACACAAAGATGCAGAAATATTTTAGTGTCTGTAAAAAGTAAAGGACAATAAAAGCTTTTTCGGTACAATGTAGGGAAGGTGGTCTGAATTGTAAATTATGAAGTTTCATACTGTTGCTCATTCGATGTTTCTAAGACCAAGAGAATTAATGAAAAGTCTTTTAATGGTACAAAATCTGAAAATTCCCATAATTAGCGGATGCATAGTAAAATATAAAAGAGAAAAAAAAGTTTTGAATTCGTTTTCCAAATGAGTCCTTGAAAGCTTCATCTGAGTGAAACTCATCGGAGGATGACCGATCGGAAAATGTTTGAAAATATAGTGTAGAAATTATTTGAACAACTTTGAAAGACGCTGCTCAAAATGGCAAACAAACATGTTGAAGAAGTGCAAAGAATTATGTGCATAATAATCAATAATCAAAACACACTCAAATCAAAAAAGTTTAAGTGTAAAAAAGAAAGAATTTTTTATGCTGGAACTTTTTACGGCTTTCACTGTCTGCTGTTTTTTTTTTTTTTTTGACTCTAAAATTTGTGTTTTTGATCATTCGTAGCACAGAGCACACCCAAGATACAAAAGCACCATACGTTAGTGATATATAATCTCATTCCTTTGGACAAATATTCTGTATTATTTATTAAGCCCCTCCTGGGTCTCATTGTCTTCTCCTATCTTCCCTCACTTTTTTCGGTGGGGTTCCTTACATTCCCCTGTATAAATAATTACTCCCATTTCATATTTGCTGTTGTTTTTTTTTGTCCTGCTGTCCCCCCACCCCACCCCTAAGAAGCCGGAAGCGAGGTAGGCACTCTTCCAGAGGAGTCGCTGCCCTCACCCTCACTGTTTCTTCAAATTACGACCTCCACCCACGTACGTTGTAACGTACGCTGTAATACAATAGCATTGTCAGTAATCTGTGACTGCTAGTGCACAGTGCTAGCGTCTTCCAGTATCCAGTTTTTTTGTCTACAGTCTCTCACCCGCCTCGAGATGAGTTCTCATCTCCAACAGTGTTGCCTATGATGTCTGCTGTTTTACATATCTACATTGTCTCTCTCTTTCGTTATAAACAAAATATCTCTGCCTAATGTATATACTTTGTATCGGCGGTCTGCAAAGTTTTCCAGGACCAAGGGCCACATCGTATATTCTACACATTTTCACGAACCAAACAAAAATATCTGTTTTTATAAATAAATGAATAAAATTTAAATAAATGAACAAGTCTGGTTGGTCATTCAAAGAAACCACCTCGTGACAGGCATCTTTGGGCAACATGTAATGTTATGGGTGATCAATTGAAAAAATTGTGAAAAGCGATGATCAATGAACAAGTCACTACTCTAGCCTTTTGTTGGCCAGTGATCACAAAAGTCTGATTTGAAAAAAAAAAAAAAAGCATGACATAAAATTAGGCACAAATTTAGCATAAACTTACATTGATTAAACCCCTTACTATAAATCAATTTAGAGGGTGAATTTAAAAAAACAAACAAACTGTTTTTCTAGACATAATGAGTAAAAGTCAGAATTTTCAGACCTGAAGTTCCATTGGTGCAGCCTGTTTGTGTGATCCATGCATAGTCAGCCAGCCAACCTTAGAAACTGAATTGTCCTTTGTTGACAATTTTGTTTGATAGTTTTTGTAATAAGTCTTAGTTTTGTATTTTTTTTCTTGTGGTCTGCATCATATGATTCAGGACTGAGGAGAAATATGATTATTACAAGGAAACAATGCTGTCAAACATTATTAAATTCTCTGTTAAAACATCCAATTGCTCAACTGTAAATGAGAAGAATGGGCTATTCAATTTAGAATTCGTATTATTCATTGAAATTTAATTTGGTAAAAACTGTCAACATAGGTTTCTCCAATCTTCAAGTTGTTCTGGCTGGCTATCTATGCGTGTATCTATCTCTCTATGTAGCACGCGTGTGAGCTCTACTCATTCTAAGAAATTTATATTTTAATTTCAATTTTAAAAATTTCTGCACTAAATAGGTTTTTAGTGGGGGAGGGGCTCCAAGTAATTTTATCATTAATTTGTCCTTTAGGTTGTGTCTGTTAGTGTTCAAGCTTGTTTTTGGAAAATTCAAACCTTTTTTAGTAATTTATTTGTAACAAAAGGCAAGAGAAGTAACTTATTTGTTGACCACCCCTTTTTCCAATTTCTTAATTGATCTCCCTCAACACTGCATGCTTGAACATCCCCCCCTCTTCCCATTAAAAATCTATTTCGGGGGTGAATGAATGAAAAAAAATAAGAAGAAACTAAAATGTTTTTTTTCTTGATATAATAAAGAGTAAATATTTGAATCTTTGAATCTTTAGCTCTCTCGCTGCACATAGATTGCCAAACTGCCAGCCAAACTCACTTAAAGACCGAAGGAACCTATATTGACAGTTATGGTTGATGGTTTCTAATACTCAAGCGTTTACTTTGGATCTGTTTATTCCAACAACTGCAATATTTCCTCTGATTTACTTACATCAACACTTCTTCCATGTCACCCTGCTGTGTGAGTGTATTCATGGGCAAGAAGACAGGAAATGGAAAATGGTTCCTGTCGGCCATATTCTCTAGTTTCATCTCCTCCCACTTATGAGTAACTGAAAAGATCTTCCTTCCTTCCTCATTGTGACTGCCTAATTAACTCTGGTCTCTTCTGACTGGCATGGCTCCCCCTTTCCCAGTTCTGCATTCTGAGTTTGCAGGTTAGGGCTTAGTATACCGATTTCACTATGGATTTGGTTCAGGATTCCCCCAATGTGGAGTGGTTTGTCAGAGCACAGTTAACAATATAATGCGGTTGATTGGTGGACCCTTACATTTTGATGTATGTGTTACAATGCGTCGGTGAAATTGCCTTATTGGTTAAATTTTACTTATTTTTTGTTAAAAAAAAAGGAAAAAAATTGATTTCACTTTGATTACATCAACTACTGATTGTAGAAAGATAGATTTTTTTTTATTTCCTCACTTTGATTATGTGAGCTTTTGATCAAATCAAAACTGAGTATTCATTTTTTGTAAAAAAAAGTCAAAACTACGTATCAACTTATTTTTTGCAAAAAATGTTTGATTTTACAATCAATTTTTTTGTAAGGAATTCGATTTTACAAACTTTTGATTGTCTTTGTTTTGATTAAATGAACTTTCCAACAAATCAAGACTACGTATTTATTTATTTTTTGTAATAAAGTCAAAACTTTGCACATTAGTTAATTTCAGCGATTTGCTTCAACGTCTGCGTACCATTGTTCCTTTATCCAAAAAACAGTAAATAAAAATAGGATTTCATCAAGAGACTCACTTAATATGACAGAAATAATACACTTCTATGATTCGCAATCAATTATTATATAATTGCGTGGTGTCTTAGACCTAATTTCTTGGATTTTGTGATAAAAACAACACGCTCCTTCACTGGTGAATTTGTAATTGACTTTTGATTATCCACAGTTCATCTATAATTTGGTTGTCTTCCTTGGACCCCAATACACAAATTTAAAAGGGGACTACTGTATTATTTAAAATTTGATGTTCTGTATATAATGGAATATAAGACCCCCCACCTTATTTCAGCAGGGTATATCAAGAGGAAATGCATCCTCCTGAATTTTCCTGATTTCTTCATCTTCTTCTCTTTCCTCCCCCTTTTTTCTCTTTCATCTCCTTTTCCTTCACCTCTTTCATCTCCTTCTTCATCTTTTCCTTTATCTCCTTGTTCTATTTAATTTTTTCTTCATCTTCTTCTTTATCTTTCTTCAACTTTTCCTTCTACTCTTCCTTCTTCTCTTTCTTCATCTCTTCCTTCTTCTCTTTCTTAATCTCCTCCTTCTTCTCTTCCTCCATCTCCTCCTTCTTCTCTTCCTCCATCTCCTCCTTCAACTCTTCCTCCATCTCCTCCTTCAACTCTTCCTTCAACTCTTCCTCCATCTCCTCCTTCAACTCTTCCTTCATTTCCTCCTTCTTCTCCTCCTTCTTCTCTTCCTTCATCTCCTCCTTCTTCTCTTCCTTCATCTCCTCCTTCTTCTCTTCCTTCATCTCCTCCTTCTTCTCTTCCTTCATCTCCTCCTTCTTCTCTTCCTTCATCTCCTCCTTCTTCTCTTCCTTCATCTCCTCCTTCTTCTCTTCCTTCATCTCCTCCTTCTTCTCTTTCTCCATCTCCTCCTTCAACTCTTCCTTCATCTCCTCCTTCAACTCTTCCTTCATCTCCTCCTTCAACTCTTCCTTCATCTCCTCCTTCAACTCTTCCTTCATCTCCTCCTTCAACTCTTCCTTCATCTCCTCCTTCAACTCTTCCTTCATCTCCTCCTTCAACTCTTCCTCCATCTCCTTCAACTCTTTTTTCTTTGTCTTCTACTTTTTCTTTATCTCCTTCAAGTTCACTGTTTCTCCATGACAACCATAATTCCACTAAATGTAGCCATATTTTACAGGCAAATCATTCTATCTCATTTTCCCATTTTCTATCTGGTCTCTTGTTAGTGCATCTACCGTCCCATGTACACCAGTCGGTCAGCCTTTTGTTCTGTCATCTCGTATTATATATTTGTATAATATCCTTTGCTCTAATCACCCCTTTGATCCATTTTGATGTTTTTCTATCTCTTAGAGACATTCCTAGCATTGCTCTTCCCATGGCTCTCCATATCACTGGGAGAACTTCTAATTAGTATAGCTGTATCTTTCATATCTTCTCATCATATTATATCAAATGATTGTAAGTTGAATCTCAGTTCATTTTGTTAATTTCCATGTTTCATTTCTGTAATTCATACCCATCAACATGCATTCATTGTATACTTTTCCCTTATTGAAATATCTATTTTTCAGATTAAATGCTTTCCAGACGATCGTTGTGGGTCATTTGTATTACCTATTTTTTCAAATTCTCAGGTTCTTGCTAATGTGAGGCTTGATCACAAAGGTTACATGTACCTTATGAACCATTTTTTGGGAAAGGTTTTCATAACCACACCCTTGGCAGGATGCAAATCCACCAAGGAGATGGATACTTCTACCCCAATCATACAGCTCAATTAGCTGCTGGGTGCACAGTGCAATATATCCTAATGAAGACTCATACTGGGAATTGAACCCCAAACCTCCAGCCTGTGAGGTAGACATGTCAACCATTACACTATTTTAGCAGATAAAATCTGCTGTACTCATGTTGATGTAGTTATCAACCCCACCCCACCTCCTTCCAGAAGTTTTGGACGCAGATTTCTGGCATTAGTGATTTGTCTGGATTCTTCTTTAATATTCTTTGTTTTGTTTATTCTTGCTCGTTCCCTCCAGAAGGAGAAAGAACGAAAATCAATGAAGAAGAAAGATTCTCTTCAAAATGACATGATGCCCTATGAGAAGCCAAATTTCGAACTGATCTTTCATTAAATTCAGATTAATTAATTTTTTAAACAACTAGACAACCCAGTGACCTGTTAGAGAAAATAAGTGAAATCTGATGTGACCAAAATAAAGCTGGATTTTTTTTTTATTCATTTGCAAATCAATGGAGACTATTTTGTTGGTAGCATTTGATAGTTATTTCCCTTGACAAACCAGTTATCATAATACTCACATAGTGCTGTCAAGGGGTGCCTTCATTTGATGCATCTGACTACTCAGTGATCACAAACAGATAAACAGAATTGGACTTTTAGTAGTATATATATATATATAGATATACTTTCCGGTGAATGTCTCAGTCCTATCATACCTAGTCATATAGAAATCGTACATTATCAAAGCTTTTTGTGTCTCTTATCTTTGAGATTTTTCCTTTGATATTTTTTTATCAAAGTGACTTGTTGGTAGTGATGGAAACAGGTTTTGGATACGAGGTAAGTCTCCATCTAGTAGACACTGAACATACAGAAAACCTGGACATTGAGAAGTAGGTATATGCTATAACCCTGTGCGCCCTTCTTTTTCTGTCCCTGCTTGTTGGTACATTAGTATCGATCTGATACCAAAAATTGATCACCATGAGATGAATTTCCTTGCATACATTTTGTGGCTCATAGTAAACTTTGGCTTTTTAACCCATATCTGCCTGTAGGAGTATATATATATAGTCCACTCTGAAAAAAATTGTCAGAGAAAATATACTTATAAAAGGAAGTGGATCAAATTTCGTATAAACACTCAAGATGACAAGAAACGTACTTAGAGTTTTTTTTCTTTTACAAATAAATCTGCATTACCATACCAATATACTTTCATTTACTCCTTATTTCTAATTCTACCAGAATCTGACTTTGGACCTAAATGGGTTAATCCCTAGAGACATATTTCTACCATTTGTCCTCATGTACAGTTCCTCATTAGAGATCTTCTTTGGCTGGTAGCAATTATGAATCTTTCCTAGATAGCTATGCTATGGTCAAATCGCATGGGACACAGCGGTTCTTGTAGGGTCACTGGAGTTTAGTAACATTGAGCCTGGTCAGTACGTAGATGTGTGACCAGTTGTGTAGACCAGATGTTGTAAAGAGCTGGGGATCATGGAGAGAGTCTCCCATGCTGATACCCGTTTATCTCTGCTCTATACTCAATATTGCGAGCCAAAGCCTTTGATAATTCAAGTATCCTAATTTCAAGTTTTTGTAATGTCTCATCTCAAGCTCTTTTAATGTGTGATGATCAGACACGAAGTGTCAAGAGTTTCTATGATATGATTTTTATCATGTCATGATAGGAAGGTTTATCAACCAATGAGATCATCCTAAACAAACAAACAAACAAATAAACAAACTGAAACATAAGTCTTGAGTGTTGAAGAAATTTTGCAAAATATTTTGTCAGAAAACAAGTCAAGTAAAAATAAAAGCAGGGGAATGAAATGGTACGAGTTAGTTGCCAGTCAATTTGTCATGAGGTCAATTTGTCAGGAGGTCAGTTTGTCAAAAGGACAATTCGTCACCAACTCTAAGAAATGTTAGAAATAAAAAAACAAAACAAAAACAAAAACAAAATTTCAGCACGTCAGACATCAAAATATTAAGATTTAGAATTATGTTCAACCACTTTTGAGGTATTGACTTTTTGTTAAGAATCGTAATTTTTCAAAAAGCTGGGAACAATCATACTTTATAGGTGTCTGTTGTTATTGTCTTCATTTTTATCAATTTGATGACTTTGTTATTCCTTGATATATTTTCATGAAATTTTGTATGTTGGCTTGTGGAGAAATATTAGCTGGGGGTGGTGAGTTATGGCCAATCTGATTGTATGTTTACATTTTGTAAGCGAAAATGTTTTTATTTACAATTGGGAAAATTTCTGATATCTTGACCAATTTAACTGAAATTTGGCTATAATGTTGACATGAATTTGTGGAATTGAAAAATAGCGAACTATGGTCAATATGAAGAGATATTGAACTTAGGACCCGTTGAACTGATCGGAATCAGAATTGTTATACAGGTTGTTGGGCACCTAAATTACTATATCTCGGAATTTTTGAGATGAGGTATTATTATTATTTCTATTGATATTCAGACCATCCTCATCTTGGTTGTTTTTCATACAATGTTTCGGCCGTTGCACTCTACGGCCTTCGTCAGGTATCATCTGGTAGGAGTGGGGAAGTAATAAACCGAACCCTTTATTTATCTGACGGGGGTATATTGACCGTACTCCCCTCTTAGCATTAGTAGTATTGTTATATTGTCTCACACTAGGATCGAACCTAGAACCATCAGATTACTTTACAGTCGGATAAATAAAGGGTTTGGTTTGTTACTTCCCCACATCTACCAGATGATACCTGATGAAGGCCGTAGAGTGCAACGGCCGAAACGTTGTATGAAAAACAACCAAGATGAGGATGGTCTGAATATCAATAGAAATACTTGAATTACTGTTGTTACTTCATGGTCAAACTCCCGTCTTACTTCTACTCAAACCAATTATGATTACTGCAACTTTTGTATTGTATATATAATGAAGAAAGTATCTTGTATTGTGAGAGAACCACTTCCCAATTACATGATCATGAATTCTAATCACTGTAGGAATGTAAATTTTATAAATGATTTTGGTTTAATGTGTCGTGATAGACAAATGATGAAGAGTTTGCTGCCCTAAATTTGGTGAGGATTGTTGTTGTTACAATGGAAGGACTAAGTCAACTCCAGACTTGGACTGGAATTTGACAGACGGGATCGAATTGAAAACTAATTTAGAAGATATCATTAATGCAAGCAGGAGGCACCTAGGATGTAAGTTTTTTAGTGAATGTTTTTTTTTTTTTTTGTTTTTTTTTCTCTTGGAAAATCTCAAATATCCGGAAAGATGCTGGAAATTCCTGTAATGAGATATTAGCATAAACGCTTTCCCCAAATCCACAGGACCTTTGGAGATGGATTAAATCTACTAGTAAATAACAGTCCGTATCCTTATTGCTAAAATGTTGTATGGTTAATCAAAGTCAACCTCTGGTATCTGATGGTCATTTAATTTAAGTAGACACTTGAATTTCTCGAGACTCTTACACACAGTGGTCATGGGTAGCGTTGTGTGTGGAGTTGTACCATAAAGATCTTTAATTAGAACGTGAGTGTCATTACTGTGAAGGATGCCTTCAAAGGTTAAAGAAATGTCATGGAATCTCTATACGTGAAGTTTGTGGCGAGAAACAGTTCGCAAACCACAAAGGTGTAGCCTAGAATGTGCATGAATTTGGCAAGTTTGCGGATGAGGAAAACATCAGTACCGACCAGATGTACTATGCAGTTGAAATTGCTTTATATTGGTTATGTATCACTCGGAGAACTTTTAATCAGTATAGCTGTATCTTTTATATCTTCTCATCATATTATATCAAATGATTGTAACCATACTAATCACCTGACCAACCACTCACTTTATGAGTCTGTCTGTCTGTCTGTCTCTGGGTGCTCCTGGTCACATTTTGGAGGTTACAACCTTGAAAATTTGCATGAATACACCACTAGGCATCATTTTTTTTTTTTTTTTTTTTTCCCTCTCTTCAATACATTGCTTTCTTGGATCTTAATGGTCATAATGTACCAACAATGCCTAAATGTTGTGCTGGTAATTTTTAAATGATTTTGTTAAAAGATTAAAAAAAAAATGTTTTTTTAAAGATAATTAGGTCTGGTACGGGCTATGGTGATTCATTTGTACAAGGTACGGATTTTAATAAACTGTATCATTCATAATAATGTCTGGTGCTTAACATTTCAATAAATATCTAATATTTGTTTAATTTGAGTTTGACAGTCGTTATGCTTTAAAGATCTATGATATGCATAATAAGTAGGTAAGAGATGTATTATTTGATAATTATGTGCCCTCTGTTGGTCTGTCCTAATTTTGAACAGTTCTGGAACCAAGGGTGCCTAAAGATTGATGATTTATCTGTAGAAATCGTCAATTCAGTCTCATGATTGGAGTAATGTCCTCCTTAATCAACTAGAGGTCAATAAAATCATTGTTTCTCAATTTTGTTTTTCTCTCTTAGATTTTGGTTGAACTCTTAAAATTCGAGAAGTTTTAGCAGTAACTGTCAACAAAAACTGTCACCACAAGTTTCTTCATTTTTAAGTCAATTTGGCTGTCTATGTATCATGCGTACAGGCCATACCAAGGGAGATAGAGGGCTGAAAAACTGTTGGGTTTTTTTTCCCCCCAAGACTTCATTAGAACTCTTATTGTTTGATATGTTTTAATAATTAAAAAAAATATCTATTTCCATTGTGTTCTGATTAATGTATACTTCGGCCATTCCCAGGAGTAGAGACCATCCAGTTTTGTTTTTTTTTTTTGACCGAATGTATCGTCCATCCAGTTTTGGTCTTCCTTGACCGGGTGTATAGTTCACCCAGTTGTCTTTTGTTTTTTCAAGATAAACCAAAATCAGAACATCAATTTCTGTCTGTAACAGTATTCCGTCAGTCTGTAAGGAAAAAACAAAACATTTAGCCACATGAATTGTTTAGAGCAACTGAATCTGCTAAGTTTTTCTATACCAACGTAAATACAAAGTTGTTTTTTTTTTTTTTACATATCGAAGCTTTGATGCTTAAATCTAGAATGATCATATCTTTTATCTCGCAAATAAGAAAAAAATAAGGCATGCAAATTAAAAGAAAGACAAGTAAACTGAATCTATGAACTCTAGTTCTCGCATTTGTACAGTTACTGCTACAGATTCTTCCAATGTTAATTTTTTAAGTTTAATTTGTTGAATCTTGCATCTTAATGTAGTTTATTTAAATAAAAATTGATTTCTAGTCTCAACTCAATTTTGAGATTAACTAAATTAATCTTTTGATATTGGCCAGTGCAAAATTAATTTGTGGCTCACTCTGTGAAAAAAATGAATGGAATTATCACGTGTGAAACTGTAGATGGCAGAATATAGGATGGCGAGATGAACTTGACAAGTTCAGAAAGTATTGGCTTTGTGATGCCCATGATAGAGAGGTTTGGCAAATTGTGGGAAAGGTCTATGTCCAATGATGGATGCTGATGAGCTGATGTTGATGATACTAAGAGATGAATTTCAACTAATTTAATTTGAAAAATTATCAAAAAGATACATGGGGGGAGGATATATTCGGGACATATATTAACAGCAACCCTGTCACTAGTGAAGAATAAAACCATCTTTTTATATGGGTGCATCTAGTTGGGGGTTATATGAGACGGACGTGTCACACCATTATTCTCCATTGACTATAAGTTTCCAACTTTCTGACCCCCTTACCTTAGATGAAAAAGACTGATCCAGGTGTGTGTGTGTTGAGGGGGCAAATGATACCTGAGAGTTTTTTTGACATGTTTAATTTACACAAAGTCACAAAATAAATAAAAAATATCAGCAAGCAACAAAGGCATGTCTGACTGACTGATAGGAGCACTGAGACACAACTGAATCAACATCGGGTTGGGTCAGGTTGAGTTTTGGCACCAGATGTAAACCTTGGTGTGCAGACTACCTCAATGTAAAAAGAAACCCCAAAACAATAATTGCGGATAGATCTGTGTACCTGTGAATGATTAAGTCTCACCAGACCAGAGATCCTCGTATATAATAGCCTCCAGTCTGCAGCTCTCATGCTGAGCTGCACTTAACCTGATTCTGTGATAGTTCCTAGCCATAAGTAGTTCAGTTTAGTCTGCCTCTACTCGAGATTAGTAGAGTGTTAAATGGAGTTTACGATGAGAACTTGTTAACGATAGCCTTGCCTATTGACCGGAAAAACAGCCCATGCGTAAAGTGCTAAATAATTTGCAAGATAATGATGTCAAGACAAAGAGAAAAATCCCGGCCATATTTAAGCTTGTTTTGTGTATTTATTTACTGGCTACTTAGGGAGGATTTGTCAAATAACTGTAAAAGCTTATGTTTTAATGATTACATATATTGTGATTCAGCAGATTTATACAGTAGGGTTAAAAATGTAACAATAATCATGGTAATGTTTGGATACCATCAAACAAAACTGTCAAAATAGGTTTCTTCAGTTTTTAAGCGTGTCTGGCTGGCTATATAACTATGCACATATTGCATGTACAGGCCACAATAATGGAGCTAAGGGGCAGGAAGTTTCAACATTTACTCTTCAATACGTCTAGTGAGAAATTTTTTTTTTTTCTTTAAATTCTCTCTCTTCAAATAGGTTTTTAGTGGAGGGGGTCAATTTACAATGTAAGTTCATGATAGATTGATCCTTAATTTGTGTCAAATTATTTTTCTTTTTCTTAAATTCAGACTTTTTTAGTGATCACTGCCCAGCAAAAGGCCTGAGAAGTAACTTATACTTTGGTCAACCCCTTTTCTCAATTTTTCAATCGATCACCCTTAACACGTCTTGTTGCCAAGAGACGTTGGTCACATGACTGTTTCTATTTCTGGCATATCCTCTAGCATGGTCTGCAGAATGAGAACAGTCTACCCCCATGGATTGAAAAAAGGGTTCAGTTTGAGACACCCAGAATGTTGCCAACTACCGCTAACACCTGACGAAGGCTGGAGGTTACAGCAGCCGAAATGTTGTGACTGTAACAACCAAGATGAGGACAGTAGTCCGAGGAAATCAGTGTATAATAATATTCATGGTTGCCATTTAGCATCAAATGCATTCGAAGCAGGTGTCAGTTGATGAAATTTTAACTTTTCTTATTTCTGCCCACTGAATTTACAGCTACTCCACCACTTGTTAAGATCAGGGTAAAGAGTAGTCAAAATCCATGACAATATTGGGTTGTAATGCTTCATCTAATTTGCACAACTTTCTCTTTTCAGTTGACACAGAAAAAGATCTCTTTTACCCAGCTGATTACACTGACTGAATTCTATTTAATTAGATTAAACAGAAACCTTGCCAGACCCTTTTTATGGGGCGTCGGTTGTATGGGCTAAAAATATCAGGATTTTAAATCTTTATGATTGTCAAGTGTGAGTGTGCATATCATATCTTCCCTCTACAGTAACAAGGTTCACTGTAATTTGTGGGCTTCTCTTTATTTTTAAAGACCAATAACCAGAACTGTCAATATAGGTTTCTTCAGTTTTCAAGGTGGACTGGCTGGCTCTGTAAGTATGTATCAGGCCACAACTGTCAGCAGCAGAGCCAGTTAAAAAATTGCTTGGGAGAAAAGGTCCAGGATTGACTGCCAAATTGTTTGGGGGTGATCAATTAAAAAATCAGGGAAAAAGAGTGATCAATGGATTAGTTACATCTTTCTCATTTCATTGAGTAGTAATCATCAAAAAAGTCTGAATTTTTCAAAAACAAAGCTGCCAGACACAAAATGAAGCACCAAATTAGCACAAACTTACATTGTAAATTGACCCCTTTCCCCTGCCCCATTGGAAAAACAATTTTGAGGGGTAGGATTTGGGAAGAATGATTTTTTTTTTTCAGACATAATAAGGAGTAAATGTATTTATTTTGAGCCCTCTTGCACCATGCAACATGTACACGTGAAATACGCACACAAATACAAACACATACCCGTACAAATACCCACAGCCAGCCTGATCAGCTTAAAAACTGAAGAAATCTATGTCGACAGTTTTGATTGACATTTTCTAACTTGCAATGTTGTAGATCGTAAAAATTAATTGTACGAGGAAAAATTACTTTTTGTCGTGCAAATAATTAGGGGAAGGAGAAAAAAATTTTTCAAATTGTAAGGCCAAATTGTCGTATTATAGAAAAGAAGACAAAAAAGTCTTGCAGATTGAATAATATTAGGTTTTTAGTAATAAAGAGTCTCAGGCAATCCATAATTGTCAAAATTGTTTGGTTGTGAAGGAATTAAAGTCAAAGCCTGGTTTGTTTAAGCCTATAATTGTTGGGTCATAATTACGACTGTTTTAAAATAAATTTTTTTTTTTTCTTCGTTGTTCGCAAATAGTAATTATATGAAACCAGCTACCAATATATTTCTTCTTGAAATCCAATCTCGCAGAATCTAAAACAAACAATGGCAGAGAAATCGTAAAATGGTCAACACGGAAGGGCCAGACTTCAGTGGGTGTTTATGGAGGTAATTGGATGGCAGATGTTTTTACTTCGTTTTGTATTTAAAGACAAAACTGACTGTCCAGATTCAATCCAAAATCAGATATAACCATAACGTTAATGCACAGTAATCGAACAACTGTAGCCCTCAAAGATGGTAAAGGGTTCCATTCCTTTTTATCTATGCAAGTATTTGTATGTTCCAGTGCTCCTGGCTATACCATTTTGTCTACGGACTTGAATTTATTTTCTATTTTAGATGTTTTTCAGAGAAAAATGCTATTGATATCATAGATATAATCTATTCTGATGGAATTTCTTTACATGACATCAAATTTTGATGCTACGGTTGTTCTGTGATGGCGAGTTATATAATGTTCTAGATTAACTGTGACTTAAAAGATGAAGGCATACATGAAATATATGGATATACACTTGTATATGGATAATAGAGATTTGTATTGCAATGAGACTGGAGACTAGCCTTCTGTACATATTGCATTTCATAGACGTGGAAAATAGAGATTTGCATTATAATGAGCTCGGAAAATAGCCTTCTATACATATTGCATTTTATAGACATGGATAATAGAGATTTGCTTTGCAGTGAGCTTGGAGAATAGCATTTTGTTTACCATAAAGAGACCCTTATAATTTTTTGTTTTTATTTTTATTTATTTGTTTATTTATCTATTATAATGTTTTCTAATCAGCATCTATATTGCACAATCAGAATGCAAAATTCTATCTTACTACGTCAGTTACATTTTGTGTTAAGCACGCATTGCTAATTATCATGTGTGGATTTTTAAGTGTTCTATAAATCTTATTTTCAACTTCTTATAGCTAATTTTTGTTTATTTTTTTTCATAAAAAGCAAATAAGATAAGATTCTTTTGTACTAAATTGTTAAAAAATCTGAAATATTGTTTTCTCTCAATAATCTCAAAATAATCTTATGTGTGAAAATCTCTCACTTGTACACACTCGATGTTGAAATGACGTAGAGATAAAAAAGAATTCAAAATTCATAAAAGAAACAAGTAAATACATAAATTATATGTATTTTCGTGTTTTGAAAATAAAATGAGGCTGAAATATTCATGGTCGAAATATCTGTGGCCGAAACATCCTACAACAGTTTTCTCAAGTGTCTTTGTTCAGTTCATAGGAATTGATGACTATAACTTACATTTCTTTCCTTTTATTGAACTGTCTGCTGCCATTAAAGAGATACAACAAGTACAAAAAGTATCTGATGCATTGCTTAAAAGTTCATTCCAGCATCTTTCATAATGATTCAAAAGTAGCAGAATTTGGACCAAAGATTAAAAAATATAAAAATCAAAAAAATATTCAAAGATGATTGAATATTGAAAAGTTACCAAAGATCAGAGACCTTTGGTCCAAATTTTGTCAATTTTGAAATTATTCACGGATATCAAAATAAACTTTTTGGAAAGTATTGTCTACTTTTTGCTCTAACTGTAAATCTTTTTGTATTAACATGTTCACTGCCTCAAACAAGATAACTCATCTTATGATAGCTCATTATTCTTCTGTGAGATGACAGCATCTCCTTGTGCAAACGATGGAAATTTATATATTTACATTTTGCGTATGACAACTAGAGAATGGGACATTCTGTTTATCAAATATTTGAATAAGGAAAATATGGCTCCACAATTACAACATTAAACTAGACAAACACCACTTCAACTTCTATTCTGACTGAAGATGATTATGGCAATTTTTGTATTGTATGAATAACAAACAAAAAATTATAAAAATTTATATTGTTTTATGTGAATGTATTTATTTATCAGGATGAAATAAGCCCATGCATATCTTTACGATGAAATTCCGCTAATATCCAAAACTTGTTAATTTAGCTCGGTCAGTAAGACACCCTTTGGCAATTAGTTGGTTGTGAGTTCAAATCACAGTTAGGGAATGTGGTTTTTGCATATCTGTTTACAACCCACATTTTAGCGAGGATTGTTCTTGTTATGATTGGAAAACAAAGTCTACTCCAGACTTGATACTGGAGTATGTCAAAATACTCAAAGAGCGTATACCTCAGCCAATGCCATTGTCAGGGGAGAGTAATTATGCATTGATCTACTGCAAAATTTATTCATTTCTTTCATGGCCCATTTCTTACCCTTCCTCAAATGCCATTGAAATTCATAGAACTTTTGGAGATATTGTGTGGACAGTCATGAGCATATACACAAATGTGTGGAAAAAAAAGTGAAAAATATCTTGCAATCAAAAGAGAATTCCTGGATCCACCCCGAATTCATATGACCCTCCCTTATCCATTGCCCATCCTTGAACGCAAAATTTCATTGAAATTCTTTGAGTCCCTCTGCAGATATCTTGTGGACAGACACAGATGGACCAATTGGAAAGACCCAGCCAAATACATATACCTCCTGAACTTTGTTGGCAGAAGTAAATCTGGAAATGAACAGATTTCATTTGAAAGCTGCAATGTTTTATATACATTTTTGACAGCATCTTTCTACATTTGTTTCTGTAATAAAGCTATTTGTCTCCAAATGATTTTCCATGCTAAACGTTGTTAAAATGTCAAACAATGGTTGCATCCAAAATAGAACTGAAAATATTGCCCCGGATAGAATATAATTCATTGACAGATGAAAAAGTTATAAATAAATATATATATATGTACATGTATGAATTATATATATACATGCATCAGCCCCATTTTCTTTTTATTCTATTTATGTTGTCTAGGTCAAGTGATACTTTCACCATGTAATAACAGATGATCATTTCAAATAAGAGTTTCTATATGATATAATGCAATTTGTAATTATATATATATATATAAATTTGTCTAAAATCTTCAACCATAAGGATATCTTACAATCTCTACCTACTGAATTAAAAAAAGAGACTTTGCCATTAGTAACACGTAGATTTGGACCAGCAATACGAAATGAAACTTTTGATTACAAACAGACAATAGAAACTCTTACTATGAATAAAGGTGGTGAAATTGAAATTCCAAAATGAGAGAACCAGGTCTCGCAATTATGTGATAAAAATCTCGGCCACATATTGACAGGTAACCTAGAGATGGTCAAAAATTCCAAGTTAAGAAAACTCCTCACAAAAGGTCCAAATTATAGAGAACCGAAATGCTTCAAATGTCCTCCAAAAATGAATCTGGCACTAAAGAATTCATTAGTATCCATTGGAACTTCAAAAAAGATTTGTTAGAGTTCTGATTGATAAAGCGGCAAATGATACAGCATTTATATGTAAAAAATATATTGTCTGAAGTAGGCTTAATAAGAGCTCCATCATCCACTTATAAAGTATCTACTTGTGAACCAGACGATATTATACATACTTACTGATTCTCCATTGTTAAAAATGTTTTAAGGGTAACCTACGTAAGTATGCCCTATTTAAATAAATGACTATTTAGTATAAAATAATATCAATATACAATACACACAAAACTTTATATCGAATGACTAACTACATGTATAGCAATAACTATATTATGAAGGGAGTTGGTGTTTGATCAACACTGCTGGGGATGCAATGTTAATATAACTGTTTTGTTTTTAAAATCCCCGAAACAGTTACATTGTAAACAACTGATGATCTTAACAAGGGACAATTTATATGTTGTACCATGATAACAAAGTATAGGGGAAACTGCTGAAAAAAAACACTGTGCAAAATTACATAAATTGCTTTGATAGTTATTGGGAAATGGGTGACTGAAGTGACAGGAAAGAATCTGTTGGAAAAGTTTTTTAATATTTAGTGTTTAAAGCTGTAAAACTTTCTAGACAATGCATATAGAATGTATACATTAGTTATGAACAGTGTACAGTCTTCTTTCTTCCTTTCTCTCTCTCTATCTTTCATATATTAGCTATTTATCATCTCAAGAGCTGATCTGAATAAAGGAATAATATAACGTAGAGTTATGTTAAAGAGAAGAATATCTTTTTTGTCTTTCTTTGCCAATTCTCTCTACGTAGCTTTCTATCTCCATCAACACTACCAAGTGATTAACAACAACCCCCCCCCCCCTGCCAAAGAAAAAACAAACAAAAACAAAACTGTTGTCTCTCTTTAACTACTCTCTCTTCAGGTCACTTAATTCCTTACGAACATTGTCAACCAATTTGGTCTTCACCTGACCACCCCCCTGTTACCTCCACAAAAAATATATTTGGCACAGGATGATTATTTCATTGAAAAAAATAAATATATCATTAAGGGTATCCAAGATGAGGTAATTTTGACAAATAGTATTATTTACAGAAATCTTTTGGATGGCTCCAGTTACGATTGAGTGTTATTCAATCTAATGCCATGGATTAGATCTTACGTTAGTGTGTTCCTTCTTCAAGATGACAGCATCTCCTCATGCAAACAAAGGAAATGGGCATATTTACTTTGGTGATATGACAACTAGAGAATGAAGACTTTTTATTTTTTATGAGAAAAACAAGGCACATGAATTACAGCATCAAGAAATTAACTTCGCAGTGAACAAATTAAAATGGATTTCTCAAAACAGATGTCTCCACTCAAAGCTGTGTATGAAATATTCAAATCTCCTTGAGGACCATTGGAAGTTTTTGAATGAAAATAAAAAGCCAAGTTGAGTGTCTCAGAAATTTCTCTACCATAGGCAGTCATTCAGTTGGCATGTTTTAAATAAATCAAAATATATATAAAGTGCATAACATAGACAGCAAAAAAAATATTCAACTAACATCAATGTAAATTCATTTGCAAAGATTAAATATTCTGCTGATTTTTGTGTCTTAGAACGTTTGGAATAAATTTAAACTGTATGAATTTAAATCCTCTTCCTCTCTTTCTATCTATTGTCAGGAACGGACTGATAGCTTGCAAATTATACAGAGTGAGTGAAAATAGATTCCTATAGGTAATAACTTTATTGTTCGTTGGTCAATTACAGTCAAACTAGCTTTACTTTGGACCATACAATGGTGGAATCTGCCTGCTGTGTTAAAATTCAATGAGGCCTTACATTATCCAACAATTTCTGTGAGCATTTTGGTATGGCCTCAAGAGATGTTTGCTGGAAATCAAACGGTGTGTGGACCATAACATGTTGAATATACTCCTCCAGATGATCCAGAGTTTCATGTTTGGTGCGGTACTCTACTTCCACCACTCAGACCCACGGGAAGTAGACATGAAAAAGCAATGTTTACAAAATTTAGATGCTATTTCTAATTAGGAGTTGATTCTCACCCACCCTGCACTAAAGTTTTTATTGGTTTATTTGAAGTATTTTGTAGTGTTTTTTTTGTTGTTTTTTTTTATTGTTGTTTCATCACATTCAAGCTGCTGCACATCCTGGTCTTTCTAGAATGTTGAACCACCATAGCCACCAGAGGTGGCAAAGGATTCTATCCCTTTTTATATGTGCATATCTATGTGGGCTCTATCCCTTCTTATGTGAGCTACTGGCCATACTGTTTTGTCTACAGACTTGAACATTAGCATCAGGTCTCCACCAGACACATTTTAAATATGTTTATGCTGATTTTTTTTTGCTGGGGGGGGGGGAGGAGCTTATTTTGACAGGTTTAAAAAAAAAACATCTAGATCCTCCAGAATCTAGGTGTTTCTTTATTTAATGTTTCCACTGATGTCATAAACAGAATTTATTCTGATCATATCTTTTCATGGATGGAACTTTTTTGACTTCAAATTTTGACACTATGGATGTTCAGTTATTGGCTGTGATAGAATTTATTTTATCTGCGAAAATATTGAACCTTGTTCTAATTAGGCAGGTGTGTTCTTTCGTATCTCTGCCTGCCAGCTATTGGTACTGGTTTCACCTGAGGCATACGACTCGTTAACCTGTGACCTACAGTGAATTAGGTGAATCAGGCAGAGACACTAGATGTGATGTATAGAGAGAGGAATGTACATAACCCATAAAAAAACCCTGGAAAAAAAAGTTCAAAATGCTGTAGACATCTGAAGATGACAGGAAAGTATGTAATTGAGTGAGTGAAGAATGAGCAAAGAAAGAAGAGAAATAGAATAAAGCAACATTCTTGTCAGTACACCCCTCCCCCAGCCCAGGCAATTTTAGAAGTACAATAATGTAACCAGATATCTATATAAAACAGAAATGATTGGCAGTGGTATTCCTAGGGTTGGTCTCCGCGTGGGTGGTAACTCAGGGTATCACCCCTAGTGTGGCCAACTCAAAAAATCTTTTTGCAGTAAATTGTCCTCAAAAGACACACTAAAAAACTGTTGGCCTTTTATAGCCATTTTTGATAGTTGAAGATGGCTAGATTTGTCTTAAATGTTGAATTTTCACATTGCCAAATCATGATGGCGTCACCCAGGACTTTCAATATTTAATTTTTCACCTCAAACTCAGCATGCTGGTCATATGACAGTTTCTATTAAGTGACTAACCAGACTTGTAATTATTATGTAAATTTTATTGGGTTTTCAGTTTGTCTTGTTTACTCAACTTTTGATTTATCCAGAAATTAAGCCTTGACTACAAATCCTTTGACTTCCAAATGAATTGAGTAATAGATCTTTTATCCAGAATGATCTAAAAATTAGATCTTTTTATCTAAAATAATCTAACCAAGATCTTTGGTCTAGAATAATCTAAAAAAGATCTTCTATCTAAAATAATCTTTGAAAAAATAATTTGTCTAAAATAATCTAAAAAAATGATTTATCTAAAATAATCTAAAAGAATAATTTGCCTAAAATAATCTAAAAGAAAAGATCATTCTTTCCAAAATGATCTAAAAAAAAATGAAATGATCTTATAAAAATTACCGGTATAATATTTTGGGATTGTTGATTGAAAATGACCATAGAGATCCCAGAAAGCTCTTTTTTGAACAGTAGTGCCTGGAAACACTCATACACCTCAGAATAAGCAGCGGGTAGGGAAGGAAAAATGCGACTCTTCAGTAATCAGAGGGGATGGAATGAGCTGGTCGGTAAGAAACTATTACCACCGACACAATTTATGATTGTAGGATCTGAAGAAAAACAAAATCTAAAGAGAAAGGAAAAGCTGGCAATGTACATCTGAAAAAATCATTCTCAATCTCACATGAAGGAATCACAAGACAGCACAATATATCAGGGAGAAAACAGGAGTCTGAGACATCATAGAATCAATGAGAAAACTCAAATGGCAATGGGCTGGTCATGTTGCAAGAATGGCAGACAATGGATGGACATTAGGACTCACAATATGGATCCCGAGAGATCACATGCGAAATCGAAGCCGGCAGAATACAAGATGGAGAGACGAATTAGACAAGTTCAGAATGTATAGGCACTGCGACACCCATTAAAAGATTTTTCCAAAAGTGGTGGGTGGGGGACAGCAATGAGGCACCTAAGAGTAAGGACCCACATCTTTTTAGTCATGATGTTCTTGACAAAGACTGACACTCATTTGAGTGATATGGCTCAACTTGACATACAAGAGAAATGATAGTCACTTCAAAAAATCTCATTGGCTTTGATGTATATAAATTTATGATAAATTTGTCTCTGGTTCAGTTGCTGTTGTATGTCGAGTAGCTGTCTGGAAAATTATCCAGTGTTTTGGGTCAATCATGGTCTTTAGAATGCTATTATTGGTGTTGAGTTCTCATTGTCACTAAGGCAACTTTGCTGTGAAACTGGAGAAATGAAAAAGTATGTAAAAACCATAAAACATCCCAAATTCAAGTTTTTTTAAAAAACAAGTCTGGTTAGTCTCGATAGAAACTGTCACATGACCAACAACTTCTGGCAGCATGTATTGTTGGGGTCGATTAATTGAAATATTGAGAAAAAAGATGATCAATAAATAAGTTTCTTCTTACACCTTTTGTTGGAAAAGTCGTCTTAAAAGAAAAAAAAAAAACAAGCGTGAAGACCAGCGGGCACAAACTAGGGACCTATTTAGGATAAACTTACATTGTAGATTGAGTACCCACTTAAAACTTATTTTGGTTGGTAATTTTGACCCCCCCCATCCGCCTTTTCTAAATATAATGCGTAAATTTTCATTCCTTTAACTTCATTGGTGTGACCTGTATGCATAATATATACAAACATACATAAATAGCCAACCAGTCAGCCAGACCAACTTGAAAACTGAAGAAACCTGCGTTAACAATTTTTGTGACTGCTTTGGTTTGATGAGTTCCAGCATGTCTCTGATTCAGTTGCTGCTGCATATTGAGTAGCTGTCTGGAAAATTGTTCAGTGCTTTGGGTCAATTTTCATCTGGGAATCACGACATGGTCTTCAGAATGCTATTCCTGGTGTTGAGTTGTCACTGGCTCTCTGGCAACTCTGCTGCGAAACTGGAGAAATGGAAAAGAATCTCATAGCATAAAACATCTGATGTTGCAAAATACAATAGCACCGGACCCCAATGGCTACCTGGTTTAATATAAATCTAAAACAATGCTCTTGATTCTATAGAATCCTGTCTATTGATTCATAAATCAAACATTAGAAAATACAATGAAAACATAACATACATACACAGTAACTAACAAAGAAGGATGATGATAATGACTTGCATCGTACACGTGTAAAATAAATGACTGGATTGTTTACGTATAAAATGGCACTTCTGCTTAGGATCAGAGAGTAGTATTAGAAATTGTCAAAGAGACCAGTTAGCATAGATTTTTTCAGTTTTTAAGTAGTTCTGGCTATGTAAGTAGTGAGGGTTTTAAAATCTGAACATTTACTCATGATGTCTACGGGAAATTTTTTTGATGAAATCCCCTACCCTCCTGAATAGATTTTTAGTTGGGGGACCAATTTGCAATTCAAGTGTATGCTAAATTAACCTGTTAGTTTCATGCCTGCCAGCATTCAGGCATGTTTTTTTTTGAAAATACACACTTTTTTAGTGATCACTGTCCAATAAAAGGCAAGAAAAGTAATTCATACATTGAACACCTCTTCTTGCAATTTTTAATTGATCACCCCCAACACAGACTGCTACCAAAAGATGGTGGTCTCATAATGATTTCTATTGAGTGACTAACCAGACCTGTAGATTGCTAAAAGAATGCTCAGAGTATTCAGCTTATCATTTTATAGACTTCTTCTTCTTTGTTAGATGTAGACTTTCCCCAAGGTTCACTAGACCTCTCTATCATGGGCAGGGCGAAGTTGGTACTTCCTGAATTTATCTAGCTCATCACGCCATCTTACTTTCTGGCGGCCACAGCCTCGTATCTGATCTTTGGGGATCCAAATTGCAAGACACAATGTCTAGCAGTTATCTGCCATTCCTACAGCATGACCAGCCCACCACTATTTGAATTTTCTGATGGATTCTATAATATCTTGGGCTTCTGTTTTCTTCCTGATATATTGTATTGTCTTGTGATCTCTCCATATGAGGTTGAACAGGATTCTCTGATGTGCACATTGCATGGTTCTCAGTTAAAGGGTCAATCTTTTGGTTAGTTTCCATGTTTTAGCTCCATAGGTGACTATCGGGAGGATACATTGGTTGTATATCCTTCTTTTTAGGACTTGTGGGTTATTTTCTATTTTTTGTATTAATATTTGGAAATACTCGTGTAGTATTTAGTTCTGTATTACAGGTATTATTTGCATAGTGGCTGACAAACTCCATACCCATTGATATTTATAAAATTAAACTAAAGAAAAATGTAATTTTAAACCCAGGACAGTCCACAACCTTCCCCGCCCTTTAATGTAGACATGTTAGCAGTGGGACCGAGTTATACAGACCAGACCAAAAACTACAGATTCCACTTGGTTGAAATCAACCAGCCTCAACATTCAACAAAAAAGTTTGTTTTATAAATGACACTTGTTTGAAAAGTTGGTTCTTAGAACTGTCTGATGAGAACAAAGGTATTCCAGATTTATTTCAGATTAATACCAAAGTTAAGCAACAAATCATTCCTTATTTACAATTATGTTTTTCTTCTTTTATTTTCTATTTTTTTTGTACTAAAAATTTGGAATTCTTCTGAAGTATTCAGTTCAGTATTGCAAGGAGTATATTTGGAATTACTTCTGAAGTATTCAGTTCAGTATTGCAAGGAGTATATTTGGAATTACTTCTGAAGTATTCAGTTCAGTATTGCAAGGAGTATATTTGGAATTACTTCTGAAGTATTCAGTTCAGTATTGCAAGGAGTATATTTGGAATTACTTCTGAAGTATTCAGTTCAGTATTGCAAGGAGTATATTTGGAATTACTTCTGAAGTATTCAGTTCAGTATTACCAGGAGTATATTTCTACTTGTGAAATATATTCAAAACTCCCTGACACTGGCCAAAGAAGATTTCATTGAGTGTTTGATTTTCTCTTTTCAATAACTAAGGCTTCCAAGATGATGTCTTTTCTTATGACTCTTTATCTTCGTGGTTTCCACGAGTATCTCACGTATAAGGACTTCCAAAGGCATGTGTGTATTTATATGTTGTCTTGTCTTGAAGACCAACTTGCCATATATCAGACCAGTATCATGAAACAACGTATAAATACCCCCCCCACACACAGACATATATAAAATGTATATTGTAATCATGATGTTTTTATCCTCTGCTTTGCATGCAATTTTTTCCCCCAAATTAAAAAATGACTAGATTTTCCTTAAAGCACTCTCTTCCTCTCTGCATCTGATTTTATAGCTTTTTATAGCAAGTTTTATAACTGTGATATTTTAAGATGTTTGAAGGCTAATTAGTATAAGATATACTCGTACCTCATGTAAATGAATCATTGTAGACTACACGGGTACCAGACCTAATTATCTGTTAAAGAAAAAAAAAAGAAAAGACCCTTTATCTAAAATTATCTTTAAAAAAATATCAGCACGATATCTGGGCGTTGTCAGTTCAAAATGACCATTGAGATCTATTTTTTTGATAAAACAGAAAAAACAAACATCTTAGATAGTGCCTAGTGGTGTACTCATGGAAATTTATAAGTAATAGCTAAAAAAATATGACCTGGAGTACCTGTAGAAATACAGATAAGCAAAAAGAGAAGAATCTGTAGCCCATTTGGCTGGTTGGTTGGGCAGACTGTTTATGGTGCTTCTGTGATTTGATGGAGAAAACTGAACCTGAAAATCAAATTTTCTTACTAAAAGTATCCGACTCATGGCAAAATATTTCTTCAGGAACTGTCAACCAAAACTGTCAACATAGATTTCTTCAGTTTCCTAATAGATCTGGCTGGCTGGCTATTTACTTATGTGTTGCACATGTAGGCCACATCAATGGAGCTAGAGGGCTGAAAATTTAAACATTACTCCTTATGTCTTGAAGAAACTTTTTTTTTGTTGAAATTACCACCAAAAATAGGTTTTTGGTGGGTTGGAGATCAACTTACAATGTAAGTTTATGCTGAATTTGTCTTTTAGTTGATGTTTGGCAGCATTCATGCTTGTTTTTTGTTAAATTTGGATTTTTGTGACTTAACTGAAGACAAGAAAAGTGACTTACTCATTGATCACCGTATTTTTTGTTATTAATATATTGATTAAGATTATGCTTGGAATCACATGGAGGAATCACAAGCCAGCACAGTATATTAGAAAAAAAACAAGCGTTAGTGATATGGCAGAGTCTATTAGAAAACTCAGATGGAAATGGGCTGGTAACGTTGCAAGAATATCAGACAATCACTGGACATCACATTTCACAATGTTGATTCCAGAGATCATATACGAATGTGCTCAACAGAAAATAAGATGGCATGATGATTTAGACAGGCTCCTGGGGTATCGGTGCCGTGATGCCAGTGATAGAGATCTGGTGAATTTTGGGAAAAGTCTGTCCAACAACGTGAAAAGGCTGATGATGATGAAACTTTGGTCTAAATTTTGTCAATTTTGGAGATTTTTGCAATATATCAGATACTTATTTCACTCTCTGTAAATTCTTCTTTATGCAGTCACATATGTTTCATGCAGAATTGAAAACTAATTGAATTTTTCAGAAACAATCTCATCCTCTCAGCATCTTATTGAGTTTCAAGTTATTGATATTTATTCAAGCGGTGTGACTTCAAATTGTATAACATAATTAAAATTTCCTATTTCTACGTGGAAGAAGTTTTTATACTAAGAATTACTGACTGTGCATATCTTTGTTTGGATTTCGGAGTTGGATTTCATATCATTGGAATTAGATTTAGAGGTTCATTTATTGTTCTCATTGTGAGAAATAAGTTCATTTTCTGTTTAAGGTGAATTCTTTGACTCTTGAATTCATATGAGAAAATTTGAATGTTATCGAATTTTTTAACACATGGAAAATTTGGACATGAACTTTTACTGTTTTGTTTTTTTGAAGGATGCCAAGATTATGTGCACTTGATGATTTTGAAAGCCTGTAACTTGGGTGTCTGTTCATGTATGACTAAGATTAAGATGACCACACGACCGTAAAATTCAAGCACACGATCGTTCATTGATCAGTCACTTGCTGGTGCAGGGAAAAAGATTTTGCTTGGCAAGTGAAATCTATTTACTGTTGTGGCATGGTAGTATGTATGAGGAATAGAGAACTAGAGCCTTAAAAGGTGATCGGTAGTGACCGGGATATAGGTCAAACTCAGCTAAGGCTCATGGTGTGACCTGGGATACAATGGTCGCCAAAGAAATAAAAAGCAAAGTTGATTATGCTGTCCAATGAGCGTGAAGTATTTCAAGGGTTTGCTTTGTTCCTAATTTTTAGCCACTAGTTCAGTTCAAGTTATGTTGCCAAAAAAATAAAGGCATGAACTCTGCCACCTGTTGGCATCACCAGTGAGAAGAGAAGGAAAGATGAGACTAGAAATAGACTTAAGACCATTTCCAGAAATTTCAATATTCTGATTTATCAGCAAACCTGGTCTGTGTTGCAGATATTTTTTTCATCAGAAATGATAGAACACCCTTTTCCCTGAAATTGGCTAGACTTCGTGTCATCTATTTCTCTCCAGCCACATGAGAACTTTTTCCGTATTTTTCTTTCTCCCTCATCTTGCCCATGATTTTTGTTGAAGCTTCCAGTCATTGTCCAAGTGAGATTCAAGATCTCATCTGAAGAAAATGCAATTATACATTTTGGGTGACATGGACCTTGGCTTATACACAGTGGCTTATGGACCAGCCATGGTACAATTACAGTGTATTAAAGGTTAAATACCTTGATAGGTTAATCTAGAAGGGGTTAAGGTTCTGTGAATCCTTCTTTTCTACATCCTAGCTGATCATTCTATTTGCTTTCAAAGCATCCCCTCAGCCATCGGAAATTGTCATCTTGTAGTGCTGTTATCTAAGTCTTTGAAAATCTGACAGATGAGAAAAAGCAATCACCGCAGATGCCTTGGAGCATGCGAGCGTCTCCATTTGACATTATATGTAGACAGTCAGATCATGCTTCGTAAAATTCAAAAAGTTTCTTGCTTTTTATTCAACAATTTTCTTGCTTTGGATTTACTTTCATTTTTTTGTTATGAGCCGTCAAAAAAAACTGCTAACATAGGTTTCTTCAGTTTTCATGTTGGGCTGGTTGGCTATGTATGTGTCACGTGTACAGGCCACACAAATGGTGCCAGAGGACTGAAAATTTAAATTTGAACATTTACTCCTTATATCTAGAGAAAAAATTCTGAAATCCCCACCCCCCTCGTAGGATTTTTTTTGGGGGGGTTCATGTTATGTCTGTTTATGCTAAATTGATCGCTTAGTTTGGGGGTGGCAGTATTCATGCTTATTTTTGGAAAATTTTTTGTGATCACAGCCAAACAAAATGCGATAGAAGTAACTTATCCATTGATCACCCATTTTCCTAATGTTTTAACTGATCACCCCAAACGCAGCATGCTGCCAAAAGACATTGGTGGTTTCTGTTGATTGCTAACCAGACCAGTTTTTTTGTGTTTTTTTTTTCTTCTTAGTCATTTCCTGTAGTTTTTTGGTTGAATTAGTTGTTTGATTTGTTTTCAAGATTATCAGTTAGAAAAAAGAAAAATAATTTCCTTCCATTTAAATGCGTTTAGTCATTTGTAAGAATGTATAAGTACACAACCATGTATGACTCCATATAAATTTTACCTGTGTATGTGTGTGAATATATATCTATCTTGTTAAAAAGTTCTTGAACTTATTCACATAGGTTTCTAAGTATTCCATCTTGTGTGCATGTGTGTGTGTGTGTGTGTGTGTGTATATATATATATATATATATAATACAAATTTCACTTTATATATATATATATATATATATATATATATATATATATAATACAAATTTCACTTTATATATATATATATATATATATATATATATATATATATAATACAAATTTCACTTTATATATATATATATATATACAATACAAATTTCACTTTATATATATATATATATATATATAATACAAATTTCACTTCATACATATATATATATATATATATATATATATACATAATACAAATTTCACTTCATATATATATATATATATATATATATATATATATATATGTGTGTGTTTGTGAACCATAAGGAACGAGACAGACTCAGGAGTGAAAGTATATGGAGACTTTGTTTATTAACTAATTAATCTGTGAATGAATTAATTAGTTTGCTATACAGGTTTTAGGAGGGGTTCTCATCTTCAATAGCGAGTGATGTGTTTGTACTTTTCTGTGGTTGAAAAGTTTCTTTAGAAAATGAGTTTAACAACAGATTAATTTGCTTTGGAAGCAAAACTGGAAATCAAGGAAGAGGATTCTCTTTGGGTCATCATGATGAGTAGGAATTTGTTCTGTCTGTATTGGTCTATTCTAGGATATGGTCATAGCAGCAGTAGTAGGTCTTGGAGGTTACTGAGGGATTGAGTGGTAGTTTAGTATTAGACTGTGAGTATTTGGTAGGTTGGGGATATTACAGATGGTGGGGTAATGTGGTCAAGGAATTTCATATTGGTATCCTTATATATATAACAGTAATAAAATTTTTGTAAAAAGAAAATGGCGTATAACTGATATACCTGACTAGCACATAATCAATTATATATATAAAGTAAAATCTTAATTCTTAGTTCTAAGAACTGCAAAGCTTTCTGAATATATATACAAATACATGGGGAATTATGTGTGAATAAATATATTGCTTAATTTGGTCGTACTGACTGTCCAGTTCTGTGTAGGACTGGGGTAGTCTCCGGGTCTGTAATGAGGGTTTCAATCCCACTTAGTAGTACTGGAAAGCCACACTGATGAGTCGCAATAGGATGAAACTGCTGTCTGTGGATAACACATTTATTAATCATGTATATGCTGATAATTATATACATGTTTAGATCTTTACAGCTTTGAACACTATATATATATATGTAAAAAAATTTTTTCTATAAATTTGACATTTCAGTCAGTTATTGCCAAATATCTATTAATGTAATTCATGTAATTTTCTTCATTGTTTGTTTCTTATGTTTGACACATGAATGTATGAATTTTACCTGTCAGGATCATCAGTTGTTTACCATGTAGTGGTTTTAGGGGATTTTAAAACAAGACAGTATTATCAACAGGGTATCCCAGCTTTGTTGATGAAACACCACCTCCCCATCTGCTATGATTTAATATATTGCTTTATTCATTTACATGCAGTTTGTTATTCTATATAGGGTATTATCTACGTGTATTGTGTGTGTGTGTGTGTGTGTGTGTGTGTGAGAGCATATATATATATATATATATATATATATATATATATATTATTTGTGACATCCACAGATAGACTGTTTCGTTGTATTACAACTCTTCAGTGTGGCTATAGACTATCCATTATCTCATCCAGTACCACGAGGCAGGATTGAAACCTTTGCTTTGGAGGCCCTCTGCGCCAGGGAACTGGAGGGTCAGTAAGGTTGAATATAAGCCATATAATAATTTTAGCATATATTCTCTATCCACCAGAGTGCTCTATTCCTATGTAAGAGCATTGCATAAGCTATATATATATATATATATATATATATATATATATATATATATATATATATATATATATATATATGCAAGTTTGATTAAAGATGGTTGATGTTTATAATTATCTCATCAAATTTTCTTGTTTACGTACAAAAAAAATCTATGTGGATGGAGTGAGTTTAAACCTAGTCCAAGCATTTGTGACCATGTTCTTCCAACCATACTTGTGGTCATTAAGATCAGGAAAAAACTGAGGATGTTAATACACACTCACATCAATGAACGTGGATGATGAGGCCATGATATCCCCTCCGGCATATGTGTCTAATATAAGTAAATAAAACATACAGTGTTATCAAAGTCGTCATCATCATCATCAGTCTTTCATCGTCCATCATTGGACATAGACCTTCCCCAGGATTCGCCACACTTCTATATCATGGGTGCTGCGGAGCCAGTACTTTCTGAATTCATTTAGGATTTCTCTCCATCTTGTATTCTGCCAGCCTTGGTTTCAAATGTGATCTCTGGGGATCCATGTTGTGAGTCGTGATGTCCATTGGTTGTCTGCCATTCTTGCAGCATGGCCTGCCCATTGCTGTTTTAGTTTTCTAATGGATTCTATGATGTCTTGCACTCTTGTTTTCCCATTGATATGCAGTGCTGTCTTTTGATCTCTTCATGTGGGGTTGAGCATGATTCTTTCATGTGTACATTGTATGGTTCTCAGTCTGCAGATCCGTCTTTTGGTTAGTTTCCATGTTTCAGCTCCATAGGTGACTATTGGGAGGATGCATTGATTGTATTTTCTTCTTTTTAGGATTAATGGGATCACCTTGTTTTTTAAAGGTTGAGCTTGCTCTGTCAAAGACTTGCCATCCTAGAGTGATTCTTTGGTTGTTTTCTACTTCTTTTTTTGGTTTCACGGAGATTTGTTGTCCTCGGTAGATGTAGTGGTCTACTTTCTCCAGTTTTGCATCCTTGATTTTGATAGTTAACGTCAAATGCCAAAAAAATGTCTTCTGATTCTAGAAGGTCTTATCATGAAAACGAAAAAAATTTTGAATTGAATAAGATCTCCTTCAGTCTGGGAACTGGGGTCATGGCTACACGTGAATTCTTTTGTTGAGGGTGGTGGTGCAAAAGACCTGATTTGCATGAAATTTTACGTGGATTTGTTTGAATTGTACTGATTTGGTAGAATTTTACATGTTCTCCCTGAATCAGATGGGGTTGTATAAATGTATTTATTTATTAGAATGAAATTAGCCCGTTCTCATATGTATGATAAATTTTCATTAATATTTGAGAGTCGTTAATTTTGATCAGTCAGTGAGACAGCCTGCTTGCAATCAGTTGGTCATGAGTTCTAATCACAGTAGGAGGATGTGAATTTTATGTATTGGTTTACACCTCTGATTTCTGTGAGGATTGTTCTTCTTCTTGTTGTAGAAAAATGATGTCAACTCCAGTTTTTGAGTTTAACAGAGTTGGAGAATTTTCAGCATGTACAGCTTTTTTTCCTGATCTTGATAATGACCAGAGGGAAAGTTAAAAATGCTCAATTTGACCATGGAGAAAAGTGAATCACCCTTACAATTATTTTTCTCTGTCTCCTTCGAAGCAGTCTACTTCTATTAAGTGATTCCAGCAGTTTCCATCATTGCTAGAAGGTAAAAGTCTATTCAATATTTGCTTTGTGCGCAGTGTTTAAATTCTCCAGAAATATCCTGTCAAATTCATGCATATACATATATATAAATATATTGTGGAAAAGTTGACAATATGGAATAAGAAGATGATTTGAGACTAATTAATTAGTCCATCTCACATTTTGATTAAAATGTAATTGCTTATGTATATTTTTCCCATAGAGGGCTTTTTTAGAGCTTAAAAGCAAAAAATTTGTTTCTGAAACAAACTTTCACATATAAGCTCTGAGGAAGCCTTGCATGGGTGAAAGCAATTACATCTTAACATAAAATTTTAGATGTTCTAAATGTAAATGATGAATGGTTGGTTAATCTGAGTTTAGATGGTATTTTAGCTATTCCTATGTAATATTTCACTTCTAAGAGTTTTTCATGGGTTGATATTTCAGCTTGATATACTGCATTCAATTTGAGACATTTGTTCTGCAAAGGGCATCTATTTCTGTTTGTACAATTGCAATCTGGTTTATATATGCTCTCTCCATAGGTATTATTTCTGATTACTTTATTGTATTCTCTGATACAATAATCTCTAAACCAATGTAGGATGATAATACTGGCTAAAACATTTGTTTAGGATAGAAGAAAGAATAATGTTTATAGTTTTATTTACGATTCTCAAATGTTTGCCTGATATCTACCACTATGAACTTTATGCTCCTATTAACATCTGAGATTCAGGAAGTTCTACTTCAGAACTTGTTTTATAAATACAACTCATGGATGCAGAAATTTCAGCCATATAGCACCCAGGCTTTAGAATCAATTACCATTTAACATCCAGAACATTAAGATATTTGCAAGTAACTTTTGTGAATACTGCATAATTTTTGGTCCTTAGAGTGGTAGAATTCTGCCATTTTCTGGTGCAAAGTTTGATTAAAATTGATCCATAAATAATGAAGTTATCACCAATTTCCAATAGGGAGTTTTTTTCCACCCTCCATGTATACAGTACAAACTTTGTAATCATCATCTTAAAAGTAAGAATTGAGTTTGACCCTATAGACTTGTCTATAATTAGGATTACTTCAACTTTAAATACAAATACTATTTTCCATATTTATCTGTGAATAATTTGCTCTTGTATATAAGACGATGCTGGAATTTTAGCTGAGAAATTCCTTGCTATCCAATTGTAGAACATTCCTATTTAACCTTTTGTAAGTCGAAATGGCAAAAAGCAAAGAAGCAACATGTCTGGTGAGTCATTTGATATTAGCTGCCGTATAACCAACATCTTTTGGTAGCATGTCATGTTAAGGATGATCAATTGAAAAATTGGAAAAAGGGCTCATCAATGAAGAGGTAACTTCTCTCGTCTGTTGTTGGGTTGTGGGGATTCAAAGAAAAAACATAACAATTTTTCTAGACGTGATTGAGAGTAAATCTTAAAATTTTCGGCCCTCCAGCTCCATTGGTATGGCCTATACATGTGCCATGGCGAATAAATTTAAAAACCAAATAAACCTATGTTGAAAGTGCTGTTTGATGGTTTCTAATTATAATTAATTTGTGTGGGAAAAATTTCATCCTAGAATAATTTTGATGCATATAGTTTTAAATTTCTTAAATGTAATATTTTTTAGATTATATGAATACTAACAACAAAATTGTTTTGTAAAATCTTTCTAAATTGAATTACGTTTTTAGTTACTGAGCAGGAGACTTAGAATTTTTTATCAAACTTCAGTCCAAGTCTGGAGTTGACTTTATTACTCCCATCTGCCCAACAACAGCAACAAGAGGAACAATCCTCATCTAATTTAGGGAAGTAAACTCTTAATTGTTTGTCTATTGCGTCATCTTATGTAAAATTCACGTTTCCCGTTGCGATTTGAAATCTCGACCATGCGATGGTAGACGTCTCTCTTACCAACTGAGCTCAAATGACAAGTTTTATGTACCTAAGAATTTATTCATTATACATACTATACAGAAATTGCTGTAATCATCTTCAGTTGGAATCGGAATGAGAGTTGAGTTTGACCCTGCTGTAGCCAGGCTTGTTCTCTTTTTAATTATTAAATCTTTCTGGAAAAGTTGTTGATATAGGTTCAGAAATTCTAGTAAACCCCAATATTATGGCTAAGTTGTCTGGAAATGGTGACAAGTGATGACAAGTGAAATGGCAATGGAAATAAAAACCACATTCCATGTGGCTGAGACACTGTGCGCAAAATTTTACGTCCATTAATTTTGATACATCCACTCAGATGACATTACCTACACCCACTAGTCGGGCATGGGGGGCAGTAAAGTTGACTCTACTTTCACGCTGTAACAAGAACAATCCTCTCCTTATTTAGAAGTGTGAACTCTTCACTCTTTGTCTGTACCGTCATGTTCAACCAAACCGATATATAAAATGAACATTTCCCTACCATGATTTGAAATCACAACCAAATGATTGGTAGACGGCTCTCTTACCAACAGAGCCAAACTGACAAGTCTTACAAACCTAAGGAAATTTGTGTCGCAAATACGCAAGGGCTTTTTTAATTCTAATAAATAAATACATTTAAACTAGAAAAATGTATATTTAAAAAAAATTTTGGATTCATTACGTTTACAATACAAAAAGTTGCAGCAGTTGTCAAACAGAAATAGTAGAGTTTTACCCTGCAGCATCCAGGCTTGTTGAAATTTATTTCAATGATCCTGTTCTATCATAGTGTAACCTATCCTATACTTGGCTATTTTGGGCTTGGCACGATCAGGCAGATGGTCTGCTTTGGCCGCAATGTCCAACACTCGACAGCTGCAGCTGACTCTAGTGTAAGATTAATAAGTAAGAAAGAAGGGTTCTTCATTATTAAAAGTCTTTTGCTACTTTTCACCTTCATCTTAATTGTTGTTGCTTTTTATTGCAACTGAACTCAAAGGGAAAAGCCTGAGTTTAGTTGCGATGAAAAGCAACAACAATTGACATGAAGGTAGATAGTAGCCCAAAATAATGATGATTCAAAATACTTCATCTACTAAAATAAATGAAAATGTTATTGGATTGAACTGAACTAATAATAACAAACATGGCAGAGAAGAGATTGGGATTGTGAATGAGTTCGTGGGTTTAATCTGTACTGATGTTTGCCACTAAGTTATACTTGTTTAGTGGTGAGAATAGTCACTCCTGAAGTGAGCCATTCTCTGAAACAGACTGTTGTTAGTTAGATTCTCACCTGGAATTTATTCTTCATTCTAATCAGTGCTGTTAATTTATTTACTCACTACTGAAGGGAACCTAGCCTGAGTTTAGTTTTCATACATAGCAACAACAATTAAGATGAAGGTAAATAGTAACAAAAAAAATTAATAATGATTTACTGTATTTCGTCCAATAGATTCATTTAAAAAAAAAAAAATGAAAGGGTTTTATTTTTCTTTAGGCAGTTTACATTCACTTACTCACTAATGCCCCAGGGGAAGGCATGAGTCCATCTCTTCTCCACCAGCTCTGAGTTAATAGCGGGGCTAACTGAGAACTCTAGGATTGGAGACAGAAAACTCTGATTCCAAATCAGGGAGTGAAACTCCCTTAAGGCGGTTGGATGCCAAATTTGACTTCCTTCTGGTTGCAGCTGAGCTGATGCCAAACATATTGTTCTGCTTTTCTTTGGACCAAATCAGTATGGCCAAGTTTGGGATTTCAGGATTTCTATATGCTTCACCAAGGCTTGCATCCTAGAGAAGTCAGCGGTGTCATTCTACTCTCTACTGAGACAGAAGCAGGCTTGCCTCTTCTTTTATTTTTCCCTAAATCGATATTTATTTTGATCCCGTTCTTAAAAAATTTGAGAAAAAGGATGATCAATGAATGAGTTCCTTTTCAAACCTTTTGAATCTGAATTTCCCCCCCAAAACAAATGTGTATGTTTTCGGACACCAACTATAGATAGGACCAATATATATATATATATATATAGAGCTATATATGTTGAAATTTTCATCCATCTAATTCCATTGGTACTTCCTATGTGTGATATATATATATATATATGTGTGTGTAAACAGACATAGCCAACCAAACTTAAAAACCTGATGAGACCTGTGTTGATAGTTTTGGTTGTTGGTTTCTAATTAAAATGATGTAATAGATTGGTTGAAAGGTTAAATATGATCTTCTACCAACCGTAAAAGTTCTCAATCTGTAAAACAGTTCGGCTTCCAAAAATAAGATTTGGTCTGAGTATTCGCAATGAAAAGCTACTGAAATTTCTAAAGAACTGTCAGCCCAATCTGTTACCGTCTTTTCTTCATTTAGACAAAATCTTTTTCAGAGGTTTGGCTGGCTATGTATGTATTGTGTGTACAGGCCACACTGATGGAGCTAGAGGGACGAAAATTTGAACATTCATTCCTCTTCATGTCTAGAAAAAAGTTTTTTTTGTTTTTAGTATATCCAGCAGATTTCACACTTTTTTTGAAAATTAAGACATTTTTTAGTGATCACAGTATGACTAAAGGTGAGAGAAGTAACTCATTCATTGATCTCCCCTTTTTCCTATTATTTAATTGATCTTCCCCAAAGACATTGTTCATGTGACGGTTTCTATTTAGTGACTAATCATTTCTGGTTGCTGTAAAATTCATCAATCATCAAAACTTTGGCTTAATGATAAACTAGCAAATCTACCGGAAAAGATTTATTTGCCATTAGTTCATCATTGTTATAAAATTATTTTCATTGTGATAACCGCTATACTCGATTGATATTTTTTGGATCTATTCAAAAATTGGCTCAAGGCCATGTTTAAGAAGTACCTCGAGAGGAAAATTTCCTCCCACAACTGTACAGAATCAGTGTGTAGAGTTAAAACAAAAAAAAAAATGTTAGCGGAGACTCACTCTGAATAGATTCAAGAGGAATTGACCTTAAAAAGAGATATTTTATTTTTTGTTATAATAGGAAGTGCAATTGACGTACTTGGTAATGTCTTGGACAATGGAATCAGCAAACTGAGTTCATACTTCAGTGAGGGCGATTTATGTTCACTTCACTCTATTTCTCTTGGGAAAGGCATGGACCCTACACTTCTATAGTAGTAGGGTAGTTTGACCCATTGGTCTTGGAAGGCAACCAGTCTTGGTGAAGGATAACTCTGATTCCCAACCAGGGAGGGGTGCCCCCCTTCAGGCAGTTGAATGTCCTTCTGGTTGCACCTGTAGCCAAGCTGGCTCCAGGCATATCACTTTCTGCTTTTCTCTGGACTACATCGGTGTGACTGAGAGGGTGACCCTAATGACAAGGCATCTCAGGATCTTTATATGCTTCGACCGGGCGTGTGTCCTTGAGGGGATGTTCCATTGTCTGTAGAGGCAGTGGTCAAGAGAGGCCATTCATTGTTATAAAATTATTTTCATTACGAATAGTACTAAACTTGATAGATATTTCCTGGATCTATTCAAAATTGGCTCAAGGCCATGGTTCATGGAATGTCCAGAGAGAATAAATTCCCTACCGCAGTTGTATATCTGTACTGAATTGGTTTGTGGATCTAAAATGAAAAAAAAAAGAAAATGTTGGCAGAGACACTCTTCTACATAGATTGAGAAGGAAGTCTGAAGTATGAAGCCAAAGACGTTTTGATTTCTGTCCAATTACGTTATAAACAGGGCCGTTCCTTGATCAATAAATGGTACACCTCAAGAATAAATATTGATTTCTGTTTAGACGTGGCCAGTGAACCTCTTGGATTATGGCTTCCTTGGCTTGCTTCATTGGCTGTGGCAGCCATATTTGTAATACACAGGAATTGATTAAGTAATTCTGCTGGAAAGATATTAATTCTTCTATTCTTCTCTTAATCGGTTCTGGGAAAATTCGTGTCAGGGAAAATTCATTGCAAGGATTCATTTCTGGATCTCTGGCTGAAGTACAGTAAGACTCAAAGGACAAATGTCTCCCCAAGACTTATCTTTATGTTAAATCTTTCAAAGAGTTTTTCCAAATCATTAAACTCCTTCTCTTTGTTTGCAATGTTAATCCATTTCGGATGATCCAATCTTTTGCCTTCTTCTGTGATATGCTATCAACATGTCGGCTGAGTGTATCTCAAATAAGTGCAGAGTTTAGCTTGATGCGGTACAGAAATCCAGGCCTAACAAGGAAAGGAAAACACTGAAAAAAAAAATGTTTACTACCATCATGTTTGGATAGTGCACCTGAAGAAGGCCGTAGAATGAATCAGCCGGAATGTTGTGTCCACGTCACAAACATCAAGGAATTCAATTATCTGAAAAATCTCTCAGAATGTTTGTGACTTGTCCTAAAACTGAAGACAGTATTTTTATCAAGTTGTTCTTGGGGGGGAAAAAAAATCGATTGATAGGATATTTTTCAAGTGAAACATTCTATTGTACGCTGATAAGATGGGGTTAAACTTCCCAATTAAATCTGATATATGAGAGAAGCTTAAAAATATGGCTTACTATCAGGAACCATCAACCAAAACAGTCAATATACGTTTCCTCAGTTTTCAGGTGGGTCTGGCTGACTATTTATATATGTATATTTGATTGCATGTATGACAACTGCACCTCTGGAACTAGAAGGCTGAAAATGTAAATGTCTACTCCTAATTATGTCTTGAAAAAAATTTTTTTTTTTCTTTCCTGAAAACTACCCCTCTAAATGGGTTTTTGGTGGGGTTAATTTGCAATGTAAGCTTATGCTAAATTGGTCCCTCACGTTGTGGCTGGCATCATTTATATTTCTTTTTTGAAAATTCAGACTTTTTTTTATTGATCACTGCCCAACAAAAGACAAGTGATGTAACTTATCCATTGGTCACCCCTTTTTCCAATTTTTTAAATTGTTCACAGCATACTGCGCAAAGACATTGGTCAAATGACTGTTTCTGATGAACCACTGACCAGACCTGTTCTTGAAATTTTATCAATAGGATTTGAAAAAAAAAAAAAATTATTTTTTGAGAATCAAAAAAAAAAAAAGATGGAGTCCAACTCCTCAATTGAATGTGATTTATTTTTATAGACTAAATATGTAAGTCCGTATCCTTCTTGAATGGAATCGAGTTAATCAGTTTCAAGTGTTAAGAAATATTATTGATGCAGCGACAGCATAACTCTGTGAAATCCATAATTATCCAGGTCTGGTTTGTCATTCAATAGAAACTGTCATGGGACCAACATCTTTTGGCAGCATGCCATGTTGCGGGTGATCAATCAAAAAATCAGAAAAGGCAATGATCAATGAATAAGTTACGTCTCCTGCCTTTTGTTGGGCAAAGATCATTAAGAAAAAAGTCTTGACTAAAAGACCAATTTAGCATGAACTTTCATGGCAAATTTTCCTTCTTCCAACACACACACATGCATTAGATACTCATTAGGGAGAATCGAAAAAAAAATTGTTTTTTCTAGACACGATAAAGAGTGAATGTTTAAATTTTTAGCCTTCTAGCTCCAGTAGTGCGGCCTATGCCCCTGACACATAGATAGCCTGCCAACCAAGTGCCTATATCAACACTTTTGGTTGACAGTTTTTAATAGTTTTTTTTTTTAATCAAAATAAGAATGTAGCCTTTTGATCTCTGGCTTGCTATTTCAAATAATTTTCTCCCCCAAACTATATTTATTCATAATTCTTGCTTCAAACTTCCTTCTCTGATCTCCAAAGAATTAATTTATCTGCCAGAGATTTTTAGGTCAGATTTTTATTCGTATTTGTTGGTAAGTATTTATTCTTGGAACCTCATTAGGATCTCACTAATAAAATCTGACCTGATCCGACATGGTTTATCTTTCTTGGGGCCAACTTGAAGTTATCATGGCCTTTTTAACTGCAACATAATTCGGCATTTTTCTGAGTGCCAGGAAGCTTTCTGTTCAAACCAAATTTGCTTTGGTTCATAACGTTCATGAAAATGTAAGGCTGGGGGGAAAGTGGGTCGAGAAAGAGGATTCTTTTTTTTCTTTCTCATATCACACTGTCATAATATTTCTTTGATCAATTCAGGAGATAAAAAGGTTGAAAGTAAAAGAAAGCAGACCAAACTGTGTGCGTATATATATATATATATGTGTGCTTGTGTGTGTATATATATATATATATATATATATATATATATATATATATTAGTCTTGAGAAAGGTCAAACAACAAGGGGTTCAATAGTCTGAAAAACTTGAAGCTTTATTCATGTGTGTGTATATAATATATATATATATATATATATATATATATATATATATATATATATATATGATATTTATATATATATATTCATAACTTCATCCCTTGCCAATAAATTATATTGCATTTCGGATGATATTTGTTTCATTTTTGATGCAAGGATAATTTGTTTTTTGTTTCAGGCATTTTCTTGAGAAATCTATTGGAAAGAAATAGACTTATCACATAAGCAAATATTGCCAAATGCTGTCAAAAATTGTAGATAAAACATTTCAGATTTTGAACAGTCTGTTTTCATTCTTGTTTGGTAAAGACTGAGAAAAATCTAATGTGATCTGATCATAAGCTTGTTCTTTGGAGTTCATTTAAAGATCATTTTTCCCTGGTTTTTCTTTTAGCTCTTCAAGGTCAAACAACTTAGTGTTAAATATCTTTATTTTTTGATGATTTTATTACCATATTTCAGCTGATATGTTCTTTGACCTTTCCTAGGTGTAAGTTGTAAGTAGTAATTTGGAAAAGAATAGATGCAACAGGTTCATTAGGTAGGTTATGGAATATTTTGTGTGAAACAATAAAAAGATTAGCATCAGAATTTTAAGTTGTGCGAAAGAAAAAAAATTCCATAGAAGAACCAATATGGTCCGAATAAATTCTATGATGAGATATCATGCCTTTCCCAACGGAAAACATCTGAAATAGAATTTTTAAAAATGTCAAAACATCTAGATTCTGGAGAATCTTGATTATAAACTTGTCCGGATAAGGCCCCCAAAAGGTCAAAAAAGCTTTTTTGTAAAAAAACAACAAAAAAAAACAAAAAAAAACAAACTCTTTTAGAAGGGGTTTAGTAGAGTACTGTAGATAAAACGGTATGGCCAGGATCAATGAAAAAACGCCTAAAAAAAAAACCACATGCACACATAAAAAAAAAAAGGATAGTTTATGTTCAGGCTTATTTTTTGAAAATTCCGATATTTCCATGGATCATAGTCCAATGAAAGGCAAAGGAACTACCTTATTCATTAATGACTCTTTTTTTCCTATTTAAAAAAAATTTATTACCCCAGTGCGACATGCTGCCAAAAGACAAGGATCTTTGTTTTATATGTAAAACATAAGAAGACAATGAAGAAAATTACATGAATCATATTAACAGATATTCGGAAATAAGTGACTGAAATGACAAAAAAATTTTGGTAGTTTTTCAATGTTTAGTGTTTGTAGCTGTAAAGCTTTCTAGAAAATATATAATATTTATATATATGCCCGAAGTCTGAAATGAGTATGACACATTTAACATTCAGACAGCAATTATACAGAATAGACAGACGCTTTAAAATGTTAGCGATTTATTATTGTTACCTTTCTCTTTCTTTTGTCTCTGTTCTATCATATTTATCGATTCTCCTTCAGTTGACTTTCTTGCAAGTGGGATGAATTAAATGTCTCCATTCTTTACGATTGTCTGCTTTTTTTCCTCCACTGGTCTATGACACCTCTACATCTTAGAGTATTTTTTGTACGCGTCTTTATAGCATGGTTTAGGATACCCCACAGGTCCGATTCCATTAGCTAATTCACCATTCCGCGTGATATAATGCTCATAATACAATCACAATGCACAGTTGTTGTCAAGAGACATGATCGGCCACGTCCTGAAGGAACATGGCACCAGGTTGGTCTTAAGAATATTAGTGGCCCCCGGGCAAAGCAATATACAGGATTTGGCCTGTGGGCAGTAGTCCTGATCCTGCTTTAATACATGGATCCAATAAAGAGTCAAGAACTGATTTAGACATGAATGTAAACATAGGTTCAGAGAAGCTTCTCTATGTCTGCTGTTTGATAATCTGAACCTTGATTGTTATTTATCAAATTTAATTTCGGGATCCCAAGAATCTTAGGACCTCTGGACAACTGCCCACTGTGCCCGTGTGATAAGATGGTCCGCATGGCACCATTATGAAATGAAACTATAACAGGTCTGGTTTGTCACTTAATATAAACAGTCACATGATCAATGTCTTTTGGCAGCATGCCCTGTTGGGGATGATTAATTAAAAATTTGGAAAAAGGGGTGATTAATGAATAAGTTTTCTTCTGTCGCCTATTGTTTGGTGTTGATCACTGAAAAAGTCTGAATATCCAAAAAACAAGTGTGAATGCTGCTGGACACTAACAAAAAGTCTAATTTAGCAAAAACTTAAATTGGAGAGAAGGGGATTCCCTCCCCCAAAGTATTTTTTCTTGATATAAAGATGACTAAATGTTTGAATCTTCAGCCCTCTTGCTCCATTGGTGTCGCCTGTGCATGTGATATATATACATACATATATACATACATATATATATACAACCAGGTAGTTAAACTGAGGAAACCTATGTTGACAGTTTCTCATAAGAATCCTACGTTTTGAAGTGCTCTGCCTTGAAATCTTTTTGTCATAGGAAGATGCTTGTTACAAAGCTTCCTCCTCCCTCACTTCAATGTCAGTCAAGAAGCCCCCCACCCCCACCCCGAACTGACCAGTAAGTGACCACCACAGTATGTGTTCATTCTTGCTTAATGGGTGACACACAAAGGCTAAAAGCTTATGACTCGCCAAGTGTTCAACTCAATAGGAATCGAGGGCAATCAAGTTGGTCACTTGGTTTCAACGGGAGATCTCTTATCATTTGAATTTCACTCCTTCCAGTCTTGCTTTTTTGTTCAGTTACTTCACATACAGCATTATACACAGAATAAAAAAAGTATCTGATACATTTCAGAAAAATTAATTTCCATTTTTTCCTCATCATCTTCACCAGGCCTTGCGGTGTCTGTCATTGGACATAGACCTTCCTCTAGATTTGCCAGACCTCTCTATCATGGATATCATGAAGCCAGTACTTTCTGAACCCGTCTAGTTCATCACTGTATCTTATTTTCTGCCAGCCATAGTTTTGAATATGATCTCTAGGGATCCATGTTGTGAGTTGTGATCTTCAGTAGTCTGGTATTCTTGATACGTGCAGCTTATGACAATAAAGTTAGAGGGCTGAAAATTTAAACATTTATACCTCATGTGTGCAAACATGTTTCTTTTAAAAATAAAATTTTAATCTCCCCTTCCCAAAGGTTTTTAGTTGGGCATTAAATTTCCATTGTAAGTTATTTGCAAAATCAATCCCTTTGTTTCTGGTAGTTTATGATTGTCTTTTGAAGATTCAAACATTTTTCAGTGATCACTGCCCAACAAAATGCAAGAGAAATAACTCATTCATTGGTCTCCTTTTTTTTCTTTCAATTTTTGAATTGATCACCCTCAACATGGCATGCTGCCAAAAGATGGTCACATGATAGTTTCTATTGTGTGATCAACCAGACCTGTTTTTTTACTATCCTCATATATAAAAAGCAACATGTATCTATATATACATATAAATATGTATATATATATATATATATATATATATATATATATTGTGTGTGTAATACTTTTCTACATCACCAGAAGAGTCCACTGTATAGATATGTGCAGACTCTTCTTGTGACACAATAGAAATAGAATTTTGTTTTCAAACTAGATGGATAAAACTCTATAACCATTTGATGGTGAATAGTATGATATCTCTCAATTTTTTGGTGGCAGAATATTTGTTGAGTTGAGAAACCAACAGATCTGTAAATAATCAAAAGTTTTATGTATATTGTGTGCATGTATTTCCCAACCAGCCAATTGAGGGGGCAACAGATTCTCTCTTCGCTCGTCTGTGTGTGTGTCTCCGGGCGCTCCTTGTTGCATGTTTGGGGCTACGACCTTAAGAATTTGTAGGAGTACACCAATAGGTACCATCTAAGGACATTTTTTTTGGTTCTTCAAAAAAGTACTTTTTTGGGGTCTCCATGGTCATTTTGGATATGCCCAAATATCTTTTTAAAAAAACATTTTTTTCTTTGGTAAAAGATCTTTTTTTTTCTCTTTTTATTATTATCACAGATAAGGCACATTATATATATATATATATATATATATATATATATATATATATATATATATATATATATTATCTTTTTTCTAGGAGGCATTTTACCTAGCTCCATATTGATGCAGTAGAATTAGAATTTGTTAAATAAAAAGAAAAATCCATAACAATTCAATTGGTTTCACCTTTAGATCCGTTTTATATTCAGGAAGTATTGAACATAAACAAGAAATTGTTGCATAATATTTTTGATATTTAAAAGCACTTTGCAATTACGAACTTATTGCTGTCATTTCTTCTTTTATGGCATCGGTAAACAGCTGCAGGAGTCAGAAAATCTGGTCTGTTTGGCTTTGGGTTGTTCCTCTACTTTTGAAATTCATATCTGAGGAGGAATAAAGAAATGATCTTGTAAATGTTGACAGTTTATTCTACAGCAAATACTGAAGCTTCATTCGTCAAAATGAACTGTTCTAAAGAAAAATGAAGTCAACATTTGATAAAAAATTAAACAATTTTCACTACAACAAAGGTTGAGTAATGCTTGAAATCAGGAAAAATACAGTAAACATAGCTAATAAAGCCAAAGTTATTACTAACTAGTTGATTATTTACTTTTAATCAACATTACATTTTCATAATACAAAGTACAAAACAAATAGATATTTATCGTTTCGTTTGTTAAAACAAAAAACTCTGAGAGTCAAGTCTGGGTTCTCAGGTGTTTGGATTTCTAGCATTCGGATTTTGGGGATTTTTTGACTTCTACGTTATTATTGAAAAAGAACACCTGGATTGTAAAATAATTTTTTGAACCTTATTCAACTTTTTCAATTTTTTTTCCAACTGTCTCCACTAACTCTGGAAAGACAATGTTGAAAAAGTTCTCAAGTCATTAAAACTCCAGATTATTAAAAAGAGAAAAAAATACTGAATTAAGAACGGAGTGAAGCCTAAAAATTAGCATTAGAAGACTAAAACTCCAACTAAAGAATTTAAAAAAAAAAATGTTGATCTAAAATATACTTTCCTCCATTTTTTTTTTTGTATCTAATGTTGGACTATTTTTTGTTTTCAATTTTGGAGAGGTAATACTTGTGCAGCATTCTGATCTAGGAACATTACTTATAGTTTTGCATTTTTTCATTTAATAAAAAAATATTTGTCTGAATTTTCTTCAAAGTTGTAAAAAGTTCTAAATTTAAGCATATTCCTTATCATTAAAGAAAGAATAAAATATTGAATTGAAAATAAAGTGAAGACAAAAACTCCAACAGAGAAATTTAAAATGAATTTTCTACCTGTAATGCAAACATTTCGAAGTCAACATGACACCAGAAAAAGATGGAATAAATTGACTTTGGTGCTGTGGAGATTATAATACGATGAGTGTATTGTTCCAAGTTACAACAGAATGAATCAGATTTTTTTTTCATTTTCCCAAACCAATTTTCTAACCTGCAAGACTTCATCACTTCAAAGAAGAAAAACAAATTTTCTCTAGAATATTCGCCAGAAGAACCATTGGCTCATACCTGGATTGCGTAATGGTTAGCAATGTGCTTCTCACACATGCGGCCTCAGGTTCAATTCCTGGTGTGAGTGAGAAGTGTGGAAAACTCTCCATTTGGATAAATTTTCCCTGTGCACTCATCAGCTAATTGAGTACACTCTAAGCTAAGAGTGGAGGTATTCCTTTGATGGACTTGTATCCTACCGAGGACGATATCATGAAAACTTGAGAGAGTGAAGTCCTGGTCTTGACCTGACTCGAGACTTGCAAGGATCACTAAGCTGATGCATGAAATAGACTGGGATTTGGTCACCAGCTTCATACTCCATTGGCATTTGCCTATTAACTGTTATCTTATTTTAAATCACTATAATCTCGTCCTCCCCCCTGTATCCATTTGAACCTTGTCCCCTCTATATTTTGGCATCCTCCCTCCCTTGTATATCAGTCTAAGGGAGGTGGGGCAAATGCTTTTTTTTTTTTAACTGACAATGTTAAAGAAGACTCTGTTCACTTATATAAAAGCATTTTTAAATGCATTATTGCCCAATTTGTCATGGCGCATAGATTTCTCAGGGCTGTAACAGGGGGAAAAGCTGAGATGTAATCAAACTAAATGCAGCAATGAGTTTTAAATTTCCTTGCATTTCAGCAGTCTAACTTGTTTCCAGGCAAAAGGAATTTTGCAGTTTCAGGTCAATTCAGACGATTGAATAATAATAAATGCGTAATTCACTTCAAAGTGGTTCATTCTTACTTTCATATTTTGTTTTATTCTGATTTCTATCTGGGAAGTGCTGGCAGCCCCGGCACGTCCTGTCCCCACCACTTGTTATTGGCCCCGTGCCTGTTGTAAGTCCTTTAAAAAGTTTTCCAGTCATGTTTTTCCTTAATTCTAGACTTGTGAATATCTGGCAACAAGTTCTCCACAAACAGGAGGAATGGCGGCTTAGAAATTTTTGTCGGTCATTAGTTCTCCACTCTTAACATTTGCAATTAGACATCTTCCCCCACAGACCAGTCTGGAGAGGTTAAGCATACGTCCATCTCTTGAGAGTCTCTCTCAATGGATTATAAATGTCTGGTAATGTAGCTCCGGTTTCCATAACATGAATCTGCATAGTGATCCTGGCAAGTCTCAAGTCTGGTTGAGATTAGGTCTTTATTTCTACAAGTTTTTATGACCACCCCCATGGTAGGATGCAAGTCCACCTCAAAAGGGTACCTCCATCCCTATCCCACAACTTAGAGTGTACTTAATGAACTGCTGAGAGTCTAATGAAGAGTTCAACTAACTTTTCACTCATACCAGAAATCCAACCCAGGACCTTCTGAGTGTGAGGCAGGTGCGCTAACCATTACACTATTCGAGTGGACAATTTCAAAAGTCGCAGATAATGTGACAAACAACTGTCTTTTTAGAATGCAACAAAAAGTTCTATGAATGCCAAAAAGTTTTTTGTCAAGACCAAATTTGAATAGGTTAACAGCATTTATGAGAAAGGAAGGACAGATTGTTTTTCTCTTTTACGTCACACTATGTTCTATAATACTTTTTTTAAATCGATTCTGAAAATGAAAAAATATGACATAAGACAAAGCGTTTGTAATCTAAGAGGCTGAAACATTTGCTTATCTCATGCATTGATTTACCTGTGTAGTGAATTTGATTCTCACTGGGCACCTCTCTATTCAGACCTTGTACCAGACTAAACTAAGCATATCGAATAACTTTACCTCAACAGAACCCGAAAGTGAAGTATTTTTTTGACCATTGAACTTTTTGTTGTTTGTGTTGTTAACAGAAGATTTTGACCAATCTATTCTACGGCCTTCTTTGGGTGTATTATCAGAATGTGATGCTGGTAAAACGAAATTTCTTTTTTTTTTGTCTAGGATGAAATTGCTTATAAAAACATGTTCATATATGCCGATCCTTGTACATCAAAATGTCTGCTGGGTATATAAGTTAGACAGATCAGCCTCACCCCTGCCAAATAGGTTTATATTTAGGGGTTCAATATGAAGTGAAAGATTTTGCTAAATTGGTCCCTCAGTTTTGGCTATGGCAGCATTCATGTTTTTTTTTTTTTTTAATTTTGAAATTTTTGATGATTATTGCCCAAGAAAAGGCGAGAGAAGTAACTTATTCATTGATCAGCCCTTTTCTAATTTTTTTTTCCTGCTGCCAAAAGATATTGGTCATGTGATAGTTTTTATTGAGTGACTAACCAGACCAGTTCTACTTTTTTTTTCCTTCTTTGTTTTATTCTTTCTTGATGAAATACTCAATTTCTTTTTATTTCTTTTTCAGGTAAGTACCTGATTTGTTGACTCCTTGTTCATCTGATTGTGAGTATTGATGCCTTTTCAATTGTGCTAGTATCTATAGTAGCAATTGCTGTCACTGACTGAGTGACTGACAAATTGACATAGCAAAAGCCTCACACCATCCCACTCTTTCTCTGAATCTGATGTCACTTAGGTGACATTTTATTATTACGTGATCACAATATGAAATTCCATTTTACTACGCCAGAAGATAAATTCTTGTCAGTTTCATGGATGAAATTATATTTTAGTATGATATTAACGTTAAATGGAGGTTCTTCAAAAGGAAAGGGCTTTTATAGGTGTGGGCTTTGAAAGAAATCGGCTTCTAAAGAGGGGGCTTTTAAGGGATTGAACTAGCACATATATGGTCTGACTTTCAGTTTTTTTCTCTTCTCGTTGACAGTGTTTTATAGAATCACCATGACCATTATAAGTAATTAACTAGACCTGTTTCTCTTTTATTCCTAGTTTTTTACTACTATTTACCTCCCTCTTAATTGTAGTTGCTTTTTATTGCAACTAAACCCAGCCTGTTTTTCCTTCTGCAGCAACAATTAAGATGAAAGTAACTAGTAGTCAAAAATTATTATGCTTCATCATACTTCATCTGATAAAATAAAATTGGATCTCCGATACCTAACTACCAGTTGATAACAAACATGGCACAGAAGAGATTGGGATAGAGAATGAGTTTATAGATCTGATTTGGCAAGTTTCAGTAGCTCAGTGGTAAGAGCAGTCGCTTGTTAAGCGAGCCACGCTCCAGCCTACAAAGTCTTGGGTTCAATTCTCACCTGGAACTTATTCCTTATCCCGATCCACGCTGTTGGTATACCTACTCATTGCTGAAGGGAACTCAGTCTGAGTTAAGTTGTGAGTGAAAGTAACAACAGTTAGGTTGAAGGTAAATAGTAGCAAAAAATTCAATCATAATGGCTTACAATTCTTGAACCAATAAAATGAAATAAAATTAGATTACTGATACTTTCTCTTTTGTTTTGCTACTAGTGTATATCTATTGATCGGTCAGTCAGTTGTATTATAGCCAGACCATTCTGAAGAGTTAGATAAGCTGATTGGATCTTGTTATAAAACCCCGTTGCTGCAGGAAGACAAAATTATATTCGTCTTATTCGACTGAAGATCAATCATTGGCACCGAAAAACCGATCCATTTATATTTGTCCAGTTGAGTTTTCTCTGAGAAATTTGATTGATCAGTTTTGGCCAAAGAGTTTAGTGATTATTCATTATTAATTTTTGACTCGTACTTCTTTCACGTCTGCTTGGATAATGTACTGGTTAGCATGGCTGACTTGCTCGTAGAAGGTCCCGCGTTTGATTCCTGGTAACCTTTAAGAACAAGAATATTCCATTAGTTCAAAAAAAAAAAAAAAAAAAGAGGGTCTACAACCAATGCATCCTTCTGATAGTCACCTATGGAGCTGAAACATCAAACTTAACCAAAAGATCGACCCTCAAGCTGAGAACCATGCAAGGTGCACATGAGAAGCAGGCTCAGCATCATATAGAGAGATCACAAGACTTCACAGTATATTAGCAAAAAAAAAAAAACCAGGAATCGGAGATATCATAGAATTCATTAAAAAACACAAATGGCAATGGGCTGGCCATGTTGCAAGAATGGCAGACAACCAATTGACTTCACAACTCACACTGCAGATTCCCAGAGATCATATACAAAATTGACGCTGGTAAGATGTAAGATGGAGTGACAAACTAGAAAGTATTGACTCCATCACGCCCATGCTAAAGAGGTCTGTGTTAAACGAAACAGGTCTGGTTAGTTACTCATTATGATGGATACTAAAAGGCTGCTGCAGCTGCTGCTGATGAAGAGTGAGGTGTGGAAAACTCTTCCTACCCTGTGCATTTCGCAGCTAATTGAGTACACCCTAAACTTGGTGATTAGGGTGGAGGTATCTCTTTGGTGGACTTGTATCCTGCCAAGGAAGTGATCATAAAAACTTGTAAGGATAAAGTCAACCAGACTTGAAACTTGCAAGAATCACTAAGCTGATGCATACTGACAAAACTGGAACTTTGTCATTTCTCAATTATACTCTGAAAGTTGTCTTTTAAGAGATCGACATTTTACCTTTTTGCCTTTCTTTCATCTTAATTTGGAAAACCGTTAACCAAGACTGTCTACCTAGGTTTCTTCAGTTTTTAAGTTGGTCTAGCTTGATGACTGGCTGGCTGGCTATGTATGTACCATGCATACAGGCCACATCAATGGAGCTAGAGCGCTGAAAATTTTAATTTTAATTTGTTCTCATGTCTCAGGAAATTTTTTTTTTTTTTTCTGTTTTTTTTTCCCCATCCAAAATAGGTTTTTAGTGGGCAGATGGGAGATCAATTTACAATGTAGGTTCATACTAAATCGATCCCTTAGTTTGTGTCCACCTGTTTTTGGAAAATTCAGACTTTTTTTCTAGTGATCACTTCCCAAAGATGTTGGTTACCTGACAGTTTCTATTGAGTGACTAACCAGACCTGTTTTAGTTGTTTTTCATTGCAACCACTTTAAGGATCAGTTACTTGAGTTGATTCAGATTTAGGGAGTGGAAATGTCCTTGGCCAAAGAAGAGGTCAGTGGTGTTCCTTTGGGCTGGGCTACTTTTATCTGCTAGTTTTGTTGTATACTCTTTCATACATGGCTGGATTTAGACCGGGGTGCTTCAGGTTCTGGGCGGTTGGGGTGGGGGTTCTTCTTATACAGAATTCAAAATACTCTACAAATCACAAAATTCACATTGCATGTCCATTGTATGCATCACAAGGTTAAATGAATTACATATTTGAAGGAAATATTTGTATACCAATACCAGTAAAACTCCAAGTAGATTTTTAGTAATCCAATACTCCAATTACTGTAGATACGAATTACAACCAGTGATTTTGTTAATATATTTTAAAACAATTGAAGGTGTTATAATGAAATAAATTCCAATTAGTAATTACTGATTTATTTCTTACTAAAGAAACTAATTTTAGAAAATTATATTTCTTGTATAAGGGTGGCCTGGGGCAATTGCCCCTTTTACCTTCTGTCAAAATAGGTGTCTTCAGTTTTCAAGTTGGCCAATCAGTCATCAAGCTGGACTATGTTTATATGTATGTATGTATGTATATATGTACCATGCATACAGGCTGCATCAATCGAGCTAGAGGGCTGAAAATTGTTTTTTGTCAGTTGGATGAATTAAATCATATTTTAGTGTTAAATAGAGGTTATTTCAGATGAAAGGGCTTTTTTTGGTGGCCAAGGACTTTCTCTCTCTCTGAATCAGAATCTACTCGTGCAACTGAATTCTGAAGTGATTGCAATGAAAAAAGACTCAAACAATTCTGGTTAGTCACTCAATAGAGACCATCATGTAACCAGTGGATAAGTTAATTCATGATTTTTAGCTGAGAAATCCTTAATTTATGTTCAACCTTCAGTTTCTCAAAGTAAAAAAATAACAAATGAGGTCCTTAGAGCATTGCAATTTATGGTTCTTTGTCTTAAAAAAACAGAATTTACTTCTCCAGGACCTTATTTAGGTAAAACCCAGTGTCGTATGGATTTTCTTCATCTTAAATGCGATTCTTGTATAGTAGGAATATTATATTTACAAGTGAAAAATAGGTATGAAATTGTAGCCTCTTGTTTGACGCGGGGACCCTATTTGCCAATCCAATTTGGCAGTATCATGTGTTTTCTGCTTTAATGTCCAAAATTTGTGTACTTCAATACTGTAGTTAAACAATGAGTGCCCACTATTTTTATATTTAGTATTGTTACAATGGTAATTATTTTAATTTCATGAAATAAAAACAGATACCTACTTTTTTGTAGATCTTGCAGACTCGATTTGAAGCCATTTTTTGAAATCTTTAAAATCGTTTTTATTTTAATCATTTAAATTTATTTTAGTTAATTCTAGAGTATTTATGTTGCATGTGTTTCACAGGAAAGGAATAAATATTGTGGTGCTCAGAAATCATGGTCAATCCTTGCAGCCCTTTAGCCCCAGAACCTTGGCTCCTGAGGTGGAAAGCTCAAATTAATTTCTGAACCACCATACTGCAGTGATCCAATAAATGTCCAGTATTTAGTCACTTATGGAGCTGAAATATGGAACCTAACCAAGAGACAGATCCGCAAACCATGCAACGTGCACATGAGAAAATTATGCTGGGTCTCACATGGAGAGACCCCAAAACAGCACAGTATATCCGGGAAAAGACAAGAGTCAGGGACATCATAGAATCCATTAAAAAGTTCAAATGGCAGTGGGTTGGCCATGTTGCATGAATGGCAAACAACTGATGGACATCGCGACTCATGACATGGATCCCCAGAGATCACATGTGGAACCGAGGCTAGGGCAGAATATTAGATGGAAAGACAAGCTAGACAAATTCAGAAAGTATTGGCTCTGCGACGCCCATGATAGAGAAGTGTGGCGAATCCTGGGGCTATGTCCAACGACGGACGCTGAAAGACTGATGATAATTTCTATGTTGTGTGATGTTACCATGGTAATCATTTTACTTTCATCCAATAAAATAACATAACAAAAATAAAAACTAAAGGAATCTACATTCGTATACTTTGTGCTCTCAATGTGAAGCCGTTGTTTTTGAGTTTAGTTATTTTTCAAAATTCTTCTATTTCTTGGGTATTGCACGTGTTTCACAGGAAGGGAATAAATATAGTGATACTAAAAAATTATAATTAATCCTTTCAACCCTTCAATCTCTGTATGTGAAATCCTGAGCTCCTCAGGAGAAAAGCTCAAATAGATAAAAAAAGAAGTTTCATTCACTGAATACTGAAATGCTTTTGTCTAATTAATTTCAGTTTTACAGTTGGTTGGCTTTGTAGGTCAAAAATGTTTCTTGATAGGAGAGGTCAGGAGTTTCATCATCATCAACAGACTTTTAGTGTCCGTCGTTGGACATAGACCTTCCCCAGGATTCACCAGACCTCTCTATCATTGGGGTCATAGAACCGATACTTTCTGAACTCGTCTGCTTCTTCATGCCATCTCATATTTTGCTGGGGATCCACGTTGTGAGTTGCGATGTCCCTCACCATTTGAGTTTTCTAATGGTTTCTCTGATATCTCTGACTCCTGTGCTATCTTGTGATCTCTCCATGTGATCTCTCCATGTGATATTAAACATGATTCTCTCCTGTGTATGCTGCATGGTTCTCAGCTTGAGGATCAATTTTTGGGTTTTAATTTTAGTAATGTATGAAATTTTTCTCATTTGAGTTTAGCATAACCCCAGAGTAATTTGTGGTTTCTTCTCTCCTGGGCAGCCCTCTTGTTTGAGCATTGTTATAATTACTACTTAATCCGTGTCATCAAAAATGATGGCATATATGGATACACATTGCATTTCATGTATGTAGATAATAGAAATTTGCATTGCAGAAAGCTTGGAGAATAGTGTTCTGTTGACCTCAATCAGGTTTTTATCATTTTTTGTTTTCATTATTTTTTATACGTTTATTCTTTAAATACAGCATTTTAATTACATCATTAGGGAAGAAAATTCTTTTTTACTACCTCAACTGCATTGCTTAGCATGATAGAATACATCTGCACATTCCTAATTATCACGTGTGGATTATCATTATTTGAGTAACCTGGTAAATGCTTGGAAACGAGTGTTGGCCAAGTACTGAATAGGGTTGGAGGGACTGCGTCTAGCATTTATGATTTCCAGTTGTTAATGATGAATCATTCTTTGATGCTTTGTGATCAGTATTTTGCTTTCCTCCTTCAGTTGCATTGTGGGTAGAATTGGTAGAACAGCTCAATAACAGTCTGAGGGGTGGGAGGGTGGGAGGACTTTTAAAAATAGATCCTGCTGCATGTTTGCCTATAAAAAGAAAATCCTCCCTGGCATTCTCGGAGAACTGATTTCTTCAAAAATCAATAGCAAACTATTTCAAGAATTGGACTGGGAAAAGAAGAGAAAAAGAATCTGATTTGTTCTGATGTAACTTGAAACAATACGCTCATCGCATCACCATCTCAACAGTACCAAAGTCACTTTATTCTGGTGTCGTGCAGACTTTGAAACGGTTGCTTTGTATGTGGAAAATTCACTTTAAATCCCTCTGTTGGAGTTTTAGTCAGCTAATTTCTAGGCTTCACATGGTTTTTAATTAAGTATTAGAAACCATCAAGCAAAACTGTCAACATAGGTTTCTGCAGTTTTTTAGTTGGTCTGGCTGGCTGGCTATCTATTTACCAGTATAGCTATAAATTAAAATTCTTCTCCTTATGTCTATAGAGAATTTTTCTTTTTTTTAAAAATTTCCCCTCCTAAATTAGTTTTTATTGGGGGTTCCAGTTGCTAATATAAGTTTATGCTAAACTAATCCCTCAATTGGCGTGTAGCAGTATTCACGCTTGTTTTTTTGAAAATGCTGATCTTTTGGTGATCACTGTCCAACAAAAGGCAAGAAAAGTGAATTATTCTTTGATAACCTTTTTGCCAATTTTCCAATCAATCACCCCTCAACATGGCATGCTGCCAAAAAATATTGTTTGTACGGCTGTTTTTATGAAGTGACCTACCAGACCTGTCTTTTTTTCTTTTTTTAATAATCAGAAATATACTTTAATTCAGAACTTTAAACAGTAGTGACTTTTCATGAAATTAGTTGAAACATTTTCAAAAACATGGAAGTCGAATTAGGTTTGAAAAAATTACTTCATAGTGGTAACGTTTTATCTTATTCCTAGTGTACCCTCACCTTTTTTTCTATTTTTGTAATTTTGAAATAATGTTGTACTTATGGAATAACAAACAACAAATTGAACTAAATTGTTTTGTGTTATAAAGAAAGCAACTTCTGAAACCTGCTGCTTGCAATGTACATTTGAGGAAGTCAGAAGAACATTAGCAGAAACGCCATTAAGAAATAACAAAGATGGAGATACTAGTCTGAAAGATTTAGGCGATAAATATTTGTGATATAGAGAGAAATCTGAAATCCATTGTTACAGACATGGAAACACGTAGAAAAAGTCACACTGTTCAAATTACTGCAATTGACGAAATCTCTGTGGGTATGCGCTGCAATTATTCAACAACTGGCCATCGTACAAAGTTGACATTTACCTGTACACAAGGCAGTGCTGTGTTGAGGTTGGAGTTTTTTTTTTGATCAACTGCTCCTGAGAAATCTAATGAAGATAAATTTATGAAATGAAAGACTGTAAATCTCTTATCTAAAATCATAGATCTAAATTTAGATACGAAATATCTAAATTGGTAGCACTGAAGAGAACTAACCGAACGACTTCCCAGCCATAGTTTCGTGTGATGGACTGAAAAGTATTTTATACGACAATTATGGCAGGCTGATCAACACACGATATAATCAAGGCCCTTCCAAGCGTGAACCTTTTTGAAAGGTCACTGCCCTAGTTATATAAATAGTCTTTCTAGGGCATACGTATGAAACCGTTTTCTTTTACTGTAGATTTGAAGTGGGTCTTCTTTTTTTTTGAAGGCATAACCATCAGAAAACTTCATAATTAGACTGCATAGTAGTACATCTTTTAAAAGAGGCCATTGACTCAGAAATCTGTCCGTGGGCGTATAGGAAACAGTCAACAGAAACTGTCAAAATAGGTTTCTTCAGTTTTTAAGTTGGTCCAGCTGACTGGTTGTGTACGTACATATTGCATACACAGGCTACACCGATGGGGTAACGAAGCTGAAATTTCCAATATTCACTCCTTATTATGTATAGAAAAAACATTTTTTTATCTTTGACTCCCCCCTCCCCATAAATAAGTTTTCAGTGGGAGGTTCGATTTGCTATTTAAGCTTATGCTAAATTGATCCCTAGTTCTCTGTCCAGCAGTATTTATGTTTGTTTTTTTTCATTAAGATTCATGCTTTTTTAGTTATCACTGCCTAGCAAAAGTTGAGTGAAGTAATTTGATTAATCATACCTTCTTCCAATTTTTTGATTGATCATCCCAACATAGCATGCTGCCAAAAGACATTGGTCATGTTACAGTTTCTATTGAGTGACCAACCAGACCGGTCTTGCCTTTTTTTTTTTCAAATCTAACACTTCATTTCTCTCACAGCTGTTCAAGTTGTGTGACACATAACCACTTCTTAGACCTTGAAACAAACACACGCTCTAAACGTTGCGATGATGTTTGCCATAATTTAGGTGAGGATAATGTGGACCGAAGCTTGCTAACCACAGTTGGTGGTAACATTTGATGGCTCACCATAATTGGCGATTCAGTGTAGTATAGAAAAAAGACCTACAAACCGGCTTTGTTGACATGGTAGTAAGAAGGTGTATCACTGCAGCTGGCAAAGAACTTGAGTATGTTAATAGAAAATGTGAAGTTTGTGGTATGCATTTTGTGTCAAGTTACTGTTGCTTTGACAATTGCCTGACAATCAATGTCACAGCAAGTTCATTATGGCATTCCCAGAGATTACCAGGTTCAAAGGGGATAGACAAAGCAGATCATCATTATCAGCCGTTATAAGTCCACTGCTGGACAAGGGCCTTTTTCATATCCTTCCATGACAAGCATGATTGTACTAATCTATGCCATATCTCGCCGGCAATCTTTTCTGTCTCATCTCTCCATCATGTGGCTGGTTTTTTTCCCCCACCACGTCTACTGTACCACAGGCACCAATTGGATAGTCGTTTGTCACATTGTCCATTCTCCTTGCTATGTGTCCAGCCCATCTCATTTTTGTTGCTTAATTACTTGTACAATACATTTCAGTGAGGTCTTCTCTCAAATTTGTGTAGATCTTTTCCTATCAGTAAGAGTTATTCCTTCTATTGCTCCTTCCATTGCTCTCCCTGCTATCCTGAGTAGCTTTTTGCATGGTTTTGTAAGTTTCTAGTTACGTCATAGCTGATTTTATGCATTGATTATATACTTTAGGTTTTGAGCACATCTATTTGCTTTTCTGTATGTCTCTACTTATACTTAATGCTTTCCAGCCAATTGTTATGTGCCGTTTCATTTCATTTGGTCTTTTCCTAGCTTTATCACATACTCAGGTAAATGGATTCCATAATTCCTAAAACTTTGCCATGTATTCTTATGGTCTTTTTGGGACTTTATTATTGAATATTGTCAAGGGAGATAATCTATAATTCATGGAAATTGTGAAGAAAAATCTATAATCTTAAAATTTTGTTTATTTGTATTAGATTTCTTGAGAATCGCTTATCCAAAAAAATTCAAACTCTACACTAGCAATGCTTGGTGTTCTGACCAGTATATCTGGCAAATATTAACTTCATACAATAGCCGGTTGTTGAATAATCAAAGTTCGTACACATATACACATTGAGATTTCTTCAATTATTGTTTGATTCTAGCAGTGGAGAAAAAAGAACTGAAGATAGGTCGGGTTAGTCACTCAGTAGAAAGCATCACATGACCAATGTCTTTTGGCAGCATGCCATGTTGAGATTGATAAATTAAAAAAATTGTTAAAAGGGTAATCAATTAATAAGCTACTTCTCTTGGCTTTTGTTGGGCAGTGATCCCCACAAAAGTGCGAATTTAAAAAAAAAAAGTGAATGCTGCTGGACACAAACTAAGGGACCAATTTAACATAATCTTACTTGCATAAATTGAACCCTTCCTTGGAAAAACTATTGATGGGAAGAATTTAAAAAAAAGCTAGATACAATAGGTAAATGTTTAAATTTTCAGTCCTCTAGCTCCATCAGTACAATTTGTATGCACAATTGATATATATAGGTTTCTCCGGTTTTAAGTTGGGCTTGCTGACTGGCTGGCTGGCTGGTTATGTTGATGGTTTCAATGGCTGTTTTGGTTGAAGGTTTCTAATTCAGGATTGGAATTCTGCCTTTTAGGCCAGTTGGTAAGATCAAGAAATAGGTTCGGTGAAATGAAAACTGATATTTGTTCATGAGGTTTTTATTCGATTAGCCAAAGTGGAAACACTATTGGAGCCTATTTGTTTCTTTCCGTTTGTTGTGAGGTGAAAGCTTTTTTTGTTTCCCTCGGGAGGAAAAAACAACTTGGAGAAGTCAAGGAAAATTCTGTTCCAAAAAAAAATGTTTCCAAGAGTGATAGATAGGAATAGATAGATAGATAGGTCTGATTAGTCATCATCATCAGTCTGTTGGGGTCTGTCATTAGACATAGACCTTCCCCAAGATTTGCCACACCTCTCTATCAAGGACATTGTGGAGCCAGTGTTTTCTGAATATATTTAGTTTATCAAGCCATCTTACTTTCTATTGGCTACAGCCTCACACTTGATCTCTAGGGATTCATGTTGTGAGTCGTGATATCCAGCGGTTGTCTGACAATCTTGCAATATGTCCAGCCCATTGCCATTCAAGTTTTCTAACAGTTTCTGTGATTTTTGGACTCTTGTCTTTTCTCTTATATACGGTGTGGTCTTATGATCTCCCCATCTAAGGTTGAGCATGATTCTCTCGTATTCACGTTGCATGGTTCTTAATTTGAGGATCGATCTTTTGTTTAGGTTCCATGTTTCAGCTCGATATGTGACTGTCGATAAGGATACATTGGTTAAAAACTGTCAAATGGATGACATGTTTTACCAGTATGCTGTGTTGGGGATGATCAATTAAATCAATTGAGAAAATTGGAAAAAGGGTTTATGCTACACTTTAATCTCAGCACAAATGCGAGAAGCGATTACTGATAATTCAGTTTATAAAAATGCTGAACTAAAAGATGGAAGTTGGTGGAGACATCTTTGTTGATATTTTTTCTTTTTTCTTTCATTAATTCACTTGTTTTTTTTTTGTTTTTTAATCGTCAACCGAAACTGTCTAGAAAGGTTTCTTCAGTTTCTATGTGGGTCTGGCTATGTATTTATCATACACACAGGCCACATCAATGAGGGCTGAAAATTTCTATTTCGGCTAATTGAATAAACACCTAATGAACAAACATCAGCACTTACACCCCCCCCCCCCGCACGTATTCCCTGATTCTATCATCTGGCCCGAAAGGCAGAATTCCAACACTGAATTAGAAACCGTCAACCAAACTGTCAAATTAGGTTTCTTTTTAACTTTGTCTGGCTGGTTACGTATCGTAGACACAAACTGTACCAATGGAGCCTGGATGCTGAAAATTTACTACTTATGTTTAGATTGAACAGGGTTTTTTTTGGGGGGGGGTTGAAAACTCCCTCCCCGAATAGGGTTTTAGTGGGAGGTTCAATTTGCAGTATAAGTTCATGCTAAATTGATCTTATGGTTTGTATCCAGCAGCATTCACACTTGCTTTTTGAAAATTCAGACTTTTTTTTTCTTAGTGATCACTGCCCAATGAAAGGTTGGAGAAATAGATAATAATTCATTGATTACCCAGTATGCCAATTTTTTAATTGATTACCTCAAACCTGGTATGCTGACAATCGACATTAGTTGCCTAAGGGTTTCTATATAGTGACTAACCAGACCTATTCATTTTTTTTATTTTTCTTTCCTTTTCAATCAGTTATTCCACCTATGATGTCTTTGAGTTCTTTTTCAAAGTGAGCAGCTGTTAGCGTCTCTTCGTGATTTCCAACAGGTTTTATTTTTTCCTCCTCTTGTCATTACACATATTTCAACACTTCCAAGAAAGTTAGTAAAGGAATGGGTATTATCCACTGTTCTTCTCTCTGTTCACACAATATTTCCAAAAGTTTTCAACAAATTTCTGGGAAATCTTATGGAAGGGTGGCAAATGGGGTAAGGAGAAAGATATTATGTTAGATTGAAATGAGTCTTGATAAAGCCAAGTTGGGTGAAACTTGAAAATAGAAGGAATCATTTGTACTGCAGGTTTTCTGATATTGTCATTTTGTTCTCACATTTATATATATGCTTATGTCTGTCCAAATGGTATTTCCATAAGTTATTAATGAATTTCAATGAAATTTCATGAAGAGGTGGACAATTGTCTGAGGAAGGTATAATTAGATTTTGGTGCGGATTCAGGAATTTATTTTTGTCAGAGTTTGTACATAGTGTTGGAAGAGGTAGGCACTCACTGAGTGCTTCCTAGTTAATTTTTTCTCAAACCCGCCAAAGTTTTCATAGTTGACTGTTTTTTTCCGCAGTAACATGAACAATCCTCACCAAATTATGAGAGTAAATTTCTCACTGTTTGTCTATCATGTTAAACTAAACCTATTTATACAACTAACATTTCACAAGACTGTGATTTGAAACCATATCCATGCGATTGGAAGGTAGCTCTCTTACCAACTGAGCTAAACTGTCAAGTTTTATATACCTACAAATTTATTTATCAAACATACGATAAAAACGTGGCAATAATTGTCAGTGAGGATAAAGGTAGGAGTGGAGTTTGGCCCTGCAGCAACCAGGATTGTCCCTTTTCTTTTTCCATCAATTATTCCACCTACAAATTCTCCGAATTCGTTTTCAAAGCAAACAGCTGTTAGCGTCTCTTGGTGATTTCTTACAGGTCGCATTTTTTTTCTCCTCTTGTAGTTAGACATATTTTTCTTCCTTTTTTTCTCCTCTTGTTCCACCCCTTCCATTTTTATCTCTCCCCGAGAAGAGCCCCTCTTTCATCTACAATTACAAATGTATCTCTCTCCAAACAATTTCCTTTTTGTACACATGTCGTTTCGCTTTCCCCATTTGTATCAATTGACTGTTCTGTTTGTTTGTCCAACTGCCTGTCTGTCTGTCTGTCCGTCCGTTTTTTTTTTTTGTTTTGTTTTTGTTGCCTGCCTGTCTAGGATTAGAGTTATCGAGTTCTTCCTTTTAGAAAACTTTCTTTTTATTTTTTTTTTATCTCTGCCAACCAAGGTGGAGAGGTATATGTATCTTCCCATATCTTCCCGTCCGTCCAGCTGTCTGTATGTCTGTTTACACAATATCTCCAAAAGTTCTCAATGAATTCCAACAAAATTTTGTGGCGAGTGAGGTGTGGGCTACAGAAGAAGGGATTGAATTTTGAAGTGGATCCATGCACAGTTACCTACCTATGCCGCCACTATTTGTCCACACCACGCAATATCTCTGAGAGTTCTCTACGTATCCATCGTGCCATCATATATCTCTAAAAATTCCTTATGAATTCAAATGAAATTTTTTAGGGAAGGGTGAGCCATGGAAGCTACAGAAGAAGTGATTTCAATTTTTGAGCTGATCCTTGCATAATTACCTCCCCTACATTGTAGTGACGATGGCGTTAGTAAATTTATGCACTCTCTGAGTGCTTTGTAGTTTTTCTCTTTCATCCACTTTATCTTCCTGTTTTTTTTTGGGGGGGGTGACTGCATATCTAGGATTAGTTACAGGGATTTTTCTTTTAGATAACTTTTTGACCGTCCATTTTATCTTTGGGGAATTTATCCAGATATCAGGAACCAACAAGCAAAACTGTCAACATAGGTTTCTTCTATTTTCAAGTGAGTCTGACTGGCTATGTATGACTGTATGACACGTACAGGCAGCTTCAATGGAGCTGGAGTACTGAAACTTTGAACATTAATTCCTTATTATGCTTAGCAAAAAGTGTGTTTTCTGTGTTTGTTTTTTTTTTAGAAAATTCCTCTCCTTAATAGGTTTTCATTTGGGGGTTTAATTCACAATGTAAGTTCATGCTAAATTGATCCCTTAGTTTGTGTCCAGCAGTATTCACACTTGTTTTTCTTTTGAAAAGTCACTTTTTTAAGTGATCACTGCCTAACAAGACGTGAGAGGAGTATCTCATTTATTGATCGCCCCTTTTTCAAATTTTTCAGTTGATCAATCCATAACAAGGCATTTTGCTCAAAGACATTGTTCTCCAGACCTTTTCTATCGAGTGACTAACCAGACCTGTTTTTTCTTTTGTTAATTTTTTTTTTGTTAATTTTCTTAAAATATATTTTGCGCATTTCTCCGAAGGAACTTTTTGATTCCCCCCCTACGCATAACGCAGAGAGAAAGATTTATATCTTTTACTGCGAGCGCATTCACCCACAATCGTAAATTTTGAAAAACACATAAAGAAGTCAACATCTGCAAGCCATTTTTAAAAAAAATCCGCCTATGTAATCAACTTTTCAAACCGGTCTGGTTAGTCAGTGAATAGAAACCGTTGCATGACCGACGTCTTCTGGCAGCATGCCATGTCTGGGATGATCAGTGGAAAAATTGAAAAAAGGAGTGGTCAATGATTAAGTTTCTACTCTCGTCTTTTCTTTGCTACTGATTAGCAAAAAAGTCTGATTTTTAAAAAAAACCCGAAAAGAAACGAGTATAGATGTTGCCAGGAACAAATGAAGGGATCGATTTAGTGTAAACTTAAAATATCAAATTGAACCACAACTAAAAACTTATTTAGGGGGAATTTTAAAAGAAAGTGCTTTTTTTTACTTCCTTAATGTTTTTATTTTCTTATGTAAATGCAACAGGGAGTAAATCTTTGAATTTTCAGCCCTCTAACTCAGTTTTGGTAGATGGCTTCTAATATGCCTCTACTGACTTATTTCTACACCTGCCATCGGACCGTGGTTCGCGACCAAGTTTAGCAAGCTATTGCCATGAATTCATTTCACATTATTCACTCCATTATTATGATTTTGTGGTCCATTGTTGGACATGAGGGATGGTGATCAGCCTCACACTGGCTGATGACATATTGGGTTGACAGGGGGGGGGGATCGTACCCCTCTGAAGGGCATCAGTGCAAAGTGAATGTTAACCATTACAATTCAAGTTTCAACTTGGGTTGCAGATCTTCCTCTCCTTCCACCCATACGCTCAATTAACTCATCCAGGCCGGGAGTGCACATAGGTGTGCTTCGAATTTTGTGACCTACATGAATGAAATACCTGAATATGACAGCTACTTCGAATGCATGATGAGGTCACATGACTTTTATATTTGTATAATTTCTCTATAGATTAAATCCATATCTTATAGCCTTCAAAATGATGTATGACTTCCCAGGGATTCTTAAGAAATGAAAAACTTGAATCCGTCCATTATGTCCTTGTTGCCCTTGTTTTGTAACCCTTAGAAAAAAACAGGCCTGAATGGGTTAACATAATCTAATTATACGAATATTCTGCTTTTTTAGTATGTATGACTGTTGTGCTTTCTGATTATCATTCATTCTCCTTGTATCTTTCATCCATTCTCTTCTCCCCTCTTATCCACCCTTGCAATATTATGACCATGAGTAAATATGGAAGATGATGTTTATGCTTGTATGGGAGCAAAATGGACTCAACCTTAATCTTAACTGTCATTCCATACTCCTTCCTCACAAGTCTGAAGCCTAAAAATTAGTTATATTAGTCCACAGGAATATAGACATATAATAATATTAAGAGATATAAATGTTTTATTTGTCTTTGTGTGTTACTATAGTTGATATTGATACATTCTATAGGTAATAAATGACTTTAACAAAATTACATACTTTGATTGCAGAAATACATGTGCAAAATAAGGATGGTATCTTGGTAGTCAACACTTGTTGAATTTCCACAGGTGAAGCTATTTATTAAAAAAGGTCTTAAATTATTCTAATTCTGAGATGAAGCCTTTACACTATTAATTTTTGATTTGTCTTTTCTCCATCTCATTATTAATCTTTAAGTAAATGAAAATATCAACTAAATATCAATAGTAAAACTAGAAAGCACTCAGAGATTGCATACTTCTGCCAACATCATTGCCGGAGGAAATAGTGGTGCATGGATCCGCCCCAAAATTTAATTACTTCTCTCATCTCCCACCCTTCCATAAAATTTCAAGAATTTTGAAAGAAACCAACAAATGAATTCTATTCACCTATTATAAAGTCTCTTTGGGAATCTTCAGTTTATGAACGATATTTACTAGTCAATTTGGAGTATAAAACTTGATAAATCCATTAATCATATTTGAAGTGTTCAAATAATATTAACAAGTCAAATTTAAAGCAAATATATCGTTATGTGTTGACTGTTGAACAAAGACATTTCCCATCACCTGCTTGATGGCCTTTTCTATATCATCTTGTGTCTGGTCTATTCCTACTGTATTTTCTAGACCTGAGGCACCAATGAGTTACCCTTTTGCTCCATCTGTTGTCCCTTCTTCTTGCAATGTGCCCTGCCCATCTCCATTTCTGTTGCTGAATTACTAGTACAAAATCCTACCCGGTCCTCTCAGATCCATGTTGATCTTTTTCTACCTCCAAGAATTATTCCTAACATTGCTCTTACCATTGCCCTCTGTGCAGTTCTGAGTTGGTTTTCGCATAGTTCCTAGGTTTCAACCTGTATGCTATAGCTGGTATTATGCATCCATGGCAGCAACACTAGTGGCAGACTTAGAATGATTATTTTCCAGCCCATCCAGATCAAGATGAAGACAGTCTCCCAATAATCGTTTTTCAGCCAATCCAGATCAAGATGAAGATGGTCGCCCAATAATTGTTTTTCAGCCACTCCAAATCAAGATGGAGACAGGTTTTCAATGATCGTTTTTCAGCCACCCCAAATCAAGATGGAGACAGATTTTTAATGATCGTTTTTCAGCCACCCCAAATCAAGATTAAGACAGTGTCCCAATAATCATTTTTCAGCCATTCCAAATCAAGATGGAGACAGATTTCCAATGATTGTTTTCAGCCACTCCAAATCAAGATTAAGACAGTGTCCCAATAATCATTTTTCAGCCATTCCAAATCAAGATGGAGATAGATTTCCAATGATTGTTTTTCAGCCACTTCAAATCAAGATGGAGATAGACTTTCAATGATCGTTTTTCAGCCACTCCAAATCAAAATGGAGACAGACTTACAATGATCATTTTTCAGCCACTCCAGATCAAGAATAAGACTGAGGCAATACAAGCTGTCTAGGAGTGGAAATAATCTTTGCTTGTGAAACTTTTTTCTCATGCAACCTTTTGCACATACAAACAGAAACACCTTCTATGAATACCAAAATATTCTTGCTCAGTATCAGCTCACCACCAGGAAAACCGTTGATTTTATTTTTCATACTGATGTGTTATTACATTGCACAGTGCTGCATTCTTTCTTGTATCTGAAACTTTTTTTACTTACTTCGGCTTATCATTGATACAAGGCTAGAGAAACCTACTAGTTGTTCAACTGACAACTTACCTTTACGTAGGTAAGACTTTCTTTTGCTCATGTATTTTTTGTTTTTGTCTTTATCACTTCTCACATGAGTTCGCTAGTTTACTTTGTAGAGAAAGAAGTCCTGGATGCGTGATGCATAGTGGAGATATCTAAGTGCTTTAGGCTAACAATGTAAGTAGTATTGTGCAGGGAGCATTATATACTCTGATCTACGGTAGACAAGAACCTAGGTTTAAGAAACAAAACAAACAGGTCTGCTTTGTCAATCATTAGAAACCGTCATGTGACCAACATCTCTTGGTAGCATGCCGTGTTGAGAGTGCTCAATTAGAAAAATTGGAAAAAAGAGTGATCGATGAATAAGTTGCTTCACTCACCTTTTGTTGGGTGGTGATCACTAAAAAGTCTAAATTGAAAAAAATGAAAAACTGGACAAAAACTAAGGGATCAATATAGCATAAACTTACATTGTAAATTGAACCTCCCACTGAAAACCTGTTTAGGGATTGGTTTAAAAAAAAAACGAAAAACATTTTTTTCAGGATATAAGCTCGATTGGCACGGCCTGTATGTGTGATACATAGCCAGTGAGCCAGACCAGCTTGAAAACCGAAGAAACCATTGTTGACAGTTTTGGTTGACGGTTTCTAAAAAAGTTGCGCTGTGCTGTTAGCTAGAGTGATTATTCCTGCCTAGTTAGCATAATGCAGAAAAGTAGACTCATTATACAAAGCTTTGGGAAAATAGAGAATAGATGGTTTTTCTAAGCCACAACTCAATCGTGTGTTAATTCTTTCATCAGAAATTCTCATGATTTTCATATAACGGACAGTTACAAGTTGAGTAGTGGGGTCTCTGAAAAGAAATGCATTCCCTCTTACAGAGCTATTAGTTGAACAATTGGAGCCACCAAAGGTGGCGAATGGTTCTATCTCTTTTTATATGTGTGTTTGTTTGTGCATTCTAGGACTCCTGGCCATACAGACTTGAAAAGTGGCATCAATACTCTGCTGAATGTCTTGTGAAAATGTTGTTGAATTGTTTTGGAAAAAAAAGCTTTTTTGACCTTTTTTGGGAGATTATTTTTGACTTGTTTATTACTAGAATGTATACTCTCCAAACTCTAGATGTTTCTTATTCTGTTATTGATGTATTCCTATGGAAAACACCAGTGATGTCATGAAGAGAATTTAATCTGACCATATTTATTCTCCGATGGAAGTTTGTTATATGATTTCAAATTTTAATGCTATAGTTGTTCAATTCTTGACTGTGATGGCAAGTTTTGCTTTATTTTTATAACACATTGCAATGAGTGCAGTCCCCAATTCTCTGCTCCTTAACCAAACATGGTATAACAGGGATGTTGGCAATGTTGGAATATAAGATGTGAAAATAAAGCAATGATACCAACTCTTGTGGCATCTTTCTCAATGGTATTCAATACCTTCAATGAAATCCTCAAAAGATGAAGAAATCAAGAAAAGAATCACTCTAAAATGGCAAGCCTTCAGCAGAGCAAGCTCAACCTTCAAAAACAAGAACATACTATTAATCCTAAAAAGAAGGGTATACAACCAATGCATCCTTGTGATAGTCACCTATGGAGCTGAAACATGGAGTCTAACCAAGAGACTGACCATCAAACTGAGAAGCATGCAACATGCACTGGAGAGAATCATGCTCAACCTCACATGGAGAGATCACAGGGCTGCACAGTATGTCAGGGAGAAAACGGGAGTCAGAGACATCACAGAATCCACTAAAAAACTCAAATGGCAATGGGCAGGTCACGTTGCAAGAATGGCTGACAACCGATGGACATATCAACTCACAACATGGATCTCCAGAGATCACATGCGCTACCGAGGCCAGCAGAATACAAGATGGAAAGACAAACTAGACAAATCTAGAAAGTATTAGCTCTGTGATACCCACAGTAAAGAGGTGTGGTGAATCCTGGGGAAGGTCTTTGTCCAATGACTGACGATAAATGACTGATGATGATGATGATGATGCCTACACTTCTTTTAAAATAAATTGATAATTACTTCTTAGAATTTATTTTCAATGTACACCTCTAATTGTTTTGAAATAAATTGATAACAATGCTAGTTCCATTTAGGAGCAACACTTCTCATACCACCAGTCATATAAGAAGGGTAGGATCATTGGAATATGACTACTTGCTCTCTTTGGAGAGACTGCACATCTTTTAGGGGTAGCATTACTTGCACGACCTGACATTGCTTCCCAATATCTAAAATTTTTCACATTTTTTAGTGAATCATAGTAAGACTAGTTCACCCATGCCTTGAAAAATGACAGCATAGATGAAATATATGGATACGCATTGCATTTCATACATGTGGAGAATAGAGATTTGCATTGCAGTGAACTTGGAGGATAGCCTTCTATACACTTTGCATTTTATATTTGTGGATAAAAGAGATTTGCATTGCAGTGAACTTGGAGAATAGCCTTCTATACACATTGCATTTTATATACGTGGAGAATAGAGATTTGCATTGCAGTGAGCTTGGAGAATAGCCTTCTATACACATTGCATTTTATATACGTGGAGAATAGAGATTTGCATTGCAGTGAACTTGGAGGATAGCCTTCTATACACATTGCATTTTATATTCGTGGATAATAGAGATTTGCATTGCAGTGAGCTTGGAGAATAGCCTTCTATACACATTGCATTTTATATTCGTGGATAATAGAGATTTGCATTGCAGTGAGCTTGGAGGATAGCCTTCTATATACATTGCATTCTATATAAATGGATAATAACGATAAGTATTGAAGTGAACTTGGATATTAGCATTCTGTTGACTGCAAAAAGATTTTTATCTTTTTTGTTTTTCTTCCACTTTTTGTTTATTCATTTTTTTTGTTCTTCAAATTCAGCTGTTTTATTGTGTCATTAGAACGTGAATGAAATTCTTTTGACTGCATCAGTTGCATGAATACAATTCTATTTTTCTACCTTAGTTGCTTCCTTTAGCCTGACAGAAGACATTTGCACATTGGTAATTCATCATATGTACAGATTATTAAGACCTAATTTTTATTGCATCATTTTTAAGAAAGACGATTATTATTGTTGGCTGTCTTAAAAAGGGTGGCCATAAAGTTGTGGACAACATTTTCTTATAATACTAGTTGGGGTGTGGTTGATACTAAAAGACTGATTGGTGAATTGTACATGAGTGGAAACGGACATTGTTTGAAGTAAAAGAAAAAAAAAGTCTAAAGAATTAAGTGGAAGTAGGCAGGCAGTCCATAACCGCATAATATTGGTATAGTGGTCGGGAAGGAAGAAAAAAAGAAAAGCTCTTCACCATGTCAGGGACTTAGAAAGCAAAAAGAAGCCAGTCTACAGTAGGAGTGCCCTTGAGTCAGGACAAGGTCGAACTAGCGATGACAAAATGTTACTATTTTCCTTGCAGGGTAGGAAACAAAAGAATGTATATATCCTGCATACAGGCTGCACCAATGGAGCTAGAAGGCTGAAAAGGTTGAATATTTATTCCTTCTTATGTCTATAAAAAAATTTTTGTTTTTTGAAAATTCCCCCCATAAACAGATTTGAGAGAAGTAACTTATTCATGGACAACTTCATTTTCCAATTCTTTAATTGATCATACCAACATGTGACAGTTTCTATTGTGTAACTAACCAGACTTGTTGTCTATAATTTTGAAAAAGAGTTATTAACATTCAGAGAGTATTTAGGACAATTTAACTCCTCTTTCTTATTTTTGTTGTTTCCAGAAGGTTTTGGCTGATTGATTCTGCAGCCTTCTCCATGTATACTATTGATAAATAAATAGCGGCAGTTCAGAAATTCTGTTTTTAAATAGCACTCCTGGGAAAAAAAGAGTCAAATGTGGCAATTGCAGCTTTCCTTACTGGATTAGGCTTTTCACTTAGTTTGAAAGTTGGAACCTCAAAGTCAATAAAAGAAAAAGGTGCTATACAATTGTTTTATGAAAACTCCCCAACAAAATAAAAAAAACTAAATAAAAAGAGGGTATCATTCTTCGCTAGTAATAGGGTTGCTGCTTAGATATGTATCCCTTTGCCCCATCACCCACCACCTGGAAGAGGGGCTGCAGACACTCGGTCTTCGAGGCTTTTGAGTCTAGGTATGGTCGGACTAGCAGCTACTAAGTGTCAACCCGTTTCTTTTAAGGTGGGGAATGAAAGAAAAATCAATGTATGTGTGTGTTATGACAGAGAAGTGTACTTTAAAAATGGAAACTCAAAGACTAGCTTTAAATCAACCTCCATGAGCTGCTTTTTTTCTCTTTTTGCCTCCCACGTAGGGGGTGTATCAAAAGAAAATGGTGCTTTTGGCGAGCACTAAAATCGCTCCCCTGTCTAAACGTTTGACATGGTGACACCCATCTTTCAAATAACTTTACCATAATATCAGCTCAAAAGAGAAGGTCAATCTCGTTAATCTTTCAATTAATTAATTAATCATAGCACTACATGAAAATTACAACTGCGCCTTCCTTGATTTCACTGAAGCAAATTGGTCCACGATGAGTTCAAAGTCAGTTTTTTTTAGTCTCTTCTCTTTCTATACTGAGCAAGATCAGTCTGCCTTGACTCTTAGCCGTTCTCAAGTATGAAAGTATTAGTTTTAACTTGCGGAATGACCTCTCATAGCTTTCTCTCTCTCATTTTTCTTATTTGTGAAGAATGGTTTCATGGTCTTCTCGTACAATTCTTTGAAATGAGAAAATAGCACTTTTATTATGAACATAGAATTTCATAGATTCCGGGCGAAGCAGCGTGTGTAAAAGCTGGTTAATGTAGTTATGCCGCTACGTGACACACCTGCTCATGGGGGGGGCTTATAGGTATCTAAACTTTTTTATGGATACATTGAATGCAAAAAAGTCCGATTCAGCTCTTTATTGATCGATTCGAAATCTCAGTTAAAAGCAGTGTGCAGAATATTTGCCATTCAACATGATTTTAAAACAAATATTTGAGAGACTCATCTGGTCAGAATTTTTAATTATGAGATACAAAATCACTTTATCGTATCCTGTTGTGAGGTATGTGTTCGTGTATCTCCCGCCTCTCTATCTTAACCTAATAATTTGTAAAAGTGGTTCAACGATCTGGCCATCCTAAGTGCTCTTTGCTTCTCACCTATGATAATCAGTGGCAGATTTTTTTCTTCACTCGTGGAGGATAGCTCGTCTGACTTCAGTAGAAACTGCTCAGTGACACACCCTTCAAATGGTGTACAGAACACGTGCCATACATTAGATACACCACCACTCCTACGGTTAGCCGAAACCTTGTGTGAAAATAAGCCGTGAGAGCACCTGCTGTAACATTTAAATATTAAAGACTGTGAATCAAAACTGTTACCATAAGTCCCTTCAGTTTTTAAATCGGTCTGGCTGACTGACTGGTTGGCTGGATATATATATATATATATATATGTATGGGCCAATGGAGCTTGAGGGCTGAAAAATTGAACTGTTACTTTTTAATATATTATGAAAAAACTTCTTTTTCTTGTTTAATAATTCCTTCCCAAAATAGTCTTTAGTGTGTCTGTGTCGTGGTTGTGGTGGGGAGGTTCAGTTTACAATGTAGGTTTATTCTAAATTGGTCCCTAGTTTTTGTCTGGCTCTCTTCATGTTTGTTTTTTTGGAAATTTAGACTTTTTTAGTGATCACTGTCCAACCAACGGCATAAATAGTCAATTAACCATTAACAACCCTTTCTTCACCTTCAACGCGACATGCTGCCTAAAAGATTTTGGTCATTTGATAGTTTTTTATTAAGTGACCAACCAAACCTGTCCATTTTATTTTATTTCTTTTGTAACAGTCCTCATTTGATAGTTCCAGAAATATTCGATTGTTCGAAAAATCCTTAAAAACTGGAAAGCACTTCATCATCATCAGTCTTTTAACGTCGTTGGACATAGACCTTCCCAAGGATTCGCCATGACTCCCTATTATGGGCGTCGCGGAGCCAGTATTTCCTAAATTTGTCTAGTTCATCTCTCCATCTTGTGTATTGGCTGCCTCGGTTTCTTATGTGATCTCTGGGGATCCATGTTGTGAGATGTGATGTCCATCCGTTGTCTTTCATCCTTGCAACATGGCCTGCCCATTGCCATTTGAGTGTTTTTAATAGTTCTATGATGTCATGGACACCCATTTTCTTCCTTATATACTGTGCTGTCTCATGATCTCTCAATGTAAGGTTGAGCATGATTCTCTCATGCACACGTTGCATACTTCTCAGTTTGCAGGTCTGTCTCTTGGTTATGTTCCATGTTTCAGCTCCATAAGTGACTATCGGGAGAATGCATTGGTTGTATACTCTGCCTTTTAGGATTATTGGGATTGACTTGTTTTTGAAAGTTGAGTTTGCTCTGCCAAAGGCTTGCCAACCCAAAGTGATTCTTTGCTTGATTTCCTCTTTTTTTGAGGGTCTCATGGAGATTTATTCTCCTAGGTAGATGTAGTGGTCTACCTTGCCGAGTTTTGCATCTTCTATATTGACAGTTATGATCTTTTTCTCAACATGATTATTGCACATGATTTTCGTTTTACTGAAGTTCATGTGTAGGCCGACTTTTTTGATCATCTCACTGAAAACTGAATGAAAATCAGTTCATACATAGCAGGGGAGGTAGCTGTGAAATTTTAGGCTCTGCCCCCAAATTTAATTAATTTTTCCTTGGCACATGGTCCTCCCTCCCAGAAAATGTCATTGAAATTCATTGAGCACTTACAGATATTATGTGTGGACCCACAGACAGACCCATGAGTAAATATATATACGTTTTCTACTTGGGTACTTCAATGACTGAACAAGCATACCTGGCATGCTTCATGGGGAGCTCTCAAACATGTGACAGCAGGAGTAGCAAAGGTAGAAAAATGTCCTTTTACCAAGTTAGGGACTGAAAAGCAAAATGTGGTAAGTTTACTGTAAGGAGATCTTTTAGTTAAGTATGTGGATGGACTGACTGTAACCAAGTATTTTGTCACTTGAGAAGTAGTGAATGGAAGAGAAAAATTATTGTGTTAGAACGATGAAATGTTGACAATTAGTTGTCACTTGCTATTTAGGGTTGCAATAATTCGGGGTTTAGTTTTGAATAATTTGATAAGAATTTTTGGGAAGTTTTGTGGCACACCCTGAAAAAAGACATCATGGAAAATACTTTGTACAGTATTAACAAAATGTAAAAAGTTTCATCATCATTCAATCATCATTCAATCATCAGTCAATGTCCGTCGTTGGACATAGACCTTCCCCAGGATTTGCATCACTTTTCTATCATGGACGTCGTGGAACCAGTACTTTCTGAATTTGTCTAGCTTGTCTCTCCATCTAATATTCTGCCGGCCTCCGTTCTGCATGTGATCTCAGGGGATCCATGTCGTGAGTCGCGATGTCCATTGGTTGTCCGTCATTCGTGCAACATGGCCAGCCCACTGCCATTTGAGCTTTTTTAATGGATTCCGACTCTTGCCTTTTCCCCAGATGTACTGCGCTGTCTTGTGGTCTCTCGATGTGAGGCCAAGCATAATTTTCTTGTGTGCATGTTGCATGGTTCTCAATTTACAGATCCGTCTCTTGGTTAGGTTCCATGTTTCAGCTCCATAAGTGACTATTGGGAGAATGCATTGGTTATACACCCTTCTTTTTAGGATTAATGGGATCTTCTTAAAAGTTTAGGGAATCGTGAATGCATATGTATTTATTTATGACCCATTTTTCTTTTTTTTTTTTTTTTTCAATTGATCACCCAATGCTGCTAAAATTCATTAGCCATATGACAGTTTCTATTGAGTAACTAACCAGACCTGTTTTTTACATTTATTTTGAATTGTTGACTTGTATATCATAATTTATGGTAAGAATAATCCTGTTGATCAAAGGAATGGAAAGGATCAGGTGAAATGGTGGAAATAGAATTTGTGCATAGAATTGCTGCATCATTGCTGAGTTCCTAATTCAGGTGCAGCGTTGAAACATGGGCAAGAGAAAGGAAAGACGAAACAGCACACTTACCAAACAAAATAAAGACAAAGCAAAGAGAGACGAACTATGTACAACTGTCATCAAAAGATATACATGTCTCAAGTTCTACTCTCTTCCTCTCTTAAATCAGCTTTAGAAAGAGGAAGAAAAGTATGTTTCCAGCATGACACTTTGATGTAAGCAGATAAACATACATACAAACCAATTTGGTTACACTGGTATTTACATGTACAGATTACATTCTCTTAGGGCTGGGCAATATAGACAAAAATTTGCATCCCAGTATTGTCAGGCTGAATACCGATATAAAATATATATTCCGGTATTTACTTATGTTCAATTGCAAATCAAAGCCACTTGTGATTTCACAAAAAAACTTTTATCAAATCATACTGAAATCAAAATTACAATAAGAAAAAAAAGAATAGGCATATCTCGGAGAATGCAGCTTTTTCAACTCTAATAAGAATGCAGAATTCTCTGACTATGAGAAACTAAAAAAGATGTAGATAGATCAAAAAATGGTTTTCTGGTGGGGTAGACAGTTGAAGGTACTGTGAAGGAGAGGAGGGTGGGCTTGGCTCACACATGCTGAGGGAGTGGCTGTGAGATTGCTTGGACAATTTGAGATCAGGACACCCCCCCGCAAAAAAGCAGCTAGATCTAGCTCCGAAATAACTAAATTGGCATCATTGTCGTTACATTAGTGTAAATGGTATTGCTCAATCTTAAACCCTGTTTGAAAATTTACTGTTTTTTTTTGTGTCAAGTTGATGTACAGTCCAGCCCTACTTTCTCTGTTTCATACTTTCCACTGGATATTCTCTATGAGCTCATGGGATGAACAACATAGGCTACATCCTTGTTCTGGATGCCTGGATCTTTCACAAGTAATTGCCATTTACCAATTAGTTAACCATCAACAAACTGAAATAGTTGAAAGAAAATATGTTAAGATTCGCATTTTTCGGGAACTTTCAATTTTTTTTCAATTTGCAAGTGGGTCTGGTCAGCTGTGTATGTATGGTGCACACAGGCAGTACCAATAGAGCTAAAGGGCTGAAAATTTAAACATTTATTCCTTATACCTAGGAAAAAAACAGTTTGTTCTGCTTTTCAAGAGGTTCAGTTAACAATGTAAGTTTATGCTAAATTGATCTCTAAGTTTGTGTCTAGTAACATTCATACTTTTAAAAAAAAATTCAGTCTTATTTTGTGATCACTGTCCAACAAAATGCAAGAGAAGTAACTTATTTATTTATTCCCCCTTTTCCTTATTCTTTTTTTAATTGATCACCCTTAGCATGGTTTGCTGTCAAAAGATCTCGGTTGTGTGACAGTTTTCTAGTGAGTGACCAACCAGATCTGTTTCAAAAGAGACAGACCCGTAAATTGAGAACCATGCAACGTGCACATGAAAGAATAATGCTGGGCCTCACATGGAGAGACCACAAAACAGCACAGTACATTCGAGAAAAGACAAGAGTCAGGGACATCATAGAATCCATTAAAAATCTCAAATGGTGATGGGCTGGCCATGTTGCGAGAATGGCAGACAACCGATGGACATCACGACTCACGACATGGATTCCCCAAGATCACATGCGCAACTGAGGCCGGCAGAATATTAGATGGAGAGACGAGCTAGACAAGTTTAGGAAGTACTGTCTCCGTGACATCCATGATAGAGAACTGTGGCAAATCCTGGGGAAGGTCTATGTCCAACGACGGATGCTAAAAGACTGATGATGATGATGATGATGATACCACAATTTATGGTAAGAATAATCTTACTGATCAAAGAATAGAAAAAATCGGATAAACTGGTGGAAATAAAATCTGTGCGTCACAACTTTGCTTAGTTCTTAGTTCAGGTGCCGCTTAATTTGGGCAAGAGACAGGAGGAGAAGGAAAAAAGTTGAAAAAATGTCATGCTTATCAAACAAAATGAAGACAAAGTAAAGAGAGACTAACAATGTAGATCTGTCTTTGAAAGAGATACAGATTGATTGAATATAACCACATGTCATGATGCTGTGGCTTTCTGTAAATCACCACTTAAGATTCCAGGCACGCTTTGATGAAGAAATGCTGTGAGAAGCCAAATGTTCATGTCAAACAAAAACTCACTTACATGCTTTTGATGCTGCGTGTAGCACAAAACAGAAACATGTTGTGTGGAAAAATAAACACTTTATTTATTTTGCTTTTTTGTATTCTGGGACACCTTTTCTTGTTCACCAAGCTCAAAATGCACACACATTTCCAACTTAATTTCCTAATGAAAAACCTCTGTCCACATTGTGCACAATGTGATTACGAATTAACGCCTTCTTTTTCCCTCTAAGCATTTAATTCTAAATTCAACTTGCAACCCATGTACTTTTTCGTGTTTCATGTTTCGTACACCAGCTTAAATAGAATAATCAAGAAAAATGGGGCTGCTACAGGAATCAAACCTGTGACCAATAAGGTAGCCTCTTCAACGAAGGTTGTTATAATTATAATGTTTTGGTCATTGTACTCTTAGCTGTTGTAGTTTGCAACCTTTTGTGAATTTTGAACACAAACCCTTTATCCAATCTTTGGAGCTAGATTGTTTCCCTCTCATTCAAGACAACTAATTAATTATTGTAAAGTGTACATCCACTACTGTATATACTTTGGCAAAAGTCAAATCTTTTATGGGGTCGAATATTACATGGATACCATTCATGAGGGTCTAAAATTCACACTACAATTGAAAATACCCTTTTAATAAGTAGAAGCCCAAAGAGTCTCTAAAGGAATAAAAAAACAAAAACAATGAATCACGGCAATAATACCAATGTTTCTACTCTTCAAAACTCAGGTTCAACTAACAAAATACATGAATTATGCCATGTAGCTCTTATAAATATCTTCACCTGATCCTTTACTCCATTACACTCAGCAAATGAGCTGAAGGAAAATTTAAAGCTCATAATCACAGTACATTATCATTACTTACCTTAATACTGTGTACATGATCAGTGCTGCCATGCAGACATGAAACATTTCCTAAGAAATACACACCATCACTGGATTCAGGAGCAATGGTTTGTCTAGATAATGCAGATCAATATTAAATGTAACTACTGGTATTTATGATAGAGATGTAGCCTTATGATTTCTTAGCGAGTATTTAGTAAGACGTGTTTTGCTATATATGTTAGAATATAACTGCATAGAAAAATGAATTTTTATCAGAACATTTACGCTCAGGATAATACCTTGATGTCGACTGTTAAGAACTACAGTTGACTTTTAAACGAGAAACGTCGAAAAATCCAGTTTTTTGGGGGGGGGGGCGAAAAAACAGGGTGTTGACTTCTAGATGATCGTATACAGTATTTCACATACAAAACCAAACTCAGTAAACATATTTACTTGGCTGTTTCAACAAAATGAAAAGGTAAATTCATATTGCACCGGTGATGCCATTGTCTTCAGTTTTAACGTGAGGGATGTGCTTAGTGTAGTGATATCAGCTTTTGAAAATCGGGCTGGAAAGTACTAAGAAGAAATATTAGATCCGGACTTTCAGTAATTTTAAGCCTATCTCTTTTGTTTGAGAAGTAGCCATGGGATATCTTATGTCAGTTAATTCTTCCCAGTTGATTTCTTGGCTGCTTCTTCTGCTGAACCAGAGTATTAGAAATGATCTACCTTTCTAACTGTCATCAACTGTCAAACTATTTTTTCAAGTTGGTCTGGCTGGCTGGCTATGTATGTATGATGTTTGCAGGCCACATCAATTATTATTTCAACCCCCCGGCCCCCCACATCCCTCAAAAGGGAGTTGGACAATGAGCACAGTAAGTTTACACTAAATTGATAACTTGGTTTGTGTCTGGAAACATTCAAGTTTGTTTTCTGAAAATTAAGACTTTTTTTTAGTGATCACTGCCCAACAGAATGAGGGAGAAGTAAGTTATTTATTGATCATTTTTTCGATTTTTCACCAACATGACATACTGCCAAAAGATGTCACATAACAGTCTCTATTGAGTGACTAACTAGACCTGTATGACTATCTATCTATCTATCTATCTATCTATCTCTCTCTCTCTCTCTCTCTCTCTCTCTCTCTCTCTCTATATATATATATATATATATATATATATATATATATATATATATATATACACGCACAAATATATAGATATATATTTTTTTCTTCACATTACCTGACCAATGGATTGAACTCATGACCACCAGGTTATTAGAAATGCTTAATCAACACTTGTATCCACTCGGTCATGAATCTAATGTCACTTATCTGTCTCTTCATCTCAACCAGTATAAATGACTTTGCACTGTTCACAGAGTAATTAGGAGGTGGAATTAATTAACTTAATATCCTTTATTACTTAATTAAAGGCTCCCATATGGTGTTCATTCCTACTGAACAAGTGCATATGTATAGGATGTTGTCGACTTATTAGGTTATGACATTTTTCTAGCTCTGAGTGCATCATTTCTCTCTCATCAGACTGGGAGAACTGCTTGGTGGCTAAGATAGTTGGCTATTGTCTGCTGACATCAATAGTGGATTTGAATGTGGGCATTTGTAAGGTGGGCTTTGAATGTGGGCATTTGTAAGGTGGGCTTTGAATGTGGGCATTTGTGAGGTGGGCTTTGAATGTGGGCATTTGTAAGGTGGGCTTTGAATGTGGGCATTTGTAAGGCGGGCTTCGAATGTGGGCATTTGTAAGGCGGGCTTTGAATGTGGGCATTTTCATCTGCTACTAGCCTTGTAAGTGTGGCAGGTTTCAGCAAATCTTACTTAATCATTGGTTCCCAACCTTTTCATTACCAAAGACCCTAGTGATACCTTTGTGAAACCTTAGGGGAAGGAACCACTGCTCTAAATCTCTATCTGTGCCCCTGGGTAAAGATCTGAATTCTTTCAAGTCTTAAGTGGTGCCCTTACGCTGGCTATGGCTTCAGATATCCCTGCTGGGGCTCCACCTATCATATCGCTACTTACTAGGTGTGTGTTTGCGATATTTGAATTAGCAGCATCATTCACTTCACCCTACCCTCTTTTACCAATAGCTTGGGGGAGACATGGATTCATGCCTTTCTGAAAGATATTAGTGCCAAGTGAAGAAACTGTCCCAGCCTAGAGTTTGAACTCTGCTCTCCATTCTCTGTGTTGTTACCTGCTTTTGGCCACCATGCTGCCAAACCCCTGCCCCCTGTCCCCCCTGCCCCCTGTCCCCCCTGCCCCCTGTCCCCCCTGCCCCCTGTCCCCCTACTTTGGCCACTGTGTGCCTCCCCTTTTGGTCTCTGTGCATCTTCTCTTTTGAACCATGGATTTTTTTTTTTGCTTCCACAGAAATTTAACTATAATTTCATTTGAAATTTCATCTTTTCTCTTTCTCTCTCTCTTTCTATCTCTATGATGATGTCTCACCTGGATCTCAGTCTCTCCTGATAGAGAAGTAGAGCAGTGCCCATTCCGAGGGTCCATGTTTGGAACCGCTTGCTAAGGGAAAGTTCATTCTGAGTGCTTTGCTATGCGAGGTACCACTATAATGGAATATAAATTACATTTTAGATCATGGTACTGAGCATCTGACAACTAAACAGCGGATAGCTGTAAATCTGGCATTACTTTTGGGACACCCTATGTGTCTGTATATATGATGTGGGTAATAAGTCTATTGCCTAATGATAAAAAAGAATTTAATCGACGCAACAAACATTTATTCCTGAGGATGAGAATATGCCACATTGTATAGTTGTTGATTTTTAGATACTGCCAGCCAAAACTGTCAACATAGGTTTCTTCAGTTATTAAGTGTGGCTGTCTGTCTATGTATCTTGAATACAGGTTGTATCAATTGTTAGAGAGCTTCTGATACTGAGTTTTTCTCAAATTCAAACACTGGCACCATTGATCAGGGTTAAATACGTAACTAATTCAACTACGAGGCAAGCATAGGCCAAGGTCAAATAGGGCTCATAGTTAAAGGACAAGGTCAAATGCCTTAAGGAAGGGAGAGAGAATAACAGTTTGGAGTGTATTCTTTTCCCCCCCGAAAGCATACCTGACACATGCTTGAAACCATTCTATCTGCTCAGCTTGTTGATGCCAAGACAACTAAGCCCTCTGCACCCCTCACATTGACCTATGACCTTTAGAAAGTTGAGTAGTACTGTTACCTATACTAACCAAATACTGCACACACTTACTATCATCTGTATATATATATATATATATATATATATATATATATATATATATCCAAGAAGTTATCTCAATATACTCAAATATTTATTCACCCACATGTATTTACTTACATCACATTACCGTCAGGCTTCTGATGAATATTTTCTTATGGTAGGGTGACTCAGCCTCTGTTCTCCTCAAGATATTATAGTGTCAAATTTCTATCTCGTTTCTCACTTCCAGGCTCCACCCAGAGGTCTCAAATCTGTCATTTGGCCTTTTAGTTAAGCCTTCTTCATCTTTTCTTCTACTTCCAAGCAGTGGTAACAGTGAATAAATTGCTTGCTAAGAAGATTGGTTTGCAGGTAGATAAAACTAAGATAGATAATGCCTACCTGTATCAAAAGATAGGTAACCTTTTATAAGTAGAAAGCACCCAGAGAGCGCATATGTCTTCTGATGCCATTGTTACTGAAAACTGAACAATCTTGTAACAGATCCCAGTCCAAGCAGTAACAAAAGCTTGTACCATCAATAGTTTGAAAAACAACTATAATGCTCCGTCATTTTTCATTTTTATGACTACTATTTACCTCCATCTTAATCCCCCGAGACAACATGCGCAACCGTGGCCAGCAAAATATTAGATGGAGAGACGAGCTAGACAGGTTCAGAAAGTACTGGCTCCGCGACGCCCATGATAGGGAAGTGTGGCAAATCCTGGGGAAGGTCTATGTTCAACAACGGACGCTAAAAGACTGATGATGATGATGATGATTTTATTAGTTGCTTTTTAAGGGTGTCATTTGGATTTCGACCTTCTGGATGAGTTGCAGTAGCTCAGTTGGAAGGCCAGGTAGTCGTAAACTGTGCTCCGTTCATAAAGGGTGTGGGTTCAAATCCCATCTAAGGTTTATTCTTTATTTTCTAATAGACGCTGTTGGCGCACTGCCAAAGAGAATGAAGAGTAATCGGTTTGAGTAAACTAATAAATTGAGATGGTGAAGAGTAGTCATAAAGATGAAGATAACGATTCATGTTGCTTCATTTGATGAAGAAAAAACAAAAAAACTGAACCATTATGCAGTTTATTATATTTACTAGGATATACCTGTCAAAAAAGGCGGGGTTATTTATGTATGGATCGCCACTAAGGAGCCTAAAGCTGTTTTATGAGGTAATTCAGTTTTAATAATTCAAGTATCCTAATTTTGAGTCTTTTTTTTATAACTTTGACTCAACTTCTGCCGTTTTAAAGGGTGATCAGACGTAAAGTCTTGAGCATTTTTATGATGTGATCTCCGTTGTTGTCAATATCGTAATGTAAATTAACCAATGAGATCAATATGCAAACAAGCAGAGGAAATTTGCATATACGGCTTTTATATGGAGAGATACTCGTAAGTGTGTAGCCGGTCTTTGCTGAATCAGTTGCTATTATTCTTTTGATATTATAGTGTCAAATTTCTATCACATTTCTTATTTCCAGGCTCCATCCACAGGTCTTCAATCTGTTGTTCGGCTTCTTCATCTTTGTCATGGATTTTTCCTTTTTCTTCACAGGAATGACAATAGTAATTAAATTGCTTTTTGAGAAGAACACTGTTTGGCAGGTTGAGAGAATGTTGATAGATAGTATCTACCTATATTGATGAATTTGGCATTGCGGGGCTGTATTAAGTTAGTGCATGTAAAATGTTATAAAGGGGCCCCAAATTAAGGAAATGTGCATGAATATTGAAATACATACATTTTTCACTCGCAAAGATATCAAAACAAATATGACATTTCTGTCATAGTAATCACTGTTTTTGTTTTGATTTGTGTACAGTGGCTATGATTTCAGTTTCAAACAACTTTGTATTCACGTGTCATGTATGAATCACTTAGATATCACATTCTCATAAATTACTGAATTGAAATAATAACTCCAATTAAAGGTGATAATTGGCAAAAATGCTAACCTGGAACACCCAATTGTTCATAAAAGTTGAGGGCAGTTTAGTTCAATAGTTAAAGAGCAAGGGCTGAATCGCTGAATTAGGGTTGATAGCTAGCAGAGCATTTTAGCGCAGGACCCTTAAAATTGTGGGGTCAGTAGCATTTGTTATTTCGGCAGAGCAAGCTCAACTCTCCAAAATCAGATGATCCCAATGATCCCAAAAGGAATAGGATACAACCAATGCATCCTCCCGATAGTCACTTATGGATCTGGAACATAGATCCGAACCAAGAGACAGATCCGCAAATTGAGAAGCATGTAGCGCACGCATGAGAGAATCAAGCTCAACCTCTTGTGGAGAGATCACAAGACAGCACAATATGTAAGGAAGAAAACGGTAGTCCAAGACATCATAGACTCTATTAGAAAACTTAAATAGCAATGGGCTGGTCTTGTTGCGAGAAAGGCAGACAAGTGATGGATATCACGACTCACAACATGGATCCCAAGAGATCACATGCAAAACTGACAAAATACATGATGAAGAGATGAACTAGACCAATTCAGAAATTACTGGCTTTGCAATGCCCATGATAGAAAAATTGTGACAAATCCTGGGGAAGGTCTATGTCCAACAACGGACATTAAAAGACTGATGATGATGATGGATCTGGTATTGAGGCATTGGCAGATCAACCATTAGGAGGCTTAAGCTCAGGGGCCGTGGAAGGGAGGAGGCCACAGAGCAGAACAAAAGTTATAACGTGGATGTTGGTGTCATAATTTTCTACCACATTATAAATGAATTTGCATTGTAACAAGTTTTTCCATTTTTACAAGCCTTATAATCCAAGTCCAGATCACCCCCACCAACTTCTTCAAGACTCATCCTCGTTATTTGTGCATAAATCAAGAGAAAACTATTTGGGTGGAGGCAGGGTGAGTCTAGTGTGGCAGGAAGACAGAAATAAATATAGAAATTTTCAAAATCGTGACGCCTCTCATTAAGGTTGCATTTTGACAAAACTTAGATAAGTAGCAAGTGTCCTGAGTAAGAGTTAGGCTATACGTTTATCTTTTTAGCAACAGTTGTAAGGGAAAGAGGCAATGTTTGGTTTATTGACTACTGTAATGTTTTTGCCTAATTTATTTCCTTTTTACAGTTGGTGTGACCTGATTCAGTAGGTGTTTTTTTCTATTTTTGTATTTAGATATCATTTTGTGAGCCAAATCTGATATTTTGAAAATTGGGGTCCATGCTCAAAACCGTCTGATTCCACATTATATCGGATCTGCTGTGTATATTATACATTTGTATATGGTACAACAATATAAGTTATTTAACAAGAACATCACTTTATTGTATAAAGATGTGAGGGGGGGGGCAAAGGAAGCCTTACGAGGAAGCACTCAGAGAGTGCATACCATAGTCAGTGCCATTGTTACTAAAAACTGAACAACCAGGTTAGAGATCCGACACTATTCTGTAACAAAAACTTGTAATAATTATTTGCTGACATATAATCAATAGTTAGAAAAATAACCATAAATCAGGTTATCATATTTATCTACTAGTCAGGTGAATAGTAATGCGACACAAAAAAGCAATAAAAACATTCCCTGCCACAACAACTAATACTACCAGTTCTTAAATATGAGTAAATCCCTGCCATTCCCTGTCACATTCATGAACTAATGGTATCAAGTTCCATTAACATCTGAGAACTAGTAGTGTTTATTAATGATAATTTTTAGCATCAAAATATTTCATTAATATGTGGCAGGGATAAAAAGTACTGCTGTTCAACTGAATAAAAATAAGGGAAAACTCACCATCACAGTCAATAACTGAACAACCATAGTGGTCAATTTAAAAATTCCATTGAAGAATAAGTTTGGTTGAAATAAATTCTATTTATGTCATCGCAGGCATTTTCACATCGAAAAACATCTAGTAAAGTAAAAAAAAGCTTATAACTATGTTAATAATAAACGTGTCAAAATAAGACCTTAAAAAGGTCAAAACAGCATTTTTTCTATTAATCTTTTAAAAGGGGTTAAGTGAAATATTGATATCAATTTTGAACTATATGGACAAAATGGTGTGGCCAGGAGAGCTGAAACATAGAAACACAAGCACATATAAAAAGAGATAGAACCTTACACCACCTTTGGTGGCTACGGTTTTTTAATCTCTCACTTTGTCTTGTTCATAGCTATTCCAATTTCTGTTTGAATAAGCGTAGGATGTGACTAAACATTTAGTGAGGATAGCCAAAGGTGGCTTTTAAGCAAATATATATAATAATAATGATAATTAATTATTGTGTCATTGACAAACAGCTGTTTCGTTGTATTACAACTCTTCAGTGTGGCTATAGACAATCCAGTATCCCCTCCAGTGCCGCTGAAACCTTCGCTTCAGGCCCAGAGGTAGATGCTCTACCCCTGCCTTATACAGAACTGGATGGTCAGTTGGACTAAATAATTCCCCATCTACCAAAGTGCTCCATTCCAGAGTTGGAAGAGCTTGGTAAATCGCCTGGCATTTGAAGCTCTCTAGCCCTACAAAGTGACCCAACTTAACCCTGGTTAAAGGTGGAGGGTTAATTATGTAGCTAGTTAGTCAATTACATCAAAACTGCTTACTGTAGAAACTACAGAAGCATCTCCCCCAGTGATTGTTCCCTGGAGTGGGGGAGTTGTCGCCCTATGCTCCACTAAGAGGCAATAGAAATAAACAACAACAAAGTAGACATATTTTGTACGTTTCTTTTACTAAATTAGTTCTGTTGCCTTTTTAAAAAAGGCAACAGAACAAGTGTGAATGCTGCTTGACACAAACTAAGGGACCAATTTAGCAAAAACTTACATTGTGAAATGAACCTCTCCTACTAAAAACCCATTTTGTAGGAGGGGGAGATTTAAAAAAAACAACATATTTTTGCTAAACGGAAGGAGTATATGTTAAATATTTAGCCCTATAGGTCAGTTATTTGGAACTTTGAATGTGCAAGGACCCTTTCTTTAAAGGAAATATTCTGGCTAACCTCTATTCACAGAATTTAGTTTTCGGACTAATTGATGAACTGCAATAAAGAAGATGTTTTCGACTTGAAAATTCATTTAAAATGGATTACATTTATTTCATTTCTAATACATGGTACTGGTCGGTGGATAATAATTATGTTTGACGATAGCTGTTCGATGGATGGTATTGCTTCTCCGCCACAAGATTCGCAATGACGGGTTTAGAGGGAAAGCCACTTTGGACACCCTGAGCATTATTTGAGCCCCTCCCCACCAGTGTTGAAACTACTGCTCTAGTTCCGTTGGTGCTTCTTGTATACATGAAACAAATATACATTGCCAGCCAGATTAGCTTAAAAACTAAAGAAATCTATGTTGACAGTTTTAGTTGACAGTTTCTAATAAGATAGATGTTGAGATATTTAATAAGATATTTGAATTTGACATGAGCTTGTTCACCAAATCTTAAGTTTTAATTATCATTACATGCAATAAAGCAAATGTTTCTCCAAATCTAAAATGCTTAATATGTATACATATATATCATATTTGAGTATCGTTGTACTTACCCTAATTACATATGTCAATGTTTCCCTTATGCGAATTCTTTAGTTTAAAATTTGATTTTGATTAAGATAAAAAAAAATTTCCATTAAATTTTCCAATTTTTGTAATGATCAGATTTGTTAAGTTCTATCCTATGCTTAATATAATTGTGTGATGGGAAGGCCGCCGTATCGTGAAGAGTGGAATTGATCAAAAATAAATTAAGAACTTAGGCATGCTTTAATTGGAAAGGAAATGGTGAATCTGTATGTTGTTCCCATGGGAACATAATTATCAATAAAAGACATATTTATTCTGATTAAAGTATCTATATTTATGTACGTGATAAAACGGGTTGCCATGTTGTGTTGAATAGAATTTAGGAAAAAATAAATGAAGAATATAAAAGTGGAAAAATTGAAAAGTAAATATTAACCTTTATATTTTTCCTGTGGGAAAATAATTATTAACAAAAGACTAATCAAATCACATCTGTTTATCCTAATCTGTTCATGTCTATCTGTCTATATATGATATGTATTATTAGTTGTCCTAAGATATTGAATAAACGTCTGTAAAATATAATCCGGTGTTTGTGTATTGATCAAAGCGACTATGATTCAAGAAGTGTCCAATTTTTTAAATATGTTTTTATGGCTGGATTAAAAGTTACATTCAATGTTTTAAAGATTAAATTAGTAGAAATCAGTGTCAGTTTCATAAAGATATCAGCTTAATATCCTGCTTTTTGATGATTTTAACAATTTTTGCTATGACGTCTAGAGGAAGATGCTTTTTGAGCGATCAATTTGGGACAGAATCTTTCTAGGTAACAATACCTGGCTCATAACATTAACTCTTCTACCAGGCAAACATCATTTCTGTTACCATTAATTCTTTGGCACTGCGACATCATAATCATACCAATATCCAATACCTTTATAGCCGAAATGAGGCTGCAGGCTCGGATGTTAGTCGGATATATTCCTGAATTTGCCAATCAGTCTTTCAAGCACCAAGATGGCTGGCTTGAAAACAAGTCTGTATATACAATGTATGGCATGTTTTGAACTTCTTATATGAATCAAATGATTCTTCCATTAGTGAAGGCTCTGGCTGCAATCTACACGTGAATGCTTTTCTTGATGATGACGAAGAATCAGCATCTGAAGTGGACGATTGTTTATTCACTAACTGATACTGTATAGCTAGAGGAAAAGTGACCAGTAGTAAGGGCAAACAAAAAATTAGTACAATTTACATTCATTGTTATAATCAACTTTCTCTCTCTCTCTCTATTTATATATATATATATATATATATATATATATATATATATATATATATATGTGTGTGTGTTTGTGTGTATGTTTGTGTGTGTGTGTGTATATATATGTGTGTGTATATGATCTTAGAAATATGTTTTATTTTGAAAGACTCCATCAGAATGTGTGGAAATTTCCACACATTGATGAAATGAATTGTTCATGTTTACAAATAATTAAAAATTTCTCTCCACATTGTCTTTTCTAATAAAATCTTGTCAGATAATCAATTTCCAAACACTAATCATATTTGTATATAAATGTATACAAACACTGGTATCTTTGCAAGTGTATGTTTCATATATACTTATGTGTATATATTGTGGACTACAGAGATGTACAAGTTACATTTATTTGTTCCACAAGTAGAAAAAGTCTACCGAAACCATAGAATTTTATGGGTTGGTACTCTTTATCCCTGCTACTTCTTAATACTACTATTTTTCAAACATAAACTCCTTGCTATTTCCTGTCACATCAAGATACTACCGAATCTCAAGCAAATATCATTACATTCAAATTCGTTTATTTTCCCATGCATTGAACAAACCGGAAGTTTTTACATTATTAGAGCGGATCTGTTTCTAAGGATTCCATTTTTTTTTTCTCTTTTCTTTGTGAAATTCATTTTTCAATTCAATCAAATAATTCCTTTATTGGCTGTCCATAAATTTTCCTGCCATTTTTCTGTTATCTCAACAACTTTCAACATTTTATAAATTTTGTGTCATCATCATCATCATCATAGCATCCATAGTTGGACATAAACCTTCCCCAAGATTCGTCAGACCTCTCTATCTTAGGCATCATGGAGCTAGTGCTTTTTGAACTTGTTTAGTTTGTCACACCATCTCAATCTTTGATTGGCCACAGTTGATATATGATCCCAGGGTTCCATGTTGTAAGTCGCGATGTCCAGCAGTTGTCTGACATTTTTGCAACATGACCAGCCCATTGCCATTTGAGTTTTCTAATGGATTCTATAATATCTGTGACTCCTGTTTGTCCTCTGATATACTGTGCTGTCTTGTGATCTCTCCATGTCAGGTTGAGCATGATTCTCTCTTGTGCACTTACATGCTTCTCAGTTTGAGGGTCTTCCTCTTGGTTTGGTTCCATGTTTGATTTAAGAGCTTTTTTAACTCATAAGTAATGTGTACAGCATTACTTTTTTGAGAGTCAATTTCTTTGAAATGGGTCTGGTTAGTCACTCAATAGAAAATGCTGTGTTGGATGTGATCAATGAATAAGTTACTTTTCTTCCCTTTTGTTAGAACACTACTAAATCCTCATTTGAAAAAAAAACACGCATAAACACTGCTCTGCATACCCTAAGGAACCAATGTAGCATAAATTTATGTTACAAATACGCCACCCCTCGCCACACACACATTAAAAACCTATATAGGGGGCAAAGTTCTTTTATTATATGAGAAGTAAATGATTAAATTTTCAGCCTTCTGGCTCTATTGGTGTGGTCTGTTTAGTAACATCTTCCATGATTATAATGAATGATTCTCTCATTCCCTCTCTCTCTGACTCTCTCATTCCCTCTCTCTCTGACTCTCTCATTCCCTCTCTCTCTGACTCTCTCATTCCCTCTCTCTCTGACTCTCTCATTCCCTCTCTCTCTGACTCTCTCATTCCCTCTCTCTCTGACTCTCTCATTCCCTCTCTCTCTGACTCTCTCTTTCCCTCTCTCTGACTCTCTCTTTCCCTCTCTCTGACTCTCTCTTTCCCTCTATTTCCATCTCTCTTTCTCTATCTTCCCATCTTTCTTTCTTTCTATACTTCCCTCCCCCTCTCTTACTCTCTTTCCCTCTCTCTTACACTATCTTTCTATGTCTTTCTTTCTATATTCCCCTCTCCCTCTCTCTCTATCTTTCCTTCTCCCTCCCTCTCTATCTTTCCCTCTACCTCCCTCTCTGTCTTTCCCTCTCCCCCTTCTCTGTCTTTCCCTCTTTCTCTCTCTGTGTCTTTCTCTCTCTGTGTCTTTCCCTCTTTCTCTCTCTGTGTCTTTCCCTCTTTCTCTCTCTGTGTCTTTCCCTCTTTCTCTCTCTGTGTCTTTCCCTCTTTCTCTCTCTGTGTCTTTCCATCTCCCTCTCTCTCTGTGTCTTTCCATCTCCCTCTCTCTCTCTGTCTTCCCATCTCCCTCTCTCTCTCTGTCTTCCCATCTCCCTCTCTCTCTCTGTCTTCCCATCTCCCTCTCTCTCTCTGTCTTCCCATCTCCCTCTCTCTCTCTGTCTTCCCATCTCCCTCTCTCTCTCTGTCTTCCCATCTCCCTCTCTCTGTCTTCCCATCTCCCTCTCTCTCTCTCTGTCTTCCCATCTCCCTCTCTCTCTCTCTGTCTTCCCATCTCCCTCTCTCTCTCAGTCTTCCCATCTCCCTCTCTCTCTCAGTCTTCCCATCTCCCTCTCTCTCTCAGTCTTCCCATCTCCCTCTCTGTCTCTGTCTTCCCATCTCCCTCTCTATCCTCCTGTGTGTTTCTCTATCATCTTCACCTCTTTCTCTGTCTGTCTATCATCTTCACCTCTTTCTCTGTCTGTCTATCATCTTCACCTCTTTCTCTGTCTGTCTATCATCTTCACCTCCCTCTCTGTCTGTCTATCATCTTCACCTCCCTCTCTGTCTGTCTATCATCTTCACCTCCTTCTCTGTCTGTCTATCATCTTCAACCTCTTTCTCTCTATCTATATCCACGTCCTTCTCTCTATCTATATCCACTTCCTTCTCTCTCTTTGTACACACTTCCTTCTCTCTCTTTGTATACACTTCCTTCTCTCTCTTTGTATACACTTCCTTCTCTCTCTTTGTATACACTTCCTTCTCTCTCTTTGTATACACTTCCTTCTCTCTCTTTGTATACACTTCCTTCTCTCTCTTTGTATACACTTCCTTCTCTCTCTTTGTATACACTTCCTTCTCTATCTTTATATGCACCTCTTTCTCTCTCTTTATATACACCTCCTTCCCTGTCTCTGTATATCCACTTCCTTCTCTATCTCATCTCTCTCCCTCAACCGTTCTCTTTTTACCTCTCTCTCTCTTTTTTACCCCTCTGCATCTTTACCTCCCCCCTCTGCATCTTTACCTCCCCCCTCTGCATCTTTACCTCCCCCCTCTGCATCTTTACCTCCCCCCTCTGCATCTTTACCTCCCCCTCTATCTTTACCTTGCAATCTACACCTGCCACTCTCTCAATCTTCACCTCCCGCTCTATCTCCACCTCTTGCTCTTTATCCATCTATCTCTATCTCTTTATATTTATTCCCTTCCTTTTCTTTCTCTCATATATATATATATTTATATACATTAAAATAAAATGAAGCTGCCATAAAATGATTAAATATCTATTCAGTTTTAAGCTACTTGTTTAGATTGATCAAGCGGGTAATCAAGAATAATGGAATACAATTACTTTGATTCTATTTTCAAATAAAAATAAAAACATTGTAGGCTCAACAATACTGTTCAGTAATTTTTCTGAAGCTGCAAATCCCAGTATGTGGCTTCAACATACGTATCTATTATTTTTAAAAACTTGCCACAAAAGCAATCACTTTATATCTGCAGCCATTTGCAATTGCAAAAACAATTGTAGTAAAAAAAACTCTCTGCTGAAAAAGAAAAGCTCTGATTGGCTGATATATAAATCACATGAGAACTGACCTATTTATCAAGCTGGAAGATGTAAATAAATTTTTATTTGATTATACTGTAAAACCCATTGAGTAAATAGATTTTAAAGACTTATTTTCCATTGACAATTTTCAGCAAACATTTTTTCCATTATTTTATTAATTTTGACTAGTTTTGATTTTTATACAACTTTGAATTTTAGCCATCATTTTTACAGCAGCAAATAAACAGTGCAATGGGAAATAGAGTGAGCCTCCAGTGAGAATCAAACTCACATCTTCATGGCTGGGGGGGGGAGTCCAGTATACATGTGACTGCCTCTGACCTCGGCTACTTTCAAATGTTTATTTTAATACTGGCATTTCAACCATAAAAAATGATGGGTTTATCTGTATTATGTATGGAAGAAAGTTGACAATTTGGAAAAGAAAAGACTTGAGACTTATTAGTTCATCTCAAATTCTTTATTTAAGATCCCATTAATCCTAAAGAGAAGGGTGTATAACCAATGCATCCTCCCAATAGTCACTTATGGAGCTGAAACATGGAACTTAACCAAGAAACAGACCCGTAAGCTGAGAACCATGCAACGTGCACATGAAAGAATAATGCTGGGCCTCACATGGAGAGACCACAAAACAGCACAACACATCCGGGAAAAGACAAAAGTTAGAGACATCATAGAATCCATAAAAAATCTCAAATGGCGGTGGGCTGGCCATGTTGCAAGAATGGCTGACAATCGATGGACATCACGGCTCACAACATGGATTCCCCGAGACCATATGCGCAACCGAGGCCGGCAAAGTATTAGATGGAGAGATGAACTGGACAAGTTCAGGAAGTACTGGCTCCGTGACGCCCATGATAGAGAAGTGTGGCAAATCCTGGGGAAGGTCTATGTCCAACGACGGACGCTAAAAGACTGATGATGAACATTTTGTTGGAAATTTTTACTTAAGTCTTGGTTCCACTGTACATGTTAGCTCAGTGATCCTTGCAAGTTTCAATTGTCGAGACCAGGTTTTCTTTAATGACTACCCCTATGCCTGGATGCAAATCCATTGAAAGGATACCTCTATCCTAATCACACAGCTTAGAGTGTACTCAATCAGCTGCTGAGTGCAAAGGGAAATTTTGTCCCAAATGAATAGTTTCCTGTACTCTTCACTCATACAAGGGATTGAAAGTGTGAGCTTCTAGGTGTGAGACAGATGTGCTAATCATTACACTGAGCAATTTTTTTCAAGACTCTTTGGACACATATACTCTGAGGTTTCTATGATGGCTTGGATATATATGTCCCATAAGTCTATTTCAGACATCTATTGAAACATTTTAATTCAGGCATTCAGTACTGTGATAGAGTATTCTTGAAAGATGACAAACACTTCTAGGAAAAGAGATATTCAAAAATGGAGGGAAGGGCCCAGTTTAGACGTATCGAAATTTGATCAAATCTGGCACCCAGTGAATCTAGTTTATGAACAATGCTCGCAAGACTAATTTGCAAACCATTAGACAAAGTCTGATTCCAGGATTTTGGTAGGATTGATGGTCAAGGTCTCATGTTAGTTGTATAAATTGAAAATGGATCATGATAAACTCGTTTATCACCATGAAAAAAATTCACGGATATATTTGATTTTTCTTTATGATAGAAATGTTTACTCTCGGGTCCAAAAAATGAGCCAAGCTTTTTTTATGAAATTTTTTGCAATTACCCTTTTATTTTAACAATTATAGATAAAATTCCACAATGTTATACAACAGTGCATGCTGTGTCTTTGTGCAGAGTACGTTTTTAGTATGTGGTAGCTTTTCCTTTGTTTTTCTTCAGAAGACTGAGCTGTTTGGTCTAGCTATCCGATAGTTGTTTACAGTGTGCTGTCTCAATGTTGTCAGTTTATGTCTGACTGCTTCTGAGAGCTTATCGGTGTCACCAAATTTTCTCCCAACCAGTTTGGCCTTAATATGCACCTGACAGAGAGAAAAGCATCTTATTGAGATCTAAAAAAATCTGTGAAATTGGCCATTATGTGAGTCACTGATACTAAAGGACTTATAGATTCCTTCGAGCCACAGACCGGAAATAATGTCTATCTGAGATCTGATTTTCCTCAGTGTCCACTGATCTGAGAGCATAGGTGACTATTTTTGTATTAGAAACTGTCAAAATTAACATAAGTTTCTTCAGTTTTCAAGTTGGTCTGGCTGGCTATCTATTTAACATGCATACTGATTGTGCCAATGGAGCTGAAAACTTTACTGATGTCTACAAAAAACAGTTTTTTGTTTTTTATTTCAACCCTGCCTCTAATATTGTTTTTTTAGTGGGGGTTTAATTTACAATGTTAGTTCATGCTAAATTGGTCTATTTGTGTCTGGCGGTGTTCACAGTTGTTTTTTGAAAACTGAAACTTTTTTCAATGGCCAACAAAAGGTGAGAGAAGTAACTTATCTATTCATCAATCCTTTCATAATTTCTTAATTGATCACCCCAAACAAGGCATGCTACCAAAAGATGTTGGTCGTGTCATGGTTTTTATTGAATCACTAGCCAGGCCTTTCATCTAAGATCTGATTTTCCTCGTATCAGTGTCTGTTGATCTGAGAGCATAGGTGTCTATTTTTGTAAACTTGGTCTTGATATTGTGACTTGGCTTTCTCAGTGAGAGTGAAGGAAATGCAGACAGACTCTAATATAACACAATGCTGAATGTCCGAGAAGGGAAATTACATTAGGAGCGAATTGTCCTGTGGCTGAACTCTCTCTGATACTATAATCAACTACTTTTATAAAGATTTCAACAAAAAAAAAGGTGCTCTTCTTATATATTCAGACAACACATTGTCTTAGTATAATTGAAGATATTTCTATCGATGTGTATACATCACGATGACTCAACAACTGGCCATCGTATAAAATTGACATTTGCCAGATATATTGATCTGCTCAAAAGAATGCAGTATTGAGTTTGAAGTTGTTTGGATCCACAATTCTCAAGAATTCTAATAAAAAAATTTTTTAAAAACTACAGAAAATAAAAACTTTTCGCTAAAAATTATTGATTTGAATTTAGTAATAAAATATCTTACTTGGTGATAGATCTAAATTTAGATATAAAATATCTAAATTGGCAATAGATTTAAATTTAGATATGAATTATCTGAATTGGCAATAGATCTAAATTTAGATATAAAATATCTAAATTGGCAATAGATCTAAATTCAAATATAAAATATCTAAATTGGCAATAGATTTAAATTTAGATATCAAATATCTAAATTAGCAATGGATTTAAATTTAGATATAAAATATCTGAATCGGCAATAGATCTAAATTTAGATATAAAATATCTGAATTGGCAATAGATTTAAATTTAGATATTAGATATCTAAATTGGCAACACTGAAGAGAAGTATTAGAAATACTTTGATGCCTCTGTTTTGTACGGCAGATGTAAATGCCTCACCAACCCGTAAAGTCAGACCCCTTCCAAACATGTGCCTTTTTAAAGGGCCTTGCCCTAGTTATATAAATAGATATTTTATAAAGGGCATTGAGTCTGCATATGAAAACCATTTTCTTTCACTGTAGATTTGAAGTGGATCTTTCTAAAAAGATTTTTTAAGTGTAACCATCTGAGGACTTCATAATTAGATTGCATGTTTCTTCTGTAAAAAAAAGAAGAAAAAGTCATCTCATAGACATTCAAATACATCTGTGAATTTTTTCATGGGGGTTAAGTAGTTTACTTCTAAAAAATATTTTGAGAAACAGGTCTTCAAAACAACACATTATGTAAGTGAGAGAAAAAAAAGTAGGAGTCAAAGATATCCTGAAATCCATTAAAAATCTCAAAAGGCAATGGACTGGTCATTTAGCAAGAATGTCAAACAAGCAATAGACATTATAACTTACATCGAAGATCTCCATAGATCATTTGTCAAATTGTGGCCGGCAAAAAGTTAATAAATTATGGCAATGATGTGGCCAATGATGGCCAACTGAGGCTTAGTATTGCTGAATTACTAAGCACAAGAGATCTAGGATTCGTTCTGTGGTCTCAAAAAATAACTTTAGCCAATCTTGGGGGATCTGTTAGCCCCAGGGAAACACCTTCCCATTGCATCAAGAGGGAAAGGTTGGGCTTGCCCTGAGGCCTTCACAACACCAGTTGTTGGGACTGGAGGAATTTTGAGCTTTCCGTACAGAGGCCCACATTGAATCAACTTGGCTCATGTGGGCAAAGGAAGTAAATATGGATCAAAGTGTAGCTCTCCGACTGCCGAGAATAAGAGCGTAGTATCTGTGCACTCATTGGAATGTGTTACACAGACATGCAAAAAATAGTCCTGTATATTGAGGGTACACATTGTGTTTTATATATATATATATATATATATATATATATATATATATATATATGACGCCAACAAGGGATGCCTTATACATTGTACAATAATAACAATGTAAAAGGGAAACAAAGGAAAAAAAACACTTTTGAAGATTACATAAATCATATCGGCAGATATTGGGAAATGGTTGACTGAAGTGACACAAAAAAAATCCATTGAAAAAGTTTTTTATTGTTTAGTGTCTAAAGCTGTAGAGCTTTCTAGACATATATATATATATATATATATAGATAGATAGATAGATAGATATAGATATAGATTTGAATTTTTTTATTAAAGTGTTTTGTAAGAAAAATAATCGCAAATTTGTTTCAGTTTTAAGAGTCCATATTTTCTGTGGGATGGAGGTTCTTTTATCAGCAAGAATTTTTTCCCTGACTGAGAGAGTTGAGCATTACAGACAGCAAACCAAAATAATCACACTGTTCATTTATATAAGTAGAACTGGTATCAGACCACCTATAGTGGATTGAGATTTTTTTTCTTTATACTGAATTTGTTTACCGTGAATAATGCGTAGTTCAAAATGGTAGACTGGATATATTTTTTTCACCTACCCCCCCAACACCCAGTGGAATAGTCCAGTGTTACGACCGGCAAACCAAGAAAATCACACTGTTCATTCTTTCAGACGAGTTTCTTTGTGTTTTGTAGTTTATACCCTGCTGTAGCCAGAATGGCATTGTAAGGGCGGGATGACCGCAACAAGTTCTGAATTTCTCTTTGGGAGGACATCAGATTTGACAGGAATGAAAACAGCTTCTCCCTATGGATCCAAGGGTTATCTTTGAAGTTCTTAGATGCTTAGCAAATGTGACAAATACCTAAAAGAATTGGGGAAGGGGGAGTAGCTGCAGGGACCCAAACATTGCGATAAAGAAGACAGAACAAGTCTGAAAGATTTCTTGTAAAACTGTCACAACACTCCATCTCAAAAATGTCAACAGACACTGAATTTGAAACCATCAACCAAAAATGTCACCATAGGTTTCTTCAGTTTTTCAGTTGGTCTGGCTGGCTGGTTATATATCATATATACAAGGTGCACAAATGGAGCCAAAGTGCTGAAAATTTAAACATTTACTCAGTATAATGTCTAGAAAAGGTGTTTTTTTTTCTTTGTTTTATCTAAAATTCCAACCCCTGAATTGTTTTTGGTGTGGATTTCAATTTACAATGTAAGTTCATGCTAAATCATTCTCTAGTTTGTGTCTGGCTGCATTTACACATTTTTCTTGTTGAAAATTCACTTTTTAGTGTCCAACTAAAATTGAGAGAAGTAATTTTTTTTTTTATTGATCACCCCTTTTTCTAATTTTTGATTAATCAACTCAAAGATGACATGTTGCTTCAAGGTGTTGGTGACATGATGGTTTCTATTGAGTGAATAACAAAACCTATTCTTTCGTTTTCTGTCTGAATCTCTGTGATGTAGAATTATCAGTATTATACACTGATTTACTGTGACTAGCTCATTACTTATCATGGTTGTTATGGTTACAATATTTTGACTACTGTACCCACTGACCTTCTTCAACAGATACCTGAAAAAGGTCGAAGGGTACAACAGCGGAAAGATTGTGATTATAACCACCAAGATGAGGATACTAGTCTGAATAATTTAGTGAATAGTTCATTCATTGAATTATTTTTTTTCTTGGTTGGAGCTAGACCAATCAGAGGGTTCATGGGAAGGGTAATGTAGGGGTATCCTTTAGCTTGTGTTATTGAGCATAGTGTACAAATCAGTATCCTTCTTAGGAGGATTAACAGGATCATCACGGAAGGATCTTTATTTGATCCCTGGCTGTTCATGGCATCTGGTTCATCCATCTAAGTACTGACCAGGCTCAATGTTGCTTGTCGTGTTATCATACAAGAATTGGTGTGTCTTGCATAATTTTGCTGTAACAGTCTACAATAAAAGTGTCCTGTCTTTCAAGAGACACCACCTAATAGAATATGAAGTCCCGGATTCTATTGCATATATCAGCTCAGTGATCCTTGAGGGTCTTGAATCTGGTTGTGACCAGGACTTTGATCCTCGAGGGTCTTGAATCTGGTTGTGACCAGGACTTTGATCCTCGAGGGTCTTGAATCTGGTTGTGACCAGGACTTTGATCCTTGAGGGTCTTGAATCTGGTTGTGACCAGAGCTTTGATCCTTGAATCCAGGACTTTATTCCAACAAGTATTTTTATGACCACACCTTTCGTAGATATAAGTCCATTGATGGGATACCTATACCCTAATTATACAGCTTAGAGTTTGCTCAATTAGCTGCTGAGAGCACAGGGAAATTTGTCCCAATGAAGAGTTTTCTATGCGCTTCGCTCATGCCAGAAAGCCAACCAAGGACTTTCTGTATGTGAGACAAACATATTAGCCATTACACTATCCAAGCAGACTAGGGTCAAGCAAAGGACGATTTGAAATTTTCTTTCCTCCATATCTAGATATAGAAATTTCATAAATAAAAAAACCCAAATATAACCAAAGTAATCCACCCTAATTATACAGCTTTGAGTGTACTGGGAAATGGGTTCTGATGAAAAGTTTTCTACACTCTTTACTCATACTTGGATTCAAACCCAGGCTCTTCGGTATGTGAGGCAGTCATGCTAACCCTTACACTATGTGAGCGGACATCACTGTATAATGAGAAACTGAATTAGTTGGTATGCTATGGGGGGGGGATCTGTGTGTCGACTTTTTTGTATCTAATTTATTCGATGGTATTCAAAAAAGAAAAGAAATACTTCCCATTTTTTTGAGGCAGACTGGTAACATTCTTGTGTATGAATTCAAAACTCTACAAATTGAAACAATGATCCTTATATGCATTTCATTGGGGCTAGAGTGCTGAAAATTCTGACGTTTACTCATTATGTCTAGAAGAAACATTTTATTTTTGTTTTCTAAAAATTCGCCCCTCTGATAGCCCTAAAAAGAAAGATACGTAACCAATGCATCAGCCCGATAGTCACCTATGGAGCTGAAACATGGAATCTAACCAAAAGCCACAAACTGAGAACCTTGCATCGTGCAGAGGAGAGAATCATGCTCAACCTCACGCGGAGAGATTGTAAGACAGCACATTATATATTATATTAGAGCAAAGACAGGAGCTATCATAGAAACCATTACCATACTCAAATACAAACGGGCTGGTCATGTTGCAAGAATGTTACACAACTGCTGGACATCATGAATCACAAAGTAGATCCCCAGAGATCATATGCGAATTCATGGCCGGCAGAAAGTTAGATGGCATGGTGAACTGGACAAATTCAGATTTTTAAGGGGGATCAATTTGCTATTTAAATTTATGCTAAATTGGTCCCTAAGTTTGTGTCCAGCAGCATTATGCTTGATATTCAAAAATGTTTTTCTTCTTCAAATTCAAACCTTTTTTTGTGATCACAGGCAAAAAAGGAAGTAATTTAGTCTTAGATCACTCATTTTCCCAATTTTTTAATTGATCATCCCAATGCAACATGCTGCCAAAAGACATTGGCATATGTAGGTTTCTATTGAGTGGCTAACCAGACCTGTTGGTCATAAGAATCAGTTAGAGTTCAATTCTGATTAATTATGAATTAGTCAATCAAGCCTATTAGAGGAATTAAAAATTGATTTTTTGTAATGTAAGAACAATGAATGAAATCACATAACAATGAATTTGAATGATAATGGATGTAAATTATTCCAATTTCTATATCCCTTACTTGACGTTATCAGCTGGTTATTGTTATCTAAAAGACCCCATCACAAAGTGATCACAATTAGCAGTTTCCTCTTTCTTAATGTTTTAAATAATGTTGTCTCCGAACCTGTTAAGATCTAAATGTAGCGATTTTGTTTCTTAGTCTCCATAATTGATTTGTGCACGTGTATATGAGGGTGGGGGTAGAGGGAAGAATAATCACCACCATTTGTTCTTCGCTCTATTCTTTAAGCAATTTGCTTGTAACTAAAATCAAAATTAAAACTTCAAAGAAGATGTTTATATTATTACCTTATGTCTTGGGATTTTTAGAAAAAAAAGTCTGTAATCGTTTTGCTGACTACTTGAAATAGGCTTTTTTGGCAGCAGTTAACTGTGTCATTAAGTCAGCTTTAGTTTAGTTTTGAGTGGAATTAAACCAATTAGAAATTCCTAGTTGATTGATCACCCCCAAAACGGCATGCTACCAAAAGATTTTGATCTTATAATGGTTTCTATCGAGTAACTAACCAGACCCTCTTTTATACCATCTCATGCTGACGTATTTTTGGGTTATCAAAATATGAAAGCTGTATCTAAACTGAAGTCTTAGGTATGAACAAAAACCGCAGTGGGACAGGTTTTGTGTGTTGCAAATCTTGTCTACCATTCTGTCATGGAAATCTAAACGTGATGACTTTCTTTCTTGGTCTTTCCTAGTGATATGTGTGTGTATGTATGTGTTTGTATGTCTATATAGTGGGGGTGTCAGGCACTGAGATTGCTTTGCTTTCATTCATTTTTCTCAACTGGATAACCCTCCCTTGGAGTTGGTGACCAATTCTATTGATTTTTTTCCGTCTCCTCAAAACTCTGCGGCAGCACTCAAAATCAATATTCTTCTAACTAACATTATTTGTATGTTGTAAGTGAGAGAAATGTCTGATTCCCTCTCAATGATACACGCCTGATATTGATATAAGAAAAGAAAGCTAATTTTTTTTATTCTTTATTAGTCATTAATACTGTACAACTTCAGCCTCCAAAATTAAAATTTAGTCGTAGTATGATGATATCCGTAGATATGGATCACCATAGCCTGCCTGTGTACCGGAATTAATTATCTAAAAAAAAAAAAAGATCTCTTATCTAAAATTATTTTTAAAAGATACAGGGCATTGTTGGTTTGAAATGACCACAGAAACCTAATAAAACCACTTAAAAAACCCCCCGAATATTTAGATTGTGCGTAGAGGTGAACTCATGCAAATTTTCAAGGTGGTAGCACCAAAAATGTGACCAGGTGTGCCAAGAGACACATGCGTAGACACACACTGAATGAGAGAAGAATCTGTAGCCCACTTGTATGGTTGGTTGTAACATTTGTGGGGCTACGGTAATTTGATAATAAGAAATATGTAATTGTCTGTCCCTTTGTCTTCAACAATATGCACCACTAACAACTGGTATGAACATAGAAATAATGATATTAAATGAGTTCAAGTGTGCTTAGAGGATTGCAGGAGATCTGAGGAGACTTGTTCATCTCTGAAGATTGAGGAACAGTAACAGATATCTGGTGTGAAAAGCTTGAATAATAATAATGATGAGGATAATAATTACAATAATAATAATAATGTCTACATCTTTAAGGGTATATCAATTCTGTGAAGTGATAAAAATATGATAATTATTGCTACTTAGTTTAGTTTGTCCCCTTTGTGATAAGGACTTCACATGTTGTGAAATATATGAAAATCTCTAAGGAAGAAGTATTCTTACATTCTCTGGAGGATTCTTTCCTCTTCTTACTCTATTTCTGTGGAGGGCTCTTTCCCCCTCTTTCTCTGGAGAACTCTTTCCTCCTCTTTCTCTGGAGAACTCTTTCCTCCTCTTTCTCTGGAGAACTCTTTCCTCCTCTTTCTTTGGAGAACTCTTTCCTCCTTTTTCTTTGGAGAACTCTTTCCTCCTCTTTCTTTGGAGAACTCTTTCCTCCTCTTTCTTTGGAGAACTCTTTCCTCCTCTTTCTTTGGAGAACTCTTTCCTCCTCTTTCTTTGGAGAACTCTTTCCTCCTCTTTCTTTGGAGAACTCTTTCCTCCTCTTTCTTTGGAGAACTCTTTTCTCCTCTTTCTTTGGAGAACTCTTTCCTCCTCTTTCTTTGGAGAACTCTTTCCTCCTCTTTCTTTGGAGAACTCTTTCCTCCTCTTTCTTTGGAGAACTCTTTCCTCCTCTTTCTTTGGAGAACTCTTTCCTCCTCTTTCTTTGGAGAACTCTTTCCTCCTCTTTCTTTGGAGAACTCTTTCCTCCTCTTTCTTTGGAGAACTCTTTCCTCCTCTTTCTCTGGAGAACTCTTTCCTCCTCTTTCTCTGGAGAACTCTTTCCTCCTCTTTCTTTGGAGAACTCTTTCCTCCTCTTTCTCTGGAGAACTTTCTTTCCTGCACCTGATCTTCTTTCTCTCAAGAATTCTTTTCTCCCACCCTCCTTTTCTTCTGAAGAACTCCTTCTTTTTTTTTCTTCCTCTTTCTTTGAAAAACTACTTTCGCTCCATACTTCTCTACTTCCTCTAAAGAACCCCCCCACTTCTCTTCTCTCATTTTGATCTTCTTTCAGAGTATGCGTTAAGGCACTTAATCCTTTGTACTGATCTTTCCTTCCTCTTTTTTTCCTGCATTCTCTTTCTTCCTTTCAATTGTTGTCATAACTGTCTCCGTCTTACTCAAACACAGTTTTCCCTCTGTTTAAGATGAAGCCACAAGTGTCGGTCTGCTGACCATTGGACGATCTTCCCCATGTTTTTTTTTCTTTTTCCATTCACTCATGCCATCTGGTAATGAGCTCTTCCACTTCCTCCGCTTGTCCATCTGTGCTGAACAATAGTCAGTGAACGTTAACAAAAGAGAGCAACACGACTCGAGGATGAGATGGAAGGCCGAGAGAAGGACAGAAAATTGAAAAACTCGAGGGAGGAGAGATTGGCATTGATATGTTTCGTCAATGTATTGGACAAGAACTGGAGATACTTTCCAGTCATTGTTAACTGGGGATGTGTAGAGATCCCATGACTCTCGTCTTCAGGATTCTCACTAGATATTCTATGACATCTGTTGGCATCTCACACTGTCTTCTTTATGATCATTGTTTACCTCTGCCATTCACTTGGGGCTGCGTGTCTCCTTCTCTGTTTGCCCATCTCTCTCTCTCTGTCTGTCTGCCAGTCTCTCAGTCATTCTGCCTATATTCTCACTCACTCACTCTGTCTGCTTTTCTCCATCTCACTCACTCACTCACTCTGTCTCTGTATACAATACCTCCAAAAGTTCTCAATGAATTTCAATTAAATTTAGTGGAAGAATGTGCCATAGGCTAAGGAAGAATTAATACACTTTATTTTAATTTTTTTTTATCTGTATTGAGATATGTTTTCATAAACAGAAGTTGAAACTTACCATTACTTCCCCTGCGCTGTAGCTATATATAAACTGATTTTTAGTTAGTGCATTGCACAAGGCAAAGGTATGCGCTCTCTGAGTGCTTTTGACTTGTTATTGTCTTTTTCATCAGAATCCATTAACCAAAATTGTCACCAAAACAGGTTTCTTTAGGTTTTTAGATGGTCTGGTTGTGTATGTAAGTGTTGTGTGTACAGGCTAGACTGATCGAGCTAGAGGGCTGAAAACTGATGTGCAGAGATGTGTGGACGAGATAAGTAACTCATTCATCGATGTTCCCTTATTTCAATTTTTTGATCCCCCCAACACAGCATGCCACCAAAAGCTGTTGGTAATGTGACAGTTTCTATTGTGTGACTAACCAGACCCGTCTCAATAGTTACTGAATTTCATATGAGACGGTAGATTTTGCTGTAAATTTCAGAGAATAGTTATCCTGAGTCACTCAGGATTTTACCGATACATGAATGTGCTGATTGTTGGTAGATAAGATGGTGTAACAACATTTTTCTGCGTTGTTGACAGGATGGGGAGGGGGCAGTGTTCATCCTATTTTTAACTAGGAATTTACCCAGACTTGAATGCAAACTGTTGGTGCCAGATGCCATCATTGGCCCGCTCACCCCCCCTTCCATCTAACTCTCTCGGCATCGAGACAGGTGACTGTCTGTTTAATCTAGATACTAGCTCACCAACCATTGTCTCATGGCAGGTGACCAGAGAAATGTTAAGTGATAATAGGTCTGGTTAGTCACTCCAAAGAAATAGTCACTTGACTAACATCTTCTGGCAACATGCAGTGTTGGGGGTGATCAAGAAGGACAATCAATGCATGAGTTACTTCTTTCACCTTTTTTTTTCCGCAGTGATCACCACGATGACACAATCAGTTTTAAACTTTCATTTTCCTTGTCTGAGTATGAAGTCTGACCAGGAAGTATGTAGCCACGGTTTTGAATATATCTAGGCCGCACAACAAGCTCTAGATATAACTTCGCAACCAACCATGCACATACATGTTTGACTTCCATACCAAAACAAGAAACTTGTTAAATTTAGCGCAAAAAGCACTGAATTGGCAACACAACACCCAGATTTGTCAGTCCGTGGACAGTCAAGATTTTGCTTCCTCCAATTTTCATCATTGAAATGGAGGTGATTTCAGACCCTGGACAAGATTAAAAAGAACACAATAAAGCTGTTTCTGTGGTGCTGCTTTTTGCGCTTCAAAGTTCAATCTCTGGAGCAGGTAGTGAAAATTAAAACGTCAAAGAAGACAGGTCTGGTTAGTCTTTCATTAGAAACCATTACATGCCTAGACACATACTATAGGAACAATTCAGCATGAACTGACATTGATTATTGACCCCCCCCCCACATTCAACTCATTAAAATCCTATTTTGGAAAGTGATTAAAGAAAACAACTTCAAACTTAATGAGGAATAAACGTTTACATTTTCAACACTCTAGCTCTATTTGTACACATTGCACACATAGTAAATAGATATATAGCCAGCCAAACCAACATAAAAACAGAAGAAACTTATGCTGACAGTTTTGGCAGGCCCATTTTATTATTCAAATCATTGCAATATGCCTTGAAACTTTCATAAAAATTTTGTGGTCATCGCTACAATTTGTTTTGTTTTTGGTACCTCCCGAGTTGAAAAGTGCAATATATTAATTATACTGTGGCGTATGGTACTTTGTATCTAAGGTGTGCTTTGTGCTACAGAGGCACATAAATAGAAATATATTTTTGTGTCTATGAAAGGCAGTAAAAGCTTTTTTGGTGATATAGATGATTTTTGATAAAATTAGTCATATCTTTATTCAATTTATTGTAATAAAAGAAAAATTGTAATTTTATTTAATTCATAGTAATAAAAAATTAATATTTTTATCCAATTCACGGTTAATATTTTTATCTAATTCATAGGAATAAAAAATTGATAATTTTATTCAATTTTTTGTAATGGAAGATTAATATTTTTATCTAATTTATAGTAATAAAAGATGAATATTTTTATCTAGTTTATAGTAATATAAGATATTTTTATCTAATTTATAATAATAAAAGATAGATACTTTTATCTAATTAATAGTAATAAAAGATTAATACTTTTATCTAATTTATAGTTATAAAATATTAACATATTTATGTAATTTATGGTAATAAAATGAGTAATATTTTTTTTAATTCATAGTAATAAAATTGGTAATATTTTTATTTAATTTATAATAATAAAATGAGTAATATTTTTAATTGATTCATAGTGATAAAATTAGTGATATTCCAATTCTGTCTATAGTAATAAAAAAGATATTTTCATTTTCAGTAATAAAATAAGTTATATTTTTATTTAATTTATAGAGATGAAATTAATATTTTTATTCAAATTATGGTAATGAAATAATAAATATTTTTTTAAAATTTATTATAATAACATAAATGATATTTTTATTCAATTTGTTGTAATAAAATAAATAGTGTTTGTATTTAATCTATAGTAATGAAATAAATAATATTTCATTCAATTTATTGTAATAAAGTTAGTAATATTTTTACTCAGTTTATGATGATAAAAGTAGTAATATTTTAATTTTATCTATAGTAATAAAATAAGTAATATCTTATTTATAGTAATCAAATAAGTAATTATTTCATTAGATCATGTAATATTCTGATAGATAAAATGTTGAAGATATAAGTCACAGTTTATCAATAATATGCAATATATTTCTAAGATTTTAGATATATATCTATAGAATCTAGATCTTTGTTGGTGTTTGTATCAGTCTGGAGTTGACTTTGTTTTCGTACCATAACAAGAACAATCCTCATCAAAATGGAGGGTGTGAATCGATGTGTAAAACCCCACGTTCCTCTATCATGATCTGAACTCATACTCAACATTGATAACAGGCTGTCTTACTGACAAGTCTGAGCTATTATCAAAAATTTGTCGTCTGAATACGTATTGGATTATTTCATTCAAATGAATAAATGCATTTTTACAAAAATATATTTTTTATAGTTTTTTTTATTTGATATTTATATGTTATGCTGGATCAGTGAAATTGCTGAATTGGCAAACTTTTTTTTATCCCAAAATAGACAAATTTTCTCACAATGCAACTTCACCTATTAGGTGTAATATACATGTGCATGAAAGAATCATGTTCAACAATAAAGAGGTGTGGCAAATTATAGGAAGGGTTTATGGCCAATGACGGACAATAAAAGGCTTCTAAAGATGCAATACAAAAGTTACAGAAATCATCCTCAGTGAAAGTGGAAATTGACCCTGCAGTAGTCAGTCTTGTGAGATGTTTTTTGACTCAATTTTAGATATAATCTGGAATATACAATTGGTAACACTGTGCCTCTTGATCTTTAGTTTTCTAGTTTTTCCCTATAACTTAATAGGTTGATTTGATTTTTTTTTTTTATTGAACACAGAATGAATTAATCTCCTGAGGTGGATTGTTCAGCTCAAAAGCTTTCATCTGAATTCTAAAGTTCAAAGTGAGGCAAATATGGTTCAACTTTTGAGAGTGAAGAAAAAATCAGTTCATGAATTGATCCTACTTAAACCTAGACAAAATGTCAAGATAAATAGTTTGAATTTTCACTTTGTAAAAAAATTTCTTTAAATCAATGTTTTGTTTATTTGATATTTTGAACTTTCATTTCTATTATCAAAAATATATTATTTCATTTTATATGAATTTGATGTCTTCCTTTGTATTTTCATGGTATTCTTCTATCCAATTTTTTTCTGCTATTATTATGAATATCTTTTAAAGTATTTTTTGAATATGATCATTTCTAGAAAGAAGAAAAATAAAGGTATGCATTAGAATAAAGCATCACATGACCTGTATGGAATTATTTGATTGGTTCATCTGCTGATTCGATTTTGCTTTGATATTATAAGCTTGAAAAATATTATTAGAACCAAAACTGCCAACATAGCCAGCCGGACTAGCTTAGAAACTGAAGAAAACTATGTATGCATGTTTGGATAACATGCACAGGCTACACTTATGGAGCTAGAGGACTGAAATTATGACTATTTACTCATTATAGCTAGAAAAAACATGATCCACACCCCTGCAGATTTTTGTGGGGGGATAATGTTTGCTATGTAAGTTTATGCTAAATTGGTGCATTTGTTGTGGCCTGCAACATTCATACTTGTTTTTTTTTTTCTTTCTGTCTTTTATTGAAAATTTGGACTCTGTGAAGGCTGCCCAACAAAAGGCAAGAGAAGTAACTTATTCATTGATCACCCCTTTTTCCATATTTTTTTTAGTTGATCACTCTTAAGATGGCTTGCTGCAGAGAGATGCTGATCATTTGATGGCTTCCATTGAGTGACATACCGGACATATTTCTTTTTTTCTTTCTGTTTTTTTTTTTTTTTGCTTGGATATTATTGACTGAAAAAATATTTCCATCTTTTGTTAAAGAAGTAAAGATTAATGTTACTTTTACCAGGTATCTTCCACATGAGGTCGGCTCAATGTCTTCGTGTCTCAGAGAAGTGGGTCACATTATGTCTGCAATAGTAGTTCAAGCCAGAATTTGGAAATCAGATATAGACAAACAGATTTTGACAGACAGCATTAATGTCAAAGGTGAATGTTGAGAATTCTAAGATGAAAAAGATGGGATACTCATTCATACACACACACACACATATATGTATATGTGTATATAAATATATATATATATATATATATGTATGTATAAATACTGGAGTAAAGATTCGCTACACAAACATTTTTATATTTCTGCCCTGTTTGTCCTTCTTCAGACAAAGCTCTACTCTAAAGCAACTTAAATGTAACAAGCACTTAATGAAATTAACACATCGGATATTTTATTGTATTCCTGATTTGTATAATATATATATATATATATATATATATCATCAGTCTTTAAAGGTCAGTTGTTGGACATAGACCTTCCCTAGGATTTTCCATACCTTTCTATCATGGGCGTTGCAGAGCCAGTACTTTCTGAATTTGTCTAGTTTGTCTCTCCATCTTGTATTCGGCCAGCCTCAGTTGTGCATATAATCTGTGGGGATCCATGTTGTTAGTTTTGATATCCATCGGTTGTCTGTCATTCTTGCAACATAACCAGCCCATTGCCATTCTAGTTTTCTTGTGGATTCTATGATGTCTCTGACTCCTGTTTTCTCCTTGATATAATGTGCTATCGTGATCTCTCCATGTGAAGTTGAGTATGTATACATATATATATATATATATATATATATATATATGTATATACGTAGCCCCTATGACGTGGCGATGCACTTACCATTGTGCTAAACAGCCCACTGGTAAGGCAAAGGCTGAATAACTGCTTTCAACCCAAATTCTCATCTTGTTTATTCTTGGTCTTATTTCGTCTCTTTCAATGCAAGGGTATATATTTAAGAAATAGACATTTTGGTCCAACAGAATGAATTATAAATTGCGTTATATCATAAAAACTTATTTGAGATGATTTCCTGTCATTATACGGTTAATTCATAATCATATTTATTTATATACATATATGTCTTAAACAATTTATATTTGGTCAGAAATTTCTTCTTCTAAGCAAGTGAAGGAACTTTATAAAATTTGTAACATTGTTCTTCATGCTCATTGATAACATTACACATTGCTATTGTTATTACTATATTTGCTGTTCTTGGAGATCCTTCTGGGAAATAACCTACACGATTGAAAACGCTCAAAGGGCAATTCTATAAAAATCATTTCTTTCCAATATTCAGATCCACTGATTGAATAAAATTGACTTTTGGTGACCATGACTGACCCCCGAGGTTAATCTCTCATAGCCTATGTTACAAGTTGATGTTTTGTGTGTCTATATGCCAATATTCCGTGAATAGACTGTGAAGTTATAGTGAGAAAGGAGTATAGACTAACAAACAGGAGGCACAAATATTGATTTAGATATATAGTTTTCAATGTGCATATGTGTGTGTCAAAAAATACATACTTGCTTTATAGTTGTATATTTTCTCCCAATGCTTGCAATCAGTGTTCAAGTCCTGAAAAAAAATCAAGGTTTTAAATGCTGATTTTCTAGGTAGACAGTTCATCCACACTTACTAGTGCATATAACTTTGGTTTAGTCTGGATGTTATGTATACAATATCCATTCAAAGAGTTTTTTTTTGGAGATTGAACTTTTTGTTTGAATTGTCAGCATGATGTTTTGGCTGATCTATTCTATGGCCTTCTCCCTGTGTACTCTCTGAATGCAATGGTGATGAACAAAATTTTACCCTCCAATAGTAGTAACGTTTATAACATAGGTGTTTTTCAGGTGTTTTCTTTTCCTAGTTTGGCCAGTATTTCCATTCTTTGTTGGGGATAATCAATCAAAATCTTGTTGGTTACTAAAGAGCTACATAGCTGAATTCAGCTCTTGTTGCTGATGTATACAGCGTCTTTGATTTTTTCTCACTTTCCAACAGCAATCCCTGTCTATGATACAGACTTGTCCATACGTTACCTATATTCAAAAAATGTTTTTTATTTTCTTCTATTTATGAATCTGGTTAACAAAAGCGAACATTTTTTGCTAATCAAGGTTGCAGTCCAACATTTTAAAAACCAATTTTTGATTATGAATTTTGAGTCCATTTCACTCTAACACGTCTTGTCCTATTTGCTACAGACACTTTCTGTTTTCATTTCTATTGTATATGAGGCAATATGGACGAAGGATAAGTGAAAACAAGATTTATGTTTTGTCAGAACTTCTTAATGCACAAAAATCAAAATTTCTATGTATAAGATGTACAGAGAAGACGCCATGCTGAAAGGCAAGCTGAAAGGGTTGAGCTTTTGTCCCTCTGTGGATCTCTATAGGAGTTATGCGTTGAAATACAGCTTTCATCTCATCATGAAAACGAGGACCACACTTTTGGAATCAGGCTCTGAACCTACATGAAATACCCCACAACACATGAAACTTTCTTGTTGACCTGTTTTATTATTGCAAATAGACCTGCTAGCATCTGTGCAGACACACACGTTGACATTTCTTTGACAAATATGCACACCTGCTTGCTTGCATACACACATACACATCTACTTACATTTACATACAAGCATTTACTTTTGTATATTCATGCACACACACACACACACACACACACACACACACACACACACACACACACACACACACACACACACAAAGAATGATTCAAAACCTGTCACCCATAACTGTCAACCAAGTTTTCTCTAGTTTTGATAGCTGGCTTGCTGGCTATGTACAACGTGTATAGGTCATACCAATGGAGCTAGAGGGCTGAAAATTTTGAAGTTTACTCCTTACTATACCTAGGAAAAAAAATTGAAAAAAATTTTTTTTTTTCTTTCAAATTTTCTCTGAAAAATAGGTTTTTAGTGGGGGAGTACAATTTACAATGTAAGTTTATGCTAAGTTGGCCCCAAGTTTGTGTCAGGCTGTGTTCATGCTTATTTTTTTTATTTTCATTTTTTTTTGAAAATTCAGACTTTTTAGAAACCAACAAGATTTTAATTGATCACCCCCAATTCAGAATGTTGCCAAAAGATTTTGGTCATGAGACAGTTTCTGTTGAGTGACTAACCAGACCTGTACATGTATCAATACATTCTGCATAATTGCAAAGCTAAGCATTGGCTTTCCTTAATACAAACACGTACATGTATGATTGCGTTCAATTGGATATTTATATGAAATGTACACTTGGCGTGTGTATCTGTGTGCATGCATGCATGAGTGTACATATATGTGCATATGCATGTGTATATATATATATGTATATATATGAATGCGTGAGTGTGCATGTATGTGTGTAATCACATTTCAAAGAAATACTCGTTTTGTCTGTATTTTCCCTGTTGATTATGGAAGCTTTTATCTCCAAAAAACATGAAAGGAAATTTGTTTTCTACAGATCATAGATTTAGGGTTCGTAACCAGCCATGCATAGCACTTCCTAATCTAATGATAGCCGACGGGTCTTGACCATTTTTAGCTACTTTTTTTTCCCAAACCAGATTGTAATTTTCATTATATTATCCTTTCTTATTTCTGTTTTTTTTTCATCTTCCATTTATACTCAAGGTGTCGTGGGGAGGTGGTCACTGGTCCGTTCTCTTCCACTCCTTTTTATTTTAATGTGAGCAGTTCACCACAGTCCTCATCCGGCTTGCCAGGCCCTTCAAAAGGGATGCATCGTCCCTTCACTTTTTGTATTTTATGGGCCATAAAAATGTACATTCCTGTTCGGTGATTGAATTGTAGGTCTTTGCAATTTCAGGGAGGGTGGGGAACAATAATTTCCAAACATTTCTAGAATTCCTTTGGTCCCCACCCCAACACCCAATAAAAAATGATGTTTATTAAAGGCCAGAAATAAATGTAATAATTCTACCCTATTGTGTTTTCTTTATTGAAAAAAATAGGTTTATTTTTATTGGTGATTCTAAATAGCTGGTTTCAAACTGTTTTTATAGGGATGTAAAATAAGATCCAATTAGGAAATTCATTGTGTGTGTGTGTGTGTGTGTGTCTCTCTCTCTCTCTCTCATATATATATATATATATATATATATATATATATATATATTTGTAATCATCATCAGTCTTTTATTGTCCGTCGTTGGACATTGACCCTCTCCAGGATCCACCGCAATTATCTATCATGGGCATCACGGAGCCAGTATTTTCTGAATTGGTCAAGTTCATCTCTCCATCTTGTATTCGGTTTTACATGTGATCCCTGGGGATCCATGTTGTGAGTTGTGATGTCCAGCAGTTGTCTGCCATTCTTGCAACATGACCTGCCCATTGCCATTTAAGTTTTCTAATAGATTCTATAATGTCTCGGACTCCTGTTTTCTTCCTGATATACTGTGCTGTCATGTGATCTCTCAATGCGAGGTTGAGCATGATTCTCTCATATGTGTGTTGCATGCTTCTCAGTTTGTACATCCATCTCTTGGTTAGGTTCCATGTTTCAGCTCCATAAGTGACTATCGGGAGAATGCATCGATTGTATACTCTTCTTTTTAGGATTATTGGGATCGTCTTGTTTTTGAAGGTATGTATAAAATGTATCCCTAGCATTGCTCTTTCTGTAGCTCTCTGTGATTCTAAGTTGGTTTTTACAAAACAAATTGAGAACCAACTTAGAATCGCACAAAGAACTGTGGAAAGAGCAGTGTTATGGATAACTCAGAGATAAAAAGAAGCTCACCATAGATCAGGAGGGGGGCTAGAGTGAAGGATATCTTACAAATAATTAAGCAACAAAAATGGAAATGGGCAGGTCACTCAGCAAAAAGAAATGACAACAGATGAAGCAAAAGGCTAACCAAATTGGTGCCCATGGAATAGTAAACACAGTGGGAAAAGACTAGACATGAGTTAGAAAATGCTTTTGTCCAGTAATGGACTCAAAATGGGTGATATATGTATGCATATATATATAAGTTGGTAATACTCTACAGCCAATTCAGGCATTTACCAACTATGGGGTATTTACTTCCTGTGGTTAAAACTCTTGTCCAACCTTCAACCTTGGGCTTGTTGAACACATCTTTCTGTACCTTAAAACTCAATTGTGCAGATGTTTGGGCTAACCACATACAGGCCCTGTCAACTTAGGGCCTAAAAAGATGTGGAAAATCCTCTGGGATATCTATTCGTGGAGCCAAGCCATCATGTATATACTAGGAAATTACATAAATTGCATTGACAGATAATTGGAAATAGGTGACTGAAGTGGCACAAAAAATCTATTGAAAAAGCTTTTTAATGTTTAGTGTTTAAAGCTGTAAAGCTTTCTAGATTATATATATATATATATATATATATATATATATATATATATATAATCTGTATCTGTAAAGAATGATGTGATTATTTCTAATATAGATTTATTCATATGCAAACAAAGAAAACTGAAACTAAAGTTGTTGCTTGTCATGCATGTATGTATGTCATACATCCAGGATGCATCAATAGAGCTATAGGGCTGGAAATCCCAGCATTCATTCTTTGTCTAGAAAAAGCTTTTTTCAATTTTTGAAAATCACCAATACCTCCAAAAAAGTTTGCAATGTAAGTTCATGTAGCATTCACACTGAAAATTTGAACTTTTTTTCCAGTGATCACCATTCAACGAAAGGTGAGAGAAGTCAATTATTTATTGATCATCCTTTTTTCCAATTTTTTAATTGATCACTCCTAATGTGACATGCTGCCAAAAGATGGTCTTGTGACGGTTTCCATTGAGTGACTAACTCTACTTATATTTTTTTCTTTGTGAGACTCTTTCTTGATGAAATACTTAATTTCTTTTTATTTCTTTTTCAGGTAAGTACCTGATTTGTCAATTCTTTGATCTTCCGATTGTGAGTATTGATGGCTTTCCCTCATATTGATGCGATGTGATGCAACACGTCTTTATAAGATGCTTTTTGGTCGGTTGGTTGGTCGCTTCCATAAATAAAAACAACAGAAAGAGGGAGGAAGACAATGTATTTCAGCATTCATCTAGTCCAATCAATGGTTGATGCATTTGTTGTTTTTTGCCAAGTATCGTTTCTTATTAGCTAAAACAGTTAACAAAAATGGTTGAAATCGGCTAAACTTTTCAATTTCTCGTCGAGTTTATAGCTGAAAAAGGCATTGCGAATGGTTGAGACAATCATCCCTATAGGGCCCATTTCTTCAAATTTGCAAAAGAATTTCATGCAAACATGTTGTTCTTTATGGTCTTCGTTGGAAAAAATGCCAAGCGCTTGCCACACCTGTTCACTCTGGCAAATGTTGCTAAAAAACTAATCGATGTAACTTGATGCAGTTTTTTTTTAATACAAAAAATCAGGATCACTACTACATGACAATTCAGCCACACGTATGCTAAAATGTCTCATTGGTACGTTGTTTCAAAAATGTTGTTTCTTCATGGACACACCTTGTGTATGTATCCCAGCCTTTGTTTGTGTGTGTGTGCGGAGCTACTCAATGCTCTTAATCCTCAGTAGGGTTAAAGGAGAGTGCACTACTTCAGGTCAGATCCTCAACTTTAGTTTCTGACTTTTCCTGACCTTTATCCACCTGCAATATATCGAAGAGCAGTAAGCGTCCAAGTAAAGTGTCCCGAATCTTCTTGTTCATTTTCTCAACTTGGGCAAAAAAAATTGACATTATGCTTAAGCAAAGATGAGACAAATTGAACCAACTAGTGTATGTGTCTTTTGTTTTGCCTATATATATATATATATATATATATATATATATATATATATACATATACATACACACACACACTCCCAAACGCTACCCGCTCATCTCTCTATCTATAGACATATATAGGTATCAAGTTTCTTCCTGAATTTTACTTATGTCAACTTCAATTCAATAACTGATTGTATTACTGGTATGATTATGCTCTGACCATACTGCCCACGCTTTGCTCTATTTACTTACCTACTTACATATATCGGTATGAAGTTTGTTACTGGATTTATTCATGTTGATTTCAATTCAGTAACTGATCCTATTACGAGTATGATTATATCTATATACGCCCCGACTCCTACCCACATATCTCTGTCATTATTCATATATATACCTAGGCACATTTATAGGTATCAACTTTAATGACTGGTTTTTATTTATGCCAATTTGATTTCAATAACTGTTGGTATTGCTGGCATGATTATATCTATATACTCCACACATCTGTCTCTTTATTTATATAATATATATATATATATATTTGTGTATGACAATGGAAGGTATATAGGTATGAAGTTGGTTAATGGATTTTATTTATGTCAATTTCAGCTCAATAACAGATTTCATTATTTGTATGATTATATCTATACTAGTGTACCTGCCAAAATGAAATTGACATTTTGTTAAGACCTTACTTAACTAAATGTAAAAATTAAAGGAAATAGATCAGTGTTTCTCAACATGGAAGATATTGTCCACGGGTGGGCGATTTCAACTTTTGGGTTGGTGGTGAGAAACTGTGCTGAAAATGGTGGGCGTTTTTGATTTTTTCTGCTGTGTAGGGTGGGGATATAGGATTTTGAGTATTAAGCCAATAATTGACAATAAAAGATGAATCAACAGCAACATTTTCTATTACCAATTTATCAAGCAGCAATGTGATATCACATGTGTGAACCCAATGTGTTTGCAACAGACACAAGAATTGCATTAATGGTATCTATGAACAGTATGCGTGTGGCCAACATATACTGTTACTACTTTTACATCTCTTTCATTGAAGAGTTGAAAATTTGTTGGTATCCTTTTGAATATTTTCTATACAAGTGGGGGGGGGGGTTGAAAAATTTTCTATGTTAAAGTGGGCGGTGACACCAAAAAAGTTGTGTATCCCGGAATCAGATCTAAACATTTTATTGGTCAGGGGCAAAACTTCTATGATAGCAAATTTGATACACATACTCACCACGCAATTTTCCTTCCTTTCCGGGTGTTAGAGACGAAAGATAAATATACAAATATATGGTGTATTATTATTGTAAATACTCCTACCTGACTGGCCGCACTTTTCCCTCTTTATTTATATACATTATGTCGAATGGATGAAATTGCCTACTTGGCAGAGTTTTAACTTTTTTTACAAAAATAAATAAATGTGTTGTTTTTATTTGATTGAAAGTTTATCTAATCAAAACAAGGATATAAATACTATTTTTTTACAATAAAGAGCTTATGTAATCAAAGTGAAATCAAACATTTTTACAAAATGTGAGAAAATTTTGCCAATTTGAAGTAACATGAACACTCCTATATAGGTATCTAGATGTTTACATGAATCTATTAATGTCGATTTCAATTCATTGACTGATCCTATTACTAGTATGATCTATATCAGTGTACCTATAACTGGTATGATTATCTACTAAATAGTCCATGATTAGTGTGTTTGTAATTGGCAGATCATTCCACTGGTTGTACAGCTTATTATTACACAATTCACTAAGTCGGCCAGTTTATACAGTATCAGAAACTGTCAACCAAAACTGTCACCATGGGTTTCTTTAGTTTGTAAATTGTTCTAGATGGCTACGTATGTATGTATGGCACATACAGCTAGAGGGCTGAAAATTTCAGCACTTACTCCTTATTATGTCTAGAAAAGAACAATCCCCCTCCAAGGTTTTTAGAGTGAGGTTCAATTTGCAATCTTTATCCTCAATTGGTCAACTAACTTGTACCCAGCAATATTCATATTTGTTTTTTTTTGTTGAAAATTTAGACTTTTTAATGATCTCTGCCCAACAAAAGGTGAGAGAAGTGATTCATCCATTGCTCACCCCTTTTTCTTTCTTTGTTATTTGATCACCCCCTACGTGGCCTGCTGCCAAACGAAAGTCACATGATGGTTTCTATTGATTGAAAGTTCTGGTCTAAATTTCCCAGATCAGGGGCTCTTAAACTCTCTCTTCCAGCGTACCTCTTTGTTCTGTCTGGTAGTGTTGGCATAGCCCTTTAAAAAAAATATACAATAAAACCTGTAGAACAGACAATGCTCATTTAGTATTTGTATCATGGATCATGGATCATATGCTAAACCACGGCTGACAAAATATAAGATGGCATGATTGACAAGTTCAGAAAGTATTGGCTCTGTGACGCCTATGATAAAAAGCCCTGACGATTCATGTCCAAATTCAATGAAAAAAGTAACCCGATTCTACGCACAGTTTTGGAGAGACACAACTACCCAACATTGATTTGCTTACTCTCAAGATGAACATATCAAGAACAAGCAAAGAAGTTGCAAGAATGCGTACATATATATATATATATATAAATATATATATATATTCATTGTCATCCACAGACAGCTGTTTCCATGTATTACATCTCTTCAGTGTGGCTATAGACTTTCCAATAACACATCCAGTACCGCGAGGCAGGATTGAAACCTTCGCTTCAGATCCGGAGACCGATATCCTACCTCTGAGCTACGGAATCGGACAGTCAGTAAGGCTGAATTTAAGCGATATATTTATTTACACATAAATCCCCCATCCACCAGAATGCTCTATTCCTATAGAAGAGCATTGCATAAGCTTACTATGGATGGGTTACCTCACTTGAAGAGTGCTCAACTCTGAACATATATATATATATATATATATATATATATATATATAAACTTAGGATGTTTGATTTTAAGGAAGAATCCTTTTGATTAAGCAGTGGCAGTGCTAGATCTGACTACGCCAAACCTCTGCAAATTTTTTCTAGAATGATTTCCTAGTTTTTTTTTTTACATTACTTTATAGATTTTTTTTTGGTTCCTCGGATCTATCGTGCCTTCAGAGCCCTCCTTCATCCTACAATTGCAGGATGTGCGTGTCCCACATGCCACCTCTTGATTTACACTGTGTTGCCAACTGTATGTCAGGTTTACAAGACGAGTTGTGTTTAGCTGGTTGTAATTACTTCGAAATTCCAGTGTTTTTACAAACCTTGCGTACTCATGAAATTTCTCTTGCGTATTCCAGTTTGAGAGTCCCTTATCTAGATTCTTGCCTGAGAGATCAGATTTTTCTTATCCATTTTTTTTCCCCTTTTCCTTATAGACTTTTTGGAAGGTTTTGATTACACCATAAATAATCCTGCAACAAATAAAGTGTCAACTCCCTCTTGTGTTTTGTTTTTATTTTTTTAAAAGACGCCTATGAAACAATGTTTTCACAACTGCGTTCATTCTCTCTCAGTAACTAATTTTTACTTCTTTGTTTACTATAAGAAAGAAACAAAAAAAAGTGACTATAAAACCATAAAACCAGCTGCTTTAAGACTCCACCCTTTTGCCTCAGGTGTTTCTATCTGATATTTTTCATTGGTTTGAGGTGTATATATATATATATATATATATATATATATATATATATATATATATATATATATATATATGTGTGTGTGTGTATATTCTAGAAAGCTTTACAGCTTTAAACATTTGGAAAAATTTTTCTTGTCACTTCAGTCACTTATTTCCCAATACCTGTGAATGGGATTTTCTCCAGGGTTTTTTTGCCCTATTTCACATATACTCTGTTATCATCATCATCAGTCTTTTATCATCCATTCTTAGGCATAGATCTTCCCTCAGGTTTGTAACCTCTCTATCATGGGCGTCGTGGAGCCAATACTTTCTGAATTTGTCTACTTTGTCTCTCCATCTTGTATTCTACTGGTCTCATTTGCGTATGCGATCTCTAGGGATCCATGTTATGTATCATGATGTCCATCAGTTGTCTGTCATTCTTGCAACATGACCAGCCTATTGCCATTTGAGTTTTCTAATGGATTCTATGATGTCTCGGACCCCCGTTTTCTTCCTGATATGCTGTGCTGTCTTGTGATCTCTCCATGTGAGGTTGAGCATGATTCTTTCATGTGCACATTGCATGCTTTTCAATTTGTTGGTCAGTGTCTTGGTTAGATTCCATGTTTTAGCTCCATAGGTGACTATCATAAGGATGCATTGGTTGTATACCCTTCTTTTTAGGATCAATGAGATCTTCTTGGTTTCGAAAATTGAGCTTGCTCTCCAAAAAGCTTGCCATTCTGGAGTGATTCTTTACTTCATTTCTTCTTTCATGTATTTACTATGTAAATTTTCTCTTATTGGGATCATTACTTGTTTACTATGTAAACTGTTTCTGAGATTTTAAAAACAAAACAGTTATATTAACATGGCACCCCAGCAGTGTTGATCAGACACCACCTCCCTTTCAGCTATCATTTTGATATGTTGGTTATATCATACATGTAGTTTATTTTGTATAAGGTATTATCATAATGTATTTTATATGGACATTATTTTATACTATATATATAGTTATAGTTCATAGTGTATTTTTCTATTTGTCAGATACAAAAAGAAATAGAAAACATTTTATCCATTGTTGACAATTTGATAAAAATATTCCCATCCATGCATTTAGTTGATAATAGAAAATGTGTTATTCAAATGAAAATGAAGTTTTTGTTTAAATAATTACGAGAACAAAATATATTGCCAGTTACTGATGTGTGTGTTAAGTGCGTAGTGTTGACATTCACTAAGTTTATATCCTTATACTTCTTTATATATATATATATATATATATATATATATATATATACTAGTTGGTGTATCCTCCACTGTTGGGACCAGCATATACATTTGGGCAAATCCATGTAGGTTAATGCACACTCTTGGGCAGGTCAGTGCACTACTGCTTGAACCATAGAAATTCATTTGTTAGCTTGTGGCTGGAGAAGTTTGGATGCCAAAATGGACTAGTGTATTTAATTGTGCTCATGTTATATTGTTGGATTTTGGTTGGGATCAGGATAAAAGGTAAGGTTTTTGCGCTAAGAAAAAAATGTTCCACTGTCAGGTTAGGATTAGATTCCCGAAAGAAAAATCTTGCTTCATTGGCATAAGCACAGAGTGAAAGAGAACTTCTGCATTTATCTATGATGAATGGAAAGTAAGTATGCAGTTCAGTATTATTATAACTATATTGTAAATAGAACCCCTCCCTCCTATGGAACCTTCAAAC
>OY735206.1:5741970-6046970 GCA_963457665.1 Thysanoteuthis rhombus | reverse complement strand
CTGTGATGCCTATGATAAAGAGGTCTGGCGAATCTTGGGGACGGTTTATGTCCAACAATAGATGCTAAAAAAGCTGACGATGATGATTATGAAATCAATGTCAAATACGTCAAAGAATGCAAAATTGTGCTAAATACTGTTGGACTTTTCATTTCTAATAGTTTGAAATGTCTAGATTGAGCTAAACTGGATAGAAAATAGCTGAAAATTGGCTAAAATTGCTGAAAAATGGTGCTATAAATAAAATTTTGGGGATGCCAAAACAAGAGACATGTTAGATTTAGCATGAAAAGAGCTAAATTGGTAAAACTGATCACCCCCTGCTCCGGAACTTACCATTTCCCCAGGATATTTAGAATTTTGCAGATCCTTCTGTTCTATAGATATATATACCTGAAAAGATACACTAAATTTCCTTTTGGCATAAATTTTTTCTTCATGTATGCCTTTACCTTGTAAATTTTCTTCCTAGGTCGTTTAAATGTTATAAGACAAGAAATCATAGTTTCAGTAATAGTTGAACCTTTTTTTTCCCAATAAGTTACTAAGAAAAAAAAATTGGATAAATTCATCCCTAAATTTCAAAACTATTATTCCTATAGAGACTTATCTTTTTGCTTTCATTACATGACGTAAATTGTCTCACTATCAGTAAATATGTTAAAAATCAAAAACGTTTTTAGTTAGTTCAGGGTATTGACAGTTATAATCTCATATAGACAAGTTTTCTGCATAACTCAAAAAATACAAAGAGAGCATTTTTTTTTTTATGGTACCTATTTACCATTGAATTACAATGAATTGTTCGGTTCCACACATATTATCTGTTTGAAGCAGCAAGAATGAGATATTTACCTCTTATAAAATAATGAATGTGCAAATTTGAATCTATGTCCGCAAACATTAGGAGCGCTTACGTAGAAAATTGTATTCTTATCGCCCATCAAAAATCAGCATTTCCGAGTTGCAACTTAATATGTCGAAATTCAATTATTAGCAGTTTTCCAGAGAGAGGTAAACATTATTGATAGAAAACAACAATTGGCTTTGAATTTAATGTTAGTTTTTAAAATTATAGAGCAATAAGTATCTTTGTATCTTTTTGAAGTATCATGCTTTTTGAGATACATACAGTGAACCCTCTGTATAATGAAACTTTGATATAATAAATTCCAGCTTTAATGAACATGTGGACCATAATAAACTTTATTCTTACTCACTGAACAAAGTTTGATAAATGTGACCATTGTGTGAACCATCAAAGTTCATCAAATTGAAGGAAAATATTCATCAATCAACATACAATCATATTGTTTTTGGTCAATTGAAAGTATAGTTAAATCAAAGTAAGATTCATTAAGGAAACAATTAAAATGCAACAATGATAAAGTTTTAAATTGAAAATTGGGAATTAATGTCATGTTAAATTGCAGTGAGAAAATTAGATACTACACTTTGATCTTGAACAAAATGCTGTAAGAGGCTGGATCATGAAACTAGGATAGTGCCCCAAAATAAAACTTTCAAAAAAGATATTTAACTATTGTAATCATTTTAAAAGAGTGCTAAAATAGAGCTTTGTAGATATTGAGATATAGAGATGGATAAAATGAGAAAGAAATGTCTTGCCTTTTCTTGTTACTTTCAATATGAAGAACTTTTTTTTATCGACTCAAAAAATGTAGCAGGAAACTGCAGCTTAAATTTGTCAATAAAATAACTTATTGAACAAAGCTGAGGAGCCGTGGGGCTCAAGAAAGTTTCCTATGAGCACAAGTTTCTAAAACTATCCCTGAAAATGGTTGGAATTAGCTTAAGTTTTCAATATTCTGCTAACTATAGTGCAAATATGTTTTATGTACTCATTTAAAGTCCAGTTATCAAATAAGGTATCTACGACTCCAGAACAAATTATTAATGAGAATAAAATTTTTACTTTTATTAAACTTGCTTATCATTTTCAAAATTGGCCAGATTTCCAGCCATGGTAGATATCTATCAGGTAAATTAGAAGAACATTCAGTCGGATCCAGCTGAAAAATGGTTAATTTGGCAACACTGGGTTGTCTTCAATAGAACAGGTGACTTTTTGATTGAGTTCATGCAAGAACATTGTTGTATTCTATAGCTTCAGTTGAAGATCAAAAGATCTTGATGACAGCTTCTTTATTTCATATTGTGAGCAGAAATGAATTCGAAAAAAACAAAGAATTTTGCTTGTCTACAGATTTAAGAAATAAAGTTGTTTTTTTTAAAAGAATTCCTCTACTGATAAAGTATTGACAATCTAAATGACTTTGAGATTTCTTTTTATTGTGAAAGGCAAATTGCACCTCACTTCGGAGTTTACTTGGCCAAGTCTTAAAACATTAATCAATAAGAAATATTGAAGTCTCTCCTCAGATGCCCTCCGCCTTGCATGTATTGTCACATGTAGTCCTTAGTCTTCACTTTTTTTTAATTAAATATGATAATATTTAAATATAAACTCTTCTTTATACCAACCTTTGTTTGGACGACCTAACTTTCATCATCCCATCTTTGTTGTTGACACAATGTTGCAACCGATTCATTCTATGACCCTCTTCTGTCAAGTCTTCTGCCAACAAAAATGATGGGGCAAAAAGATTAGGTTGTCTCATCTTATGTTGGTATGTTAGTGATGCTTCTCAAAGTTATAGACAATACTTGCTCTTTGTCAGTTTTTGCATTAAGCTCAGGTTTCCATCAACATATATATATTAAGTTGTTTGTGAATTCCTTCTTGAATTCTATAACTCAGGCACAGGAAAGAGGTGTACGAAATCGTACAAGTGTGCAGTTGGACCTTTGTTTACATCTTCTATTCCGTCCATAGCTGAGAGAGGATTGAACTAAACTTAGATTGTTCCGTTTCATCTCTGATTCAAAGATAAACCTGTTATCAAATATGGCTGAACGTTTTCCTGTTAAATTTAAACATGCTAAAAGGTTTGCAAATAACCTGGTCTTATGCTTTAGCTGATCATGCATTAACTTTGCTCAAAGGTCACTTCAATCTTCTGAAAAAAGATTTTGTTGTAGACTGATAATTCAGTGTGAAAAATAGAAGATTCAATGTGAAATCATATTTGATAAAGAAATCCAAACATTTGGCTAGACGGAACAAGAATAAATACTCAACTAATGTAGATTATAATAATATCAGCAGAATGTGAATGAAGACTGTCTCTGGTTTATTTCAAGGTTGTATGAGGCTTAAGTTGAATTGTTATGATAACTGCTGAATTGTCTCGACTTGCTACTTAGGAATGGCAAAGATATGATATTATCTTATGAAATATGTTAAATATTATTCACAGACAACCACACACGAATATATACATACATATATATATATATATATATATATATATATATATATAAGAATAGGGAAAGATAGTTTTTAGGAATTCAAACCAAATTATTTTTGGTTGTGAGCGAAAATAACAACAGTAATTGGAAAATAAAGAAATAAGCCCTGGGTGGGATCTGAACCCACACCCCTATTCCCACTGTTGGATACTGATATCTATTATTTATCATATATATATATATATATAAATTGATGAAATGACGATTGGAAGGTGAAGAGAAAAACTCTGTTGACATATTTTGTTGGGTACCACCCATCTTTTTCTGAGAAAAATATTTTCAACGGCTCACAGAAAAAATTCACTGTTTGTATGTTTGATGCTAATGAGAGAATGGGAGTATTTCTTCATTGTTTGGTTGCTTAGTAGGAACAGGGGGAGAAATGTTTGTATCTGCGTAAATGAAAGTAACATTTGGTTTCAAATGAGATGGATGTGTGAGAGACAGGATTAAGGGGTGTTTGCTTCCTGTCTCTTTGGCTGTTTGGCTTGTCTTAGATAAGAAAGGCTGTGAGGGCCTTGAAAGGTCATTTCTCAGGGAAAGTGGGTTTTGTTATCTTTTTGATAATAGGATGAAGAGGTGTTTAGCATTTAAAGGATAGGTGTTGGTACTTGAAGGTGAGACAGTGGAAGTAGGGGTGTTGTTTTCATTATATCTTTTTGGTTAATGGTTGGTTAAACTTCTCTTACTTGTCCCATGGAATGATGAAAAATTTCGAGATGTAACACCTATCTCTTTAGTTTTTCTCTTCACCTTCCAACTGTCATTTTCATCTACATTCTATTGGATCACTTCACGTTCACAATACAAACACACACACACATATACATATATATGTATATATATATGTATGTATATATATTGTACAATAATAACAAAGTATAGGGGAAACAAAGGAAAAACGCTTCTGAAGATTAAATAAATTGCATTGACAAGATATTGGGAAACGGGTGACTGAAGTAACACAAAGAAAACCTATTGAAAAAAATTTTTAATGTTTAGCATTCAAAGCTGTAAAGCTTTCTAGACACACACACACACACACACACATATATATACATATATATGTGTGTGTGTGTGTGTGTGTGTGTGTATATATATATATATATATATATATATATATATATATATATATATATGTATATATATATCTTTTCTCTTATTACCTTCTTTTTTGTGTTCATTATCTTTTTTCTTCATTTTTTTTCCTTTCATTCAATTCATCACATGAAAGAGAAAGAAAGGAATCAGAAAAAGACAACGTTATGTATGACACCTTTTAATCCTCTTATTTTGTGAGGAACAAACATGGAAGAAATTCTTTGAAAATCAGAGAAGGTCAACCAAAACTAGAACATTATTGTTGTCTCCCTTGGTTTCCATTCTTTTTCTCTCCATTCAATAAGGGTCTTCTGTTTTCTTGTACGTTACCTGCTAAGAGCAAGAAAGACATAAATCTTTGTCCATTTAGTACGAAATTGTAATTTTCCCCTTAGTTGTAATGTATCTAGATCACAAATAAATAAGACATCTTGTTAATCACTCAATAGAAACTGTCATGGGTGATCAGTTAGAAAATATTGGAAAGAAGGGTGATCAATCAGTAAGTTACTTCTCTCACCTTTGTTGAGCAGTGATCACTAAAAGAGACTGAATTTAGGAAGAAAAAAACAAGTGTGAGTGCTCTTCCACACAAAGGGGCCAATTTAAGATAAATGCACATTGTAAATTGACCCTGCCAAAAAACTGATTAAGGGTAGGTTAAAAAATCAACCTAAGAAAACTTTTTTCTAGACGTAAGGAGTGAATGTTTAAATTTTCAGCCCTGTAGCTCCGTTGGTGCGGCCTGTACACATGATACGTACGTTTTTTCATCATCATCTTCGGAAATGCGAGATTTATCTACAAAAGAACAGACCATTTTGAACATCTTGTAATCCGATATGTGGCCTTTATCTAGCGTGCCAACCAATAAGAGGAGACTTTACTGGGCATGTATGAAAAGACGCTCTCCTGTGGGTCACTCAGTCAGCAGTGAGATTCTGTTGAGTGAGTTTGAGTACTGTGTGACCATCATATTCACAATGCCAATTCTTCACGTCTTGTGCTGAGTCTTTTGGCAGAACTTTGCATTACTCAAGTTAGCCATTCCTGTCCTGGTCCAGATCTCTTTCCTTGCGACTTCTGGCTTTTCCGTCAACTAAAATCGTAATTGACAAGGAGATTGCTGACTGTGGATGAGATAAAGAGCAAGACAAGACAGCTGATTGCAATCCTCAGTGAGAGCATTGGACTGGAAAGTGTGAGATCTCAATCAAGCATAGATATATAATTACACAGATTATTTCAGTATTCTGTATTGTTTGTTTCGACCAAAGTTTCTCGACCTTTTTCCTCTAATGACACCTTTTGGTTGTATTTTTGATCAATCCCTAACCCCACCATCATCCCTACACCCACCTGGCAAAATTTTTGTGCCCCAGGGACGATATTGACCCTATTAAAGACTGCTCTACATTCTTTAATGTGTGACCTACTTGGCTTAGATTGTGGTAGATTTAGTGGCTTGACAGTATGGCTTCCTTCCGAAGGAACACTACTTTCCATTATTCAATGCCTTTTCTTGGTTAAGTTAATTCCATATTGAATTGCTTGTGGATATTTGGAAATTTAGGATGACTTACATAGATGGAAATTAATAATTGAAACAATTTTTTAAAGAATACCTATTTCTTAATAATTCTTTAAGTGGGAGCAGCTTCTCCTTAATTCTTGACTTTACAGACATATGAAAGATCACCTATATTTTTTAAAAAGAGAAATCCATTTGTATAGGACGATCTATCACTCGCTTCAGCTCAACGTTTGCCCCCTTGGTGGTGATGTTGCCCCTAACTAGTTTAGACTTTGTCAGGTGCAAATTCCCCTGTGATTTTCTCGTGTTTGTACGAGGCAGTGATGCTTGGAACTGTGAATTGGTGTTCCTCTCGTAGAATTTTTAAGATTAGAACTGAAGAAACTGAATAAGTCTCAAGGATTATCAGGTGCAGAATACAAATGAGGAAAGCTGGGAAACACACCGGTCCAAATGTAGAGATCAAAACAACTAAGATGAGGGTACTAGTCCAGGGAATGATAACAATGCTTCATCTCCAGATTTCAAACAATACCAAGGAAATCTGGAGAGCATATTTGCTGATATATATTGATAGAGACCATAAAGATTAGGATAATAGTCTGAACAATACATGGAATGACACTGAATACAGGTTTTTTTCTTTTCTTTTGATTCTGCATTTTCTTTTGTTTTTTTCAGATTCTCTTTTATTTCTTTTTCTTTCTTTTTTTTCTTTTGGTTTTTCTCTTGTTTTCAGTTTTTCTTTCTTTGTTTTTTCTTTTATTTCCTTTCTTCTTTTCCCTTTTTTTCTTTATTTCCTTTTTTCCTCTTTATTTTTTTTCTTTTTCTTGTTTTTATCTTTCTTTTCTTTTTTCTTCATTTTTCCTTTTCTTTCTTTCTTTTTTCCTTTTTCTTTTCTTTCTTTCTTCCTTTTTCTTTTCTTTCTTTCTTTCTTTTCTTTTCTTTCTTTCTTTCTTTTCTTTTCTTTCTTTCTTTCTTTCTTTTTCTTTTCTTTCTTTCTTCCTTTTTCTTTTCTTTCTTTCTTTCTTTCTTTTTCTTTTCTTTCTTTCTTTTTCTTTTCTTTCTTTCTTTTTCTTTCTTTTTCTTTTCTTTCTTTTTCTTTCTTTTTCTTTCTTTTTTTCTTTCTTTCTTTCTTTTTCCTTTCCTTTCTTTCTTTTTCCTTTCCTTTTCTTTCTTTTCTTTTCTTCTTGACTTCCTTTCAGCCTTAATAGAGTCAATTTCTCTCGAATCTAAGATGTAAACCCCTGCACCCTCCCCCAATAATCAAATTTACAACCTCTTTTCTTGAATGACATTGTGAACCCAACTTAATTTCCTTCGGACAAACAAAGAGGAACAAGTGTTACATATAAATAGATTTGTATCATTGGTTATAGGCAAGCATTTCCTCTTTCAAGTGTATGTGTGGCTTATATATTATGAGGGTGTAGAGGTCAAAAGGGTCAGTACTGGAGGTGACGTAGAGATCAATAGAGAGAATAGAAGTCCAATCAGATCCATCGTTCAAAAGTTACTGAATTGGAAAGGTAAAAGAATTCTCTCCTTTTATTGTCTGAATATTTTCTTTTAAACTATTTAGGATAGAAAGACAAAGAGAATAAACCGGAAAGAAACCCGTTATATATATATATATATATATATATATGTATATATATGTATTTAGTATAAGAACAGAGGTAAGGTAGTCTCTGTCTGTCTCAATAGAGATTTGAACGACACTGAAGGACGTCTCCAGGGTACAAGCTTGAGCAAAGCTTATGAAAACTGTGGTGTGCCCGGTCGACAGAATCTTCCTCTCGGCCTCACTGATGGTTTTTCAAAGGAAAGCAGAATGCGATACCCTTATCATCAGCTTGGCGGTAGGAAGGACATCAAAGTTGGCAGAATAAGGGGGCTCTTCTCCCTGGTTCAGAAGAAGTTATCCTTTCCTTTCACTCATTGATTTCCTATGGCTAGAGAGTCCAGTCTGGCCTTCTATTTTATTCCTAACTAGGAGATGAGATGGATTCATGCTTTTCCCAAGGACATTAATGCAACGTGATTGCAAGCAGCTTTGACCATAATTTGAACTCAGCTTGTTGATTTCTGTGCCAATCATACCTCCATACAAAAATATTGGTAATCCGTGGTCGTACAATTTGATAGTTCGAAGATTGCCCAAAGTTATCCCCCTTGATTGTTAAAAATGGTTAGATTTTTTCATTTCTTAGCTGATTTTATGTATACTTCAAATAATGCTGTTATTCTCGCTATAAGATGCTGCTCTTTAAATTTGAGATATCTTCCTTGAAATTCTAACCCTAACCCTAAGCTTTTGCAATAATTTTGGACCGTACATAACATTTTCAGCTATTGAGTTAGCTGGAAATGAAATAAAATGAAAAATCTAGCCATTTTTAGCCATCAAAGAGGATAACTTTTGGCAATGTTTATGGAATCATGATTCAGGACCAAATAACCAGAGATTACTAAGACGTTTTGTGAAGATAAGCAACAGAATGAAGTATGCCGAAAGAGAATGTAAGTCAGTATTATACTGTGTACAATATTAACCAACGAGAGAATTAGTAAATTAGTAGAACTAGGTCAGTGCCCATTCCAAAAGTGCATGTTTGGAAGAGACCAAAATTTATAATTCATTGAACAGTCTGCCATAATGGTCACGTTAAATAATTTTCTGTCTGTCGTTTACTTCCCTTCAGTGTTGACAATTTAGATATTTTAATTTTAGATCTATTGCTAATTCAGGTATCTTTATATCCAAGTCTAGATCAGAAATTTCAGGTAAAAGATCTCAAATATGTAATTTTTCGACTTATTTTTATTAGATTTCTCGAACTGGAGATTTAAAAAATCTTCAAACTAGTCGCAGCACTGTGTTGTTTGCTGGCTGATGCATTCGGCAGATGTCAACTTTCTACAATGGCCTGTCGTCGAGTAATCACAGTGTATACATGCGCACAGACAGACAAATTTCTACAATAATAGTTTGATTAGTAACTTCAAAGTCGGTTCCAAGAAAATATGATTAGTTACAAGAGAATGAGTAAGCATAGCTACAAACGACATATTAGTAGGGGATATTCACCAATGAAAGAATTGGTGAAGAGAATAGGTATAAATCATTTATACTTGGTACTGCGGGTTGCTATGCAACCAGAACTTACTGGCCAAGAAAGCATTTCGGTTATAGGCAATACAGTTTTTGATGACCAATTAAGTATTTAGTATTAAGCCCAAAAGTTTGCAATGCAAACGTCTAATCAACATGTTTGGTTGGTCACTCAATAAAAACTGTCATGTCACCAACGTCTTTTGGCTGCATGCCATATTAGTGATCAATTGAAAAATTGGAAAAAAAAGGTGATCAAAAAATAAGTTACTTCTCCTGCCTTTTATTGGGCAGCAATCTCTGAAAAAAAGTCTGACCCTCCCCCTCAAAAAAAAACAGCAGACACAGAGGGACCTATTTAGCATAAAACTAAATTGCAAATTGAATCTCCCCCTGCCATTAAAAACCCATTTAGGGGGTGGAATTTAAAAAAAAAAAATCAAGAATGTTTTCTTCTAGATTTAGATATCGCTGCTCAATAAAAAGTGAAGGGAGTAATTTATCCCTTGATCATCCCTTTTCCCAATTTTTTCAATTGATCACCCCCAACACGGAAAGATATTGATCTCATGATGGTTTCTATTGAGTGACCAACAAAACCTGTTCCTTTAATGATTTAGTCTAGGACATGTAAGTTAATTCTATGGTCTACATGTTCATAATTCAGTAGAATCATATCTTTGTTTAATCTTAAATCTTTAATACCATAGTAATCATACAAGATTTGAAAAAGTATAAAGCATGTTTGCTACAATTTTGTATTAATCCTTTCACTGGAAGAATGGCATTTTTTGTAAGTATTGTCTTACGAGTAGAGCGATATCATCTTCATTTCAATAAGCAATACTTCAACAGCCAAAACGAGGCTTCAGTCTCCGAGACTCGACAGAGATTCCCGGATTTCACCGATAAGTCTTTCAAAATGGTAGCCCCCAGTCAAACACCAGGAAAGTCTGCTCGAAAAGGAGGTTGTATTCATAATGTACTGTAGGTTTTGAGATACTTAAATGAATAAAGTGATTCTTCCGATAGCAAAGGATTTTGCAGTGATCTAGACGTGAATGATTTTCAATATGATACGAAGAATCGGTATCTGAATCAGACGATAGTTGACACAGTGATGTTGACATACAATGTAAGGAATGTGGAGTTGGGTTTTATTGCAATGAGTGCTTTGAAAAGTATCCCAAATCAAACAAATTTACAGCAGAAATGTATGAAAAATACTAGAAATACAATCACAAATTTGGTTAGTAAACAGTCAGTACCGAAAATATGTTATTTGATTTTAAAAGTAATTGTTATTACAGTGTTGTTATTCTTTTGTTGATTCATAAAAAAATTCACCGAGTAGTTCTGTATTTGGAAAAAATCGACCTGTAAAAAGGTTAACTTACTTGTTTAACATTTTATTAAAAGTAACTTTTTATTTTATTTTAAGTTTTGAAGAAAAAAATGGCTTCTCCTTCCAACTACTCTGTTGCAGTGTGCCTGAAAGGGTTAAAGAAAGTATTGTAACTTTTATCAGAGTTTTGCACTGAAGTATCTTTTTTTTCTGTATTTGATCCTTTCCTTCTTGAACCTTGGAAAATCTTGATCTGGCAAAAAGATCAGCCTCAGATAGATGGAGCTTCAAGCTATGTCTGCCATCTTGGAGTTTTACATTAATTCAAGTACGTTGCTTCATCTCCATTAAGATTTCAGTTTTTATCATTATTACTTTTTTTTCCCTCAAAAGTCGATAGTTAGGGGCAGTATTTCTTGTGGTATATTTTAAAAAAACCGTCAAGCAAATCTGCCACCCTAACTATCAATATTGGTTTCTGCAGTTTTTTTTAGTCTGGCTAGTTGGCTGGCTATGTCGGTATGAAGCATACAGACGGCACCAGTGGAAATTTAAACAGTTACTCTATTACTCTGGGGAAAACATTTTTTTCTTTTTTTTAAAAATTCCTCCCCTGAATTGGTAGGAGACTCAATTCGCAATTTAATTTTTTTCTAAATTGGTCACTTACTTTGTGCCCAGCATCAACCATGTTTGTTTTTTATTCGTATTTTTTAAAAAATTTGGGTATTTTTAATGATCACCACCCAACAAAAAGCGAGAGATGTGAGTTATTCTTTGATCGTCCCTGTTTCCAATTTCTTGATTGATTGATCATCCTCAACATGGTTTGCTGCCAAAATAGGTTGTTAATGTGACAGTTTTTTTTGAGAGACTAACTAGACCTGTTTAGTATAATTCTTTTCATTGCTGGTTTTATTTTTATGTTCATTAAATTTAAAAAAAGATATTTTACTTATTTTTTTAATCAAAAGAAGAAAAGATTCAATTCTTGATTTATCTATTTAGGTTTTATAAGTATCGGCGTTTGCGTTTCAAAAATCTTATCTGGCTTTTGATGCATGATTAAGCTCTACATATTGAGACAGAATTAAGTCCCAACTTAACGTTTTTTTTCTTCCTTCTTTCTTCCAGAAAACATTAAGCTTGAGAACCGCTGGCAATAGGTAAAAATAGGAACTTTGCCTTTGCTTAAAAAAAAAAATTGAAATAAATTTAGAACTTGAATAAAAGTTGTCAATGAAAAAATACAAGCCCAGCTGCTGCAGGTTCAAAATTCACTCATACTTCTATTCTGAATGAAGACAATTTTTGAAACTTTTGTATTCTGTACATAATAGATAAATTTGTAGATATGTAAGACTTGTCTGTTGGTAAGCAAGCTGGCTATCAACCATTTGGTTGTGATTTCAAAGTCTTGTTAGGAAATGATAATCTCCTGAATGTATTTATTTATTCATTTATTAGAATGAAATAAACCCTTTCGTATTTCTGATATGAATTTTTATAGTTATGTAAAACTTGTCAATACAGCTCAGTTGGTCATGAGTTCGAATCAAGGTTGGGGGATGTTAATTTCACAAATCAGTTTGGTTTAACAAGATGGCACAGACAAACAGTGAAGGTGATTGTTGTTGTTGTTGCTGTTATGGTAGAAAAACAGTCAAAAGTCAACTCTGGAGATTGACAAAATCCCTCCTTCACTTTTTTAAGTGAGTCCTAGAAAGGATTTTAGTCAAAGATTCTGGCGAATAAATCATGGTTTTGTATGACATGAGAATTTCTTTAACTCTGTCAATGGAGTTAGAAGAGGTAAATGTATTCACTTATGTTTGTTTTTTCTGAATACCTATCTGTTTGTTGACACAGTATCTCCGAAAGTTCTCAGTGAATTTCAATGATATTTTGTCAAAGGGTTGGTCATGGGCTCACAAAGAATTGAATGAATTTTGGGTTGGCTCCAGGGATTTATTCATCAATTGAGAGATATTTTATCGATATTATGATAATATTCTGAAATATTGAAAATTGAAATTTACACTGCTACCTGCCTTGCATTGTAGCTATGTATGAACTGATTTTCATTCAGTTTTTGATTGGAGTATAGCATTTGAAGAGATATGTGCTCTCTGAGTGCTTCATAGTTTTTTTGATTTTTTAAAAATAGAACGAAATTTAAAAGATGGTCGACTAGTGGGTTGTCTGGACAAAAAAAAATGTCTACATCATGATAGAAAGATCATTAAGAACCTATTCTTTCAATGTTTGGTAATTAAACCCCCACCTCCAACACCAGATAGGATATTTTGGTATTCTCCCATAAAAACTCCTGCATCAATAGACACAAACAGACTTTGATCTGTGTGTGTTGTGTTGCTATGGCCTGTGAGTGTTTTCAAGATGGAGGCGTACACTGATTGATCATCTCAGCTTCAATGGGAAGTTTCTGAATGTCTAGCTGAACCCCCTTCTAAAACATAATTTTGGGGAGGGATTTGAAAAAAACAACATTTTCGCTATTCAATGAAAGGTGTGTGTGTGTGTGTATATGTGTGTATATGCACCTTAATTTCAAGTTTCAGCTTTGAACACTTAGGGCTGAATAGAGTCTGGATATGTAGATACATATAAATATCAGAACAAACGAATACCCTATATCTAAACAAATATTGTGGATAGCGGTGATCAATATATGTATAATGATGATTTTAGTTTGTTTTTTTTCCTTTTGAACTTGTTCTACTGAATAGAAATAAAAAATTATATGTGTACCTCTCATAGACGAATCACTGTAGCCTATAACATATACCAGAACTAATTATCTAAAATAAATAGATCTTTCATCTAAAATTATCTAAAAAAAAAAAAATCAAAACACCAGCACAAGATTTAGGCATTGCTGGTCCAAAATTACCATAAAGACCTCCAAAAGTGCTTTTTTGAAGGAAAAAAAAATTTTAAAAATTGTTTTCAGATAGTGTACTGTGGTGATGCAAATTTTGAAGGTTATAGTCCTAAAAATGTAACCAGGAGTGCCCAGAGATATACATAGACGAGCATAGCGAGAAGAATCTGTAGCCCATTCAGCTGATTGGTCTTGCGGGCTATTTGTGGGGCATAGGGATTCAATAAGATGGAAGACATCCTATATTAGATGAGAATAGAATATATTTTTGCTTTTCTTGTTGATTAAGGATATCTTGGGAGTATTTGTCTTGTTATATATACTGAATTTATTTATTTGGATATTTGAAAAAGAATTTACAATCATGCTTTGCTTGAGCAGCAGGGGGGGTGTCCGGACTCTCAGCTGAGAATCCATTGTAAAACTCAAATGGCAATGGGCTGGTCATATTGCCAGAATGGTAGACAACCGCTGGACATCACAACTCTCAATGTGGATCCCTAGAGATCATATGTGAAATTGTAACAGCCAGAAGATAAGATAGCGTGATGATTTAGACTGTTTCAGGAGATATTGGCACTGCTATGCCTGTGATTGAGAGATGTGGCTAATCTTGAGGAAGGTTTATGTCCAACAACAAGCATTAGAAGGTTGTTGATGATGATGATGATAATGATGATCTGACTTCAACCCTCCCTCAGCTTTGTTTTTAATTAGACTCTCTTGTCTGAGAAGCTGAAACCCACTTGTGCTAACAAAGAGCCTACTTTGAGTTGGTGATTTGTTAGTTCTACATTTCCTGGATGAAAAGATCTATTTCTATGTATTTTCTTTTAGTCAGATTAATGCAAATTTCTACTCTAAAATAATTTTTTTAAAGAATTTACCATTTAAAAAAAGTCTGAAATATTCAAAAGGAGTAACTTTACATTTGCATTGCTTCAAACAATTTTCTTAACTAGATATACTTCAAATATACTTCAATACACTTCAATTCTTTTGGGCAAATCAATGGAAAATAAAATAGAAATTCTCTTGGATATTTTTTCTCCAGATAAAATCTTGATAAAAAAAAAATTCTGAGAAAATATTTTGTTTATGACAAGTGAGCAAAATAAGATGAAATGTCTGTTTTTTTTCAATTTTTTTTTTTATTGTCACTATGTAGAACCGAAATCGTTGCTGCAGCCAGCTGGACAAATGGGTTTATACGCTCAATTTAAAAGAAATCTTTCTACAAAGTCGTGTTGTTTTATTCATCTGTTACCCAACCATCCTTCTTTTGTATCTTCATTTTCCTGTACTATTTTAGACTCTATTTCTAAAGAGTTACCTTTTCCTCTTTACAATCTTGTAATTCAACTTCCTCTATTCTCAATCTATAGTGAATTAGACCCTTTTTTTTTACATCAAATATTATTCATATTTTCTGGACTATATTTTTCTCTTCATTCATTTTCTTATTTTGATTGATTTTGTATTTGATTTATTCCTATTTGGGATTCTTTTTGAGATCCAAAATTATGTTCTTTTGGTAAAGTTTGGTCTCTGAAGAAAGATGCAATTTTGCTTGTGCCAGAAGTTGCTCTTGCTCCTGTCTCCACTATTAATCCCCATAGGGGTCTGCTGCCACTTTTCCAGAGGGGGGCAATTATGATGCATTTTTTAAAATATGGGAACCGTAAGTTGATGTCACATAAAATAATTGTACTGCACTATTATACTTTATTTACAATAAGTTTCCAAGTTTCAAATCCTCTCAACCTGAGTGATTAGGCATGACCCGGGGAGAAGCAAATACCCCATTCACATCCTTTAGCGGATGCCAATGTTGGTAACCCTTGTTATTTGTTTATCCCTGTAAACTCCTTGTCACAACATCTCTGTACCATATGACTTGGTTCTGGGCCCCTGTTATGTTACATGAGTGGAACTTTGTTTTTTAATTCAAAATCTCAGAAAAAAAAACATTGTTTTGGGAAAGAAATAAGATAATCGAATCAAAAGTTACAAAGTCACTGCTTAAAACAGGAAAATATCAAAGTTGTCTTATATATATATATATATATATATATATGTATATACATAACTTTATATAGATAGATATTTACAATTTTGTTGTTGCTGATCAGTTTTATACCATCGCGATCGATGAACAACTGTTCCTTTCTGTTATTATTTTGCCTCGGGTGTCCGTTTACTTCTGGAATGTTGACTTTGGTTCCAGGAGAGCATGCGCATTCTCCCGCATACAGGTGATGTGTGGTTTTTGTGTTACGGATGTGACATGCATGTGAGGGGATGCAGATGCTCCCCAGGAACCAAATTTATCATTCCAGACCAGAACAGGTACTCGATACTTACGCAAAGATTTTGTTGATTAACTGAAATTTTGAATCGGTGAACCAACAAAGAACTAAAGGAGACTTTTTGCATTTGAAGATATTCTTCTTCTTATTCTTCATCCTTCTTATCACTCTGCTGTCTTCTGTATATCTTCACCAACAGTGAAATGCCAGCTGCTTCATCTTGTCAACTCAGATAGGGTAATGGTTAGCAAGTCTGTCTCACATGCAGAAGGCCCTGGGTTTGATTCCCGGTAAGAACAAGGTGTGTAGAAAACTCTTTATTAAGACAAGTATTCCCTGTGCACATAACTGCTAATCTAAGTTGTGTGATTAGGGTGGATTTATTCCTTCAATGGACTTACGTACTTCCAAATTGGTGGTCATAATAACTTGTAAGTGTAAAGTCCTGCTCTTAATTTGACTTATTGTAGTCCTTGAAATAAGCATTTAACGCTCTCTTAATCAGGGGTCAGCAATTTTCAGCAATAAACATTTCCTCATCAATGTGGTATTTTGTAAGTTGCATTGTTTCATCACAATCTTGTAACCTTTTCAACAAACCTTCAGTTTTCCTCTATACACATCATTTTTTTGATCATTTGTGCCTCCCTTTTGGCAGATGTGCCTCATAGCTGCTTTACCATGCTTTTTCACACTCTGGCTGGAGGGTAGATGCCCAAAAGGTGGATACTAACTGAGATCAGAAAAATAGTCTGAGTAGACACCATACAATGATCAAAAATTTTGTCTACCAAAATTGAGACAAGAAAAAAAAAATCAATCCTTCCAGATTCTTCAAATGGTGTGAAGTAGAATAATCAATAATAAACCATTAACCAAAAGTGTCAACATAGGTTTCTTCAGTTTTTTAGTGAGGCTGGCTGGCCTATCTATCATGTGTAGAGGTTGCACTGATAGAGGTAGAGGGCTGAAAATTCAAACATTAACTCCTCATGTCAAGAAAAACTTTTTTTTGTTTTCATTGCCTTTTTTTGTTTCTTGAAAATCTCCTCCCCCCCCCAAAGTTTTTAGCGATGTTTCAATTTACAATATAAGATTATGCTAAATTGGTCCTTAGATTGTGTTTGGTAGAATTCACATTTGTTCTTTTGAAAATCCAGGCTATTTTTAATTTTTATAGTTGTCTAACCAAGGATGAGAGAAATAAATAATCTTTTGATCAATCCTTTTTTTTTTTTTGAATTTGAATTGATCACCCTCAACATGATATGATGCCAAAAGATGTTGGTTTCTATTGAGTGACTAACCAAATCTGTCAATTGTTACCTTTTGGGGTTTATTTCTAATCATCTTTTCTACTTAACTTCCTAGATTAAGCCATTGTGTACGTGCAATCTTCAAATAGAATAAAAAGTTGGATTTTCCCTAGTTCATCATTATGGATTGCATATGTAATTAAAAAAGATATACCAGGAGCTCAAATCAGTTTTTAGCTTTAGAAATAATTGATTTATTTCATTGAATTTTGGTTTAATGCAATTGTAAATAGGAGTAAACAGTAATTTGCCTGATGGTAGTAATCTTGTTAATTGATAAATGATCTTGAATAGATAAAAATAAACAGATAACTAGCTTCCAAGGGAAGTTATGAATCACCACCACCCAAATATGTTTCTCTCTACCTCATAAATTAGACAGTATTGGTTGTAAACTGAAGTTACCTTGATGAAATCAGTGCTAGAATGATTTGATTTAGTATGATAATCAAGCGACCTCCCCACCCAAAAAGAATTGTCTGGTTAGTCACTCAATAGAAACCATCATGTAACCAATGTCTTTGAATAGCATGCTATGCTGAGGGTGATCGATACAAAAATTGGAAAAAGGAGTCATCAATGAATAAGTTACTCCTCTTGCCTTTTGTTAGATGTGATACCTTCAAAAAATAAGTATGGAGGCTGACAGATGCAAATTAAGGGACCAAGTTAGTATAAACTCATATTGTATAATTACCCCCCCCCCCCCTCAAAAAAAAACTTTTTTTGTGTGCGTGGTAAAGGGGATTCAAAAAGAAAAAATAACAAAAAAAAGATTTCTTTCTAAACAAAATCAAATATTGAATTTTTCAACTCCCTAGATCCATTTCTGTACCTGTGATTCATACGAACATAACTAGCTAGACCGCCTTAAAAATGAAGAAACCTATGTTGACAGTCTTACTTGGTGTCAATGGTTGAATATTTAAACAGTAAACTTGATATTTGTGTTATGGCTTCGTAAATACATTCCTTTATGGGCATCATGTAGTTTGAACTTTCTTTCTCATAAAGTATTACTGGAACAATCTACCTTACTTTAAAAAATTGTATCATCATTGTTTAGAAATGTGTAACCAAACACTTAGCTGTAAAATGTCTCCTTTTCCATCGGCCATGTTTTTTTTTGAGTCTCGGTATTATTTGATGAAATATTGTCTGTGTTTGGTTTGATGTCTGCAAAACATCACATTGTTATTTGTATTGTTTTGCCAAATGGCAATTTTTCAGTATCCATGTTTTTCTTATTTCCATTTCTTTCGAAGGAAGTAATTTGTCTTTATTTCAAGATGTTATTCAATTTAATATCTCTAGTCATTATTTTTCCGAAAATTTTATGTGTTCAGAAAAGATATCCATAGAAATAACAAATTCATGTTTGTCAAATATGATTCAATAACCTGGATTATTCTCTTTATTCACACATTGTTGAATATGCTCATATAAAAACCGTCAACAAAAACTGTCAACATAGGTTTCTTCAGTTTTTTTTCAATCTGTCCAAAGGGTTGAAAATTTGAACATTTACTTATGTCTAGAAAAAATTTTTTTGTTTTGATTGTTTCTTAAAATTTCCTGTCAGGAGTAAGTCTTTGGTGGGGCATTCGATTTGCAATCTAAGTCAATGCTAAATTGGTCCCTAGGTTTGTGTTTGGCATTGTTGCTAGTTTTAAAAAAAATTCAGACTTTTTTTTAATGATCACTGCCCGAACTTGAGTCAAGGTGAGAGCAATAACATTCATTGATATTTTCAATTGATCACCCCCAACATTGCATAGCGCTAAAAGATGTTGGTCACTTGACTGGTTTCCATCGAGTAATTAGCCAGACCCATTCCAATCATGATTTATATTATTGAGATTGTTGCATATCTATGCGAAACATGACAATTAGCGATACAAACTGAGGACCAACTTAGAATCGTACAGAACCGTGGAAGGAATTACTCCAAGAGATAGAAAAAGATCAACATGGCAGAGGTTAGCGCTATTAAGGTCGTCATGGAAGGAAATGGGAGAGGCCTTTGTCCAACCATGAACTTAAAATGGTTGATGATGATGATAAATCAATAATTATGCTCTCCCCAATGATATAGCGGGACCCCCCCCCCCCCGTTGTTGTCTTTCCCCCCAGGTGCTGAGAATCCTTGCTATGCCACTACAGGACGTTAGAATCTTATCTCTTTGTCAGTTCATGGTCAACATTTTCCACTTAGTTTCACCGTTTGTATCGAAGGTTATCAATGAGGCACTTGAACCACAGGTTGTCCGCTCAGGTAAAAAGAACAGATCTTCATTGCCTGCCTCTTGGTTGCATCTGTTTGCTGGTAACCGCACCATTAAAGTACCCCCCCCCCGGTCTTCTATTGTACGTGCGTTTTCTTTGGTTTGTTTTCATTTATTTATTTATTTTTTTGTTCATTTGCTTCGTCTTTCTTCATTATCAACCTTTGCTCTTTAAGAGGATAGAAAGTGCTTGATGGTCGGACGGACAGAGATAACCAGAACTCGGACAGATGGAGGTAGTGCTTAATGCACTTTAGAGGTGTCCGAGATTGAAGAGCAAGAGAAAGTAGAGAATTGTTGGAAAAGAATCGTGAGAGAAGAAATAAATCTTTAAGAAAAAAAAAAAAATGGAGAGAATAGAAAAGGAACACTGACAAGCCTGGCTGCTACATGGTTGATCTCCATTTCTACTTCTATTTGAACTGAAGTGCTTGCTATGCTTTATATCACGGCAAGACACCCTACCTTGCTTGGCTCAGTTTCAGCTCAAGGCCACAATCAGAGAACATCCGGTGAGGTTTGAACTTGCTACTTAATAGGAATGATCTGCTAAACAACCTTGTTAAACATTACACTACATCAAACTCTCGGGATATGGGATGTTAGTTCAAGTGAGAAACCATCAACTGAAACAGTCACCATAGGTTCCTTCAGTTTTTAAGCTGGTCTGGCTAGCTATATATATTCATGAAAGTATTGCATATGAAGGCCACACCAATGTAGCGGGGTAAAAATTTGAATGTCTACTTGAGTCAAGAAAAAGCGTTCTTTTTTAAACTTTCCCCCCCTCCAGGTTTTTAGAATTGGGTTCATTTTACCATGTAGTTTTATGCTAAATTGATCCTTTAGTTTGTGTCTGACAGCGTTCAAGCTTTTTTTTTTTCTTTTTTTTTACAAATTCAGCCTTTTTTTGGTGAGATAGAAGTAACTTATTCATTTATCATCCCTCTTTCCAAATTTTCAATTGATCACCCCCGATACTGCAGGCTGCCAAAAGACATTGGTCGTATGACGGTTTCCACTGAGTGACTAACCAGAGTTGATTCATTAGGAGCTATTCCATTATTCTTCCTTGTGCCACTTACTCTAATGGTCAGAGAGTATTTGACCCAGAAAGTAGCAATGAAAGGGCAACAATAAATAATTAAAAATAGAAACGACCGACGACTTTTGGCAGCATGCCGTGTTGGGAGGGGGGTTGATTAAAAAATTGGGAAGGGGGTAATCAATTAATTAGTATGATTAGTACTTTCCTCACCTTTTCTTGGACAGTGATCACCAAAAAAGTCTGAATTTTCAAAAAACTAGCGTAAATGCAGCCAGACACAAAGGGATCAATTTGGCCTAAAATTACATTGCAAATTGAATTCATCCACTAAAAACATTTGGGCGGGAAATTTTCTCAGAATTACCATGTCCGGATAAGAAATAGAAAAGAGGTCTAATCAATCACTCAATGGAAACCACCTGATGACCAATGTCTATTAGCAGCATGCCATGTTAGAGAAGGTGATCAATTAAAGAATGAATGTTACTCCACTGGTATTTTGTTGGGCAGTGATCTCGAAAAAAGTTTGAATTTAAAAGAAACAAAAACAAGTGTGAATACTGCCAGAAGCTGAATAAGGGATCAATCTTGTATAAACTCATGTTGCAAATTGTACCCCATGTTAAAACCTATTTGCGGGGATGATTTTCAATAAATGATAATGAAAAAAAAATGTTCTTTTTAGACACAGAGAGAAAATGTTTAAATCTTCAGTTCTCTTATTCAATTGGTATACATACATAGCCAGCCAGCCAGACCTGCCTGAAAAAATGGAAGAAACCTATGTTGACAGTTATGGTTGACTGTTTTTAATTCTTCTGAAAGGATTAGAAAAGATGAAAGATTTTTTTCTTCCTTTCATGAAGGATAGACGTGGGTGGTTCAGTGTTTTTGAATCAATACTCAGAGGATTTCTCGGATGTGCATTCTGATGCGTGTGTGACTGGAAGAAGCTGCTGGAGAATTCTTACTGGTTTCTTATTATACGAGTGCTTCCATGTTGAATCTCGGCTGAAATGTGGTGCCAACTATTTCTTAGGAGAGAAATCTATTCTCATTCATATATTACAGCAACTTCAACTCTTGAATTCATTGAAGAAAATTCTAAATGTTGATATCAAGGAGAATAAGTATGGTGTAAAGTAAATTCTAGGTGAATTAGAACTATCACCACAGGTTTCTTCAATTTCTAAGTTTGGTTGGCTGTCTATATATATATGTATTGCATATACCAGTTGTGTCAATAGAGGTAGAGGACTGAAAATGAAAACATTTACTTATGTCTGAGAAAATTTATTGTTTTTTTTGCTCATTGAAAATTCTCCCCCTAAATAGGTTTCGGTAGAGGTTTTGGCAATGTAAGTTTAAGCCTAGTCGATCACTTAGTTTGTATCCAGCAGGATTCATGTTTTTTTTTTTCCAAAATTCAGACTTTTTTTAGTGATCACTGGCCAACAAAATGTCAGTGAAGTAACATTCAGTTTAATAGATCACTCCCAGTACGGTATGCTGCAAGTAGACCGTGGTCATGAGGCAGTTTCTATTGAGTGACTCACTGACCTGTTTTTTATTTCTTTACTCTGCCTTAATGATTTTGAGTAATTTCATATCTGCTACAGAAGAATTCCATTGTCAATTAGGAATGGTATCCTGTGGTTTACGATATTAAGAGTTTACATCCTTTTCATTCCAAAAATAAGAAAATGGCATTCTCAATTGACAGTTCAACTGTGTGTATGTCTAAGTATTTTCATACTGTGGAGAGGTGTGTCGTAGTTACCAGCAGACATTGAATCGGAGAAATAAGTTCAATTTTTGGCTGAGGCTGCCTTACATTTTCTTCTCACTGATGCCCATGGGAAATGCATGAATCTGCTCCTACCCCTAACTGTTGGTATATATCAGGGCAGCTGGAGCTTTTTTAGCAAGGCAGTCTATTGAAGAGAAAGTTACTTGAACATAAAAAATGTACAGCTTGGCAGTTGCCGAAGTTGACCCAAAGCCCAGTTGAGAAATGAGAAGAGTTTGGTATTGGGCCTGCACCATGGCCCCCCATAAAAACCTATAATTGCTTTGGAATCAATGACTAAATTTCCAATGAACAAACCTTATATCAATTGAGACAAACGTTGCCCAATATGCCTTGTCTCACGGGAGAATATTTGATTCTTTGTGTTGATGCTTATATTTATTTATATTACTTGCTGAAGTATCCATCTACGCCAGGTTGAATATTTAAAGAATCAGGAAAAAGACATTGCTTGATATCACTTAACTTTACTTGGAGCTAGAAGCATAATTGCCTCACCCATCTATGGAGCCCAGTCTGCCTTGTTATCTTACCTATAACTTGGGGATTTTTCTTGTCTTCATATGCAAGTTTGTAGTGTGAATGTTGGGGTTTATAGCATACTCATTCAAAAAGACACATTGATTTTAGTTAAAAGCTGAATAACAAGTTTAAAATAGGTTTTTCGCAGGAAACATTTTTGCATATCTGATATCCATATATATCTCAGTCTATCTCCCCTTATATAGTTTTATTTTTTTCTTTATATGATTTTTGGGTGAAACTTTATCATTTCCACCGTTGGCTGTTTATCATCCTGTAGATGCAGTAAAACAATAAGAATTTATCATCTACAAAACTTCTCACATCGAGGTGAAACAAAGTGCAGAATTAAGCATAGACTTTAGGGTTGCCGCCAGCTGGAAGGTTCAATGAATATATTGCATATATATTTGTAGTTAACATACTTCATCAAAAAGAAACACTGTGCTATATACATATATATTGTATGACGGTTTGTGACGTCTGAGAATGACCAAAATAGACTTGCTCTAATGGCAATTGAGAACAGAATTCCTAAGAACAATTTTCGGAGAAATCTGTTTCTCAGGAATTAAGCAAAAGAAATGTTTGAATTTTCATTTTTGCGAGATTTGTAAAAATAAATTCAATTATTAAAAAAAAAATTTTTTTTTTTTAAAAGTTTGGCAATGAGTGAGAAGAGTGCAAAAAATTTGGAGTCAGTGGTCAAAAAATCAGTGGGGGGTAGGAGCTCAAAAAGTGCATGAGAGTTCCAGAAACTAGTCTTTTTTTACCCCATGCACATATTAAAATGGATTTGTGCTGTTTTGTTATATTAGAAATAACAAAAGAAAAATATGGTTATAACTTGAAAATATCATAGTTATTTGATCGGTAAAAATAAAAAAAGCATGTCCTAATTGATTGAAGATACGAATGATTTAATACTGTCAGGTAATTTCAAAAGACTCGTGTCATCTTTTTTATTTTCAATGTCACTGTATATCATTGAAGAATATTCTCTAAATATGCCTCCATTTGGTATAGTTTTACATTAAGAATTGACTGCTCCAAAAAAAACTTATTAGGGGCTCGGGATTGAGAAAATAACTTGCTAAAAACCTTCGTTTTGGTCTATTGAGCGTACACGCCAAATTTGGTTGAGCTGCGCCCATGTTTAAGGGGTTTCTTTAGCATGATGGACAAACACTCTGACATATATATATATATATATATATATACACAAATGTGGGTGCAGTTATGAATTGTATATTGATTTATTTGGAGAAATTTCCTTTTCTTTTGTGCTTTGTTAACCATAGTGACATTGTTCTCAAAAGTCGACTTCAAAAGCTAAGATGCATTGGCCATATAATACAAATGTCAGTCAGTGGGTGGACATTTGAATAGCATACAGTCCATAGTTTTTTGTAAAGGGTCATTAACATTCAATGAAGTCGGACAAGTGTGGATTTCAACCCAATATGGCTTCTACTCTATACAAATCCAGCACAAACTAAGAAAGGAAAGAAAAATACCTGAGAACAACGTTATAGGTATTGCTACCATTGGAGAAAAAAAACTTCTATTTTCCACCAGAACAGAAATACCTTAGAAAGGATTGTTTGGGACAAACAACAAGGAGTTCAATCAGCCAAAAAACTCCTGAATGTAAGTTGAATTGTACTTTAGTATCCAAGAAACTAAAGGAACGAGCATGATGTGGCCAGAAACAGAAAAAAACTGGCAAAATGTGGCCAGAAATGATGGAACAGTTGGAATATGGCCAGAAATGATGAAACACTTAGAATGTGGCCAGGAATGGATAGAATGGTTGGAATGTGGCTAGAAATGGATGGAACACTCAGAATGTGGCCAGAAACAGATGGAACACTCAGAATGTAGCCAAAAATGGATGGAACATTCAGAGCATGGCTAAAAACAGATAGAACGGGCAAAATGTGGCCAGAAACACAAGCAAAGTGGCTAAGGCTGATGACTGGCACATAAGTTGTGTGACTGACCGTATAAACAATGAAAGAATTGGAAAAAAAGAATGATCAATGAATAAGTCACTTCTCTTGCCTTTTGTTGGGTAGTGATCACTAGAATTGTCTGAATTTTTTTTTTGCCATTTTTGGTTTGAGAAAATTGCAAAATGAATACAAATGCAAAAAAGTAAACCTTGGAAAACTTCCCAATCCTATGAAAACAGCGGGAAATCAAATTCCTGGCTTTTGGTATCAAAGAGCCTAGGAACTTGATGAGGTTGAATCATATGGTAAGAAGCTGTGGAAATAACCTGCAAAATGTGGCCAGAAATAGAAGTTCATGGGTCACAATGATGGGCTCACAAAGCTGAGGGACTGATCGGATGAAAGTTACTCAATGCGAGTATTAGACTGCAGTCACTCAAAGAACGATGGAACAATGTGTTCTCAATATATCATGCACTGAATGAACGCTGAAGAAATGATATCAAATTCAAAGACGTCATTCTTGAAAGTCGACTGGCAGCATAATACGAATGTGGCCAGAAACCGAAGCCAATGGCACTGGATGGTCACATGCAAGATCAATCGGATAAAGGATTTAAAATAAAAATGTTATTTTTGATTCCTATGCAGTAGACATTCCAAAGATGCATGCTGGGATATCGTTGGACTCTAGCCTGCTATAATTCTCATGTAAAATGATTTTCCTTCTGAAACTACGGCCTCGCTGCATTTCAGTTACATGTTTTCAATGTTGCCAATTTAGATATTTTATATTTGAATTCAGATAGATCTAAAGAGCAAAGATATGGGAAACAATCAATAGGAATTATCAAGATCTATAATCTGTATTTATTTATCTATTTCTAATAGATATCTTGAGAACCTTTTTTTTAAAAACTTAAAGTTTGACACTGTCTGTACTGCTGACTTTCTACAGTATCACTCATGTCTACCCCCTTCCGCTTTTTTCTCTTGTAATCAAACTTGGTTGAATTTTATTTTTAGTGTAACATAGTGCAATCAAAACCGATATTTTCAGGCATTATCTATATCAAAAAATACAATACCGAAGAGTTGCTTGCATTTTATTTGCCAACCTAAAACCATTGGTTTTATTTGATTTCTTTGCTAAATCTTAAGATCACGTTCGCTCTTTTGTTTTCCCCGATGAAATGTTAGGTCCCGTTTGCCAGTGGCATACATGCACGCAAGCACCTAGATTTCTTCAATTGTTGTTAGACGAAACGTTGAGTGTCATCTCGACTCGTGAATCTTGTGGCTGGAAATATTTCAGGTTGTAAATCGAAAGGTTTTGACATTTCTGTGACCTTTCCTGCCAGTTACATCCTCCTGATTTGTCTAATAACCAAAGTTTTGGATTCTCTGTTATCTCTTTGACATTCTTCTGGTTGAAGCTCAACACGAAATCCTCCTACAAAATCTGATTACAGGTATTCAACGTGTTTTTTGGAAACACACGTCGTGACGTTTTTGCTTTCGTGGAAAAAGTCAAAAAGCAAAAATAGCCTTCAGGGTTTGTTTTGCAGTGAGCCGTTATAAGTTTCTTGTATTGTCCACCTCCCAGACCTTTGATAACTCAGACTAACATGCCATTATTGTGATTTTTGGGGCCTGGGAATGCTCAAAAATCTTTCCCATACTAATTAATGGTAATTGCTTCTTCACTTTTGGCTCTTTTGGCCAACGAAAGGTTTCTATAAGAACATTACTTTTGGATAGCTTGGGAAACCTATATTTATATATATCTCCAATTGATCAAGTCTTCATCATATTGACCACATTTTGATTGCAAATGTTTGAGTTATATTTCAGGAGATACTTCAGTGCCAAAAGATGCTATTTAACATTTTCACTGCTTTACCTCTGAAGCATCAGATGATGTTAATTACGCAACACCCCCCCCCCTTTGAAATTCACCTTTGTCTTCATTTTTTCCTCCACACTGCTGTTAGGTATCACACACACACACTCATTGAAATACATACATAATTTTCCACAGACATACAGCATACGAACATAGACACACACCTGGTGACCATAAACAGAGATAACTAAAAGCTGTATCTGGACCCTCTAAAATATGACCAACTTGGACATACATATACATTTATTAGAATATATAAATAACAGTCATCCCCCCTGCTATCAGGTTGACATGATCGAGGACCACTCAAGCAATATCCAGGTTTTCTTGCTGCCTTTAGTAATTTTTTTTATTTACTTTTCTCTATTTTCTACTTCTTCCCTGATGATGCCTACATTAAGATAGGCGAAATGCATTGGATCATTTAATCAAAATCTTGAGATACACTAAACTAGTCTCAATCTCTTCATTTCCATTTTGTCAATTGTTATTAACTGATTGCTGTGACTGATCCCTGCTTTCCTGCAGTACCACTTAGTCTCTTGGGAATCCCGATCTTTCTATTCTTGGTCTACCTACATATGCAAAAATATCCTTGGCATTGAATGGGTTAATCTCTTGAAAGCAAATTGTAGTGGAAAGATTTAGAGTTAGCTGTAATCTTATTATCTATGCAACAGTGGTAATATTGATTCCATCTTGTAACATCTTCATGGATTATTAGTATTAATACAATTTATGTGTGGGTGAAAAGCCAACATTGTTTCTCTCTACTCCATAATAGATTACAGGAGTGGCCGAACTTTGTGGGAGCCAAGACATCAGATGTTTGAAAGCCGCAAAACAAAAAGAATTTACACGTTTTTTTAAAGTTAGATATAAATTTTGTTACAAAGATTTTGTATAAATACTAGCAAAAATATGTATCTAATAGTGCATGTATATAGTTTTTTAAACTCTTAAATGAATCATTGTAGCCCCCCCAATGGCCAGCCAAGCCAACTAGCCAAGTTGGCTTTGTACAGATTCCTCACTCTCTGCTTATTTCTGCATGTCTCCGGATGCTGCTGGTTACATTTTTGGGGCAAGAACTTCGAAAATTTGCATGAGCACACCATCTAAAAACTTTTCTTCTGTTACTTCAAAAAGTGCATTTTTGGGTCCTTCTGATGACTTTTGACCAACTATTTCCAAATTTTGTGCTGGTAGATTTTGGATTGAAAAACAATTTTAGATAAAAGATATATTTTTTGAAAAATGATTTTTGATAAAAGATCTATCTTTTTTGAAAGACAATTTTAGATAGAAGACCTATTTTTCTTAATGGATAATTTTTTAGATAATTAATTGTGGTACACGCATAGGCTATGATGATTCATTCATCCAAGGTACAGATATTTGTATTAGTTCTAGTGATCACAAAGTATACATATATCCCAAATGTTTTCAAAATTTTCACTGATGATTGTTTTAACAACATTAATCTCACTCTTAATAGAATATCTGTTACTAACCATGAACATTAAACTTGTTTTAATCCTGTGGGAATGCAGATGGGATAAAAAATGATAGTTTAAAATATTTTCTTCATCTTTTTCTATGAATTGATAAAAAGAGCTCTGCCAACATATTACAATGAGCCGTGCATTAAATGTGGAAGAGTCACTTGTAGGTAGTGAGCTGCCGTTTGGGTCACCCCTGGTATATTAAAACATTCAAGAGTGTTCTTTTCAAATTTCTCTATGAATCTTTGATAACATAGGATAAAAATCGTGCTAATGGATAACATAATCTCATTCCTCGTCAATGGACTTAATCCAGAGGGGAATATTAATCACAGATATCAAACCATATGCAGCGTAGAATGCAGATCAAAATTCAGCTAATGACTACTGTATTTTATGGCATATGAGATCCACTTTTTCTGAGTTCTGTCTTGAGAGGCAAATGCTCTATCAGTTGTTTACTAAAATTTCTGCGTTATGCAAATAATGTAGATAGCCATCCACTGTTGGGATTAATAAAAATTTGAATAGATAAAAGAATTAGAATAACCTGTAAGTGTGGCGGGCTATGACGATCAGAAAAAAATGTGAAGGTGGTTATTTCATTTTTTGAAAATGAGCCTGCCAAATTGGAAATGTGTCTTATACAGCCATAAAGTACATGTCAGGCTATAGACTCAAATCATCCATGTGTGTGTGTGCGCTTATATGATATATATATATATATATATATAGTCTTGAAAGCTTTGCAGCTTTAAACACTAAACATTAAAGAATTTTTTTGAAAAATGTTTTTGTGTCACTCCAGTCACTTATTTACCAATATATGTCAATGCAATTTATGTGATTCCTTCAGTGTTTTTTCCCCTGTTTCACATATACTTTGTTAGTATGGTATAATTCAACTAAGAGGAGGTTACTCTTGACAAAAAATCAACAAACCTTGAGTAGAGCCCCTTCGGTAGACTGGTGGTACACTCTACCTCCTTTGTGGTCAAAAAGGCTGCCAGTACTGACATATCATCATATACTGGAAAACAGCCTAAGAGGCAGAATCGGGATCCTATCCAACCACTTACCCACTTAATAAACATTCACGAATAGATTGCTATACAGCCACTGACTTCATCGGAACAATAGTCAACCAACAATATATATATATATATATATATATGATGTTGAAACCATTAAAGAGGAACATTGTTTTTGAAAAAAATCAAAACTGATATGACTAGTCACTTAATTGAAATTGTATAGTGATCACTGCCCAACAAGAAGTGACAGAAGTAACATTTTTAATTGATCACCGTCGTTGTCAGGATGCTGCCAAAAGACACAGGGTGATCAATTAAAAAATTTTTCAGAAAGGTATCAATGATTAAGTTGCCTTTTGTCTGGCAGTGATCACTACAAAAGTCTAAATTATCAGAAAAAAGCATGAACATTGCTGGACACAAACTGAGATAAAACTTTTCCTCGATTATGATGAAGTGAATATGTTTAAACTTTCAGCCCTCTAGCTCCATTAGTGTGGCCTGTACATGTGATACATACCTAGCCAGCCAGCTACCCCAACTTGAAAACCAAAGAAATAAGATCTCTGAATTATCTAAGTGACAAAAATCTTGCTTATCATTCTTAAGCTTCTTCTAGTTCTCCTGCATGAGCGGTTCCTTGCATTCATTACTTCAAATGGAAAAGTTTTGCCAAGTGAATGATATTTCTTAGTGATTGCCTCAGGGTTGCCAACTATGGTTGGTTATTTAAAGCAACTAGAGTTCTCTATATTTTATAGGTATAAAAATGAAAAAAAAATGAGCACTTTATCTGTTAAATCTTTAGAGTAGCAAACATCTGTGTTTCATCAAATTTATTCCTTAAAATCTTTTCTGAATTATTCAATTTTTGCAATTTTTTTGGCTAAATCTGGCTGATTTTTTACCAATTTATTTGATGAGAATCTGGCCAATTCTTAAAATGAATTAGTTAGTTGGATAGAAGTAAACGTTCTATTCTTATCAGTAATTTATTCTGGAGTCTTAGTTACTTCATTTGATAAGTGGACTTTAAGTGTATAAAACATTTTAGCGATAGAGTTTGCTGGAAATGAGAATTTTGGCTGATTTTAGCCATTTTTAGCCATTGCAATAAAAATATATCTATCGAAATGTTCCCCCTCCTGCCCCTAATTGCTTCCGGCACCCTTATTGATGTTGACCATTCTGATGTTCTCTAATAAGTTGTTCACTCTCCCACTTATCAAGTGACTTCCATTTTATTCCCTTCTGGATTCACTTTGCTGTGAAATTAGGATAATCCCCGGATTAAATGGATGTTGAACAACTCAATCCGAGCTTCCATGTTTGTTTTCTTCATTCAACTAATATGGCCGCCTTATAAAGCTGTTTTTTCTTCTTCTTTTGTAACTGTTTTCCTTCTTTAAACCAAATCTTCTCATCTGCTGGTCTTGACCCTCTGTGTCTTATTGGAAGCCAATAGCTTTTATTCTTGTTAGAAACCAACAACCAAAACTGTCACCATTGGTTTCTTCAGTTTTAAATTGGTCTGGCTACGCTTCATGTGTACATGCTGTACCAATAGAGCTAGAGGACTGGGAAATTAAATCCTCCCCCAATAGTTTCTTTTGCAATGCAAGTTTATGCTAGATTGGCCCCTTAGTTTTTGTCAAATAGCATTCACACCTGTTTTTTTTTATTGTTTTTTTAAAATTCAGACTTATTAGTGATCACAGCCCAACAAAAGGCCGGAGAAGTAACTTGATCATTGATCACCCCTTTTTCAAACTTTTTGATTAATCACCCCCAACACAGAATGACCCAAAGATATTGGTCATTTGATGGTTTCTATTTAGTGACTAACCAGACCTTTTGTTTTCTTCTGTTATAACTTTGTTTTTTTTTCAAAGCACATCTTACTGCATGCTGTTCTTGACCATCTGTCTCTCATTGGAAGTCAATATCTTTTGTTTTCTGATCAATTCAAAACCATCATCATCACCAGGTATCATAAGCACACTGCTGGACAAAGGTCTTTCTCGACTCATTCCATGACAACAGTGATTGTGCTAACCTCTGCTGTCTTACTGGCGAACCTTCTCTTTTCATCCCTCAATCTTGTGTCTGGTCTTTTCCTACTGTGTTTATTGTTTCACGGGCAACGATTGGTTAACCGTTAGCTCAATCGGTTGTCCTTCTTGTTAAGTGTCCTGCCCATCCCCTACATTTATCCTCTCATAACTTGTATAATATCTTTCACCCTGGTCTACCCTCAGATTCATGTTGATCTATTTTTATCTCGTAGAGATAAACGTTATTTTTCTGGATTTTTTATTCTTTATCTTTGATTATAATAAAATATAAATAATAAAAATTGCCTTAATAATAAGAGTAGTACTAATACATAAACAACAAGGGTGATGTTGATGATCAGTGTAAAGGGAAGGTTTTTATTGTTGAGATTTAATATTTGCTGCCCATGAAAGCTTCTGTGATGGAGTGGTATTGCAACTAGGCATGAACAAAGCTTCCCTCTGGCTAAAGAGACACGAGTTTTATTTTCACCAGAAGCTAAATCTTCATTTTCGATCCCTGCTGTTTTCTGACTACCACACTATTAAGTGTGATTATAAAAAGTAATCAAAAATTTTTAAAATAACAAGTCTAATTCTTTGCTCGCAGCTTGCCATAAATTTGTGCTAGCTTTCTAGAAATCTTGAACTGAAAACTGTCAGCATAAAAGGTTTCTGCAGTTTTTAAGTGGGTTTGGCTGGCTATGTATATTGGTATTATTTGTGCAGGCCACACCAATGGAGCAAGAGGGTTGATAATTCAAACATTTGCTTCTTATGTCTAGATGAAAAATGTCTTTTTTGTTTTTTGAAAATTCCTCCCTCCCAAAAAGTCGGGTTTGAAATAATAATGTGAATATATGCAAAATTGGTCCTCTTGTTTATGTCTGTCAGAGTTCAGACTTGTTTTTTTGAAAATTCAAACTATTTTCAGTGATCACTGCCCAACAAAAGATGAGAGATGTACTTAATTCATTGATTACCACTTTTCTTAATTTTTTGATTGGTCTCCCTCAACATGGCATGCTGCTGATAGATGTAGGTCACATGACATATTCTAATTGTAACTAACCAGAACCGTTTTTGATTGAAGGTTTATAGAATTAGAGTGATGGCTTTATAGTTGCCATCAACGGCTTTGCTATTCCCGATCCCTTGTCATCAACTGTCTGCAAGTTTCTGGTACACTGTCTCATCTGGACCCTGTTGACTGCCAGATCTTTCACAGTTGTCAGCCAAGTATGGATGAGTTCCAACATTCAGAGTTCTAACATGGCTGGATTTGCCAGTTCTCAGGATTTGGTTGATACTCGGGCCCAGAACTAGAAGTCAACATCACATAGTCCGTGGTTTCAGAAGACTGATAAATCAGCTTTCTGTGTTAAAGGCAACAAAGCTGTAAAGACTTCAAGACTTGTCTATCAACTCATTCAGGCCAGGAGTGTATATATATGCACTTCAGATTTTGCAGCCATGAGTTTTTACTGGGAATTAGTAGTGGTATCGGTGGGCCAAACAACATGGGATATATTTTTCAAGAAAAATGCCTCCTTGCCAAAACAAAGCAAACTTTTTAGAGTAGTTGTAGATAGGAACGGTCATTTCCAGAGTAAGAAACTTAAATGATAAGGGATGTGGATAATTGATATCTCAAGACGATATACAGTGTGTATAATTTATTGTGAAAAGGCCAACTTACATCTTTTCAGCTTTGAAATGAATCGCTACTGATGAGTCCTTGAGATATATTTCTCTAATGTATTACTCTTTAAATGAAAATTTTGAATTCTCTACATCATGAGATTTATTTTTAAAAAGAGAAGTGCCCATTTGCCAAAACTAAACAAACTTTGATGTTTTCATCTTCGTATTTTTGGAAGCTGCTCTTGTGACTGTTTAAATTGTTTCATTTATAGTGGCTTCTTCTTGATTTTTTTTTATGTTGCCAGTAAATACAATTCGCATGTGGTTCTACTACATAAAGATGATTGCTGTAAGCTTAAAGTTAATCTAAACAAATCCTTTTATCATTGAAGAAAAGAGATCTTGGCCCATTTGGATTATTTACGGATGCAAAACATGGAAATTAATGAAACAAACTAAGTACCAACTTGAAATCATACTGAGAGCCATGAGAAGAGCAATGCTGGGATGACACTAAGAGATAGAAAAGGATCAATGTGTATCAGAGGACTAGTGTGAAAGATATTGTCCGAGTAATTGAGCAACAAAAATTCAGATGGGTAGGGCACATAGTGAGAAGGGACAATAGATGGACATTGTTGCCTGTGGGACAGTAAAAGCAGTTGGAAAAGACCAGACTCAAAAATTGAGGAATGAGATTGAAAGACGGGGCAAATCGTCATCATTATGGAAGGAATTGCGAAAACCTATATCCAACAGTGGACTTTCAATGGATGATGATGATGATGATTGTTGCTAGATCGTGAATGGTAGCTTGATTAATTTGTTTCATGACAGCAATGTTAAATGTATTTGATCTCATTCAAAGACGTACTGGGTTTACCACAAGTGAAATGTAAAATATCTGGCTTGTCAAAATGTGATTTATTTTCTTTTGGTAGGATGACATGAAAGCTGAAAGCATTTTCATTGAATCAAAATCTAATTCATTTTATCATCTAAGCCAACAAAGTTGGATAGGTATTTGTGATATGTTATATTCGTCTTTCTATCTTTCTATCTTTCCATCTTTCTATATATCTGGTGACAAAATCTCTCCAAATGTACTCAATGAATTCCAATGAAAGATCTCTCCAAAAGTACTCAATGAATTCCAATGAAAGATCTCTCCAAAAGTACTCAACGAATTTCAATGAAAGATCTCTCCAAAAGTACTCAATGAATTCCAATAAAAGATCTCTCCAAAAGTACTCAATGAATTCCAATGAAAGATCTCTCCAAAAGTACTCAATGAATTCCAATAAAAGATCTCTCCAAAAGTACTCAACAAATTCCAATGAAAGATCTCTCCAAAAGTACTCAATGAATTCCAATGAAAGATCTCTCCAAAAGTACTCAACAAAGTCCAATGAAAGATCTCTCCAAAAGTACTCAATGAATTCCAATGAAAGATCTCTCCAAAAGTACTCAATGAATTTCAATGAAAGATCTCTCCAAAAGTACTCAATGAATTCCAATGAAAGATCTCTCCAAAAGTACTCAATGAATTTCAATGAAAGATCTCTCCAAAAGTACTCAATGAATTCCAATAAAAGATCTCTCCAAAAGTACTCAATGTATTCCAATAAAAGATCTCTCCAAAAGTACTCAATGAATTCCAATGAAAGATCTCTCCAAAAGTACTCAACAAATTCCAATGAAAGATCTCTCCAAAAGTACTCAACAAATTCCAATGAAAGATCTCTCCAAAAGTACTCAATGAATTCCAATGAAAGATCTCTCCAAAAGTACTCAACAAATCCCAATGAAAGATCTCTCCAAAAGTACTCAATGAATTCCAATGAAAGATCTCTCCAAAAGTACTCAACAAATTCCAATGAAAAATCTCTCCAAAAGTACTCAACAAATTCCAATGAAAGATCTCTCCGGAAGTACTCAATGAATTCCAATGAAAGATCTCTCCAAAAGTACTCAACGAATTCCAAATGGCTTTTAATTTTTGGCAGATGGGAAGGAGATACTTATATCTTTTTTCTACCAACAAAGTTGGACTCAAGTTATGTATGCACCCCTGATTGTCCATACAATATCCTCAAAGGTTCTTGTTGAATTTTTGTGAACTTTTGTGGCAGGAAGTGCCATGTGCTAGGGAATAATTGATTGAATTGCGGGTTGGGGGCCCAGAATTTTTTGGTGATTCTGTTAACATTGTGAGATTGGACAACTTTTTGAATGTAATAACATAGTTGTAATATCATCACCATGACTTCATCATAAAAAAAGTAGATTGAACTGCATTTTTGTTTTTTTTCAAACTATTGGTATGAATAATTATTATAGTCTTTTCTCACGGCATCGTCTTCAATCAGTAATTGTTCATTTCTTAGAGACAATGGAGCTGGCAAAGGTATATGTTCTCTGAGTATTTTCTAGTTGTATGCAGGGAGATTTTGTTTATTCCTTTGGGTTCTTACGCCAAATGATATAGATGTAGGGAGGGAGTTGACTCCCCAGAAGACCCCCTCCCAAAACTAGAAAAATTGCTTCTATATTTTTCTTGATGAAAAATCATTAATATTTGCTCGTATGTGTATGCATGCACTAATTAGAAACCGTCAGCCAAGACTGTCAACATGGGTTTCCTCAGTTTTTTAGTTGGTCTAGCTAGCTGGTTATATATATATATGCATCGTGTATACAAGCTGTACCAATTGTGTTGGAAGGCTTAAAATTCAAACACTTTCAGCCCTCTAGCTCAATTAGAGTGGCCTGTATGCTTCATACATACATATATGCATAGCAAAGCAAAGCTACTTAAAAACTGAAAAAACTTGTGTTGACAGTTTCAGTCGTTTTGCTTTGTAGGAAAAATTAAAAATTTAGTAAGAGCAGGCAAGATAACATAATATGTCAGGAACATACTACTATCAATTTCCTTTAAGTTCTGAACTCAGTTTCTCAGAAACATCTTTGGATAGCTGAATAATTACATGTATAGAACAGGGATGGGCTGCAGTTCTATTCAATTGCAGTAACTGAATTCTTTCATCGATTGAAGTAGTGGGTTTTGCCTGTCGTCGTGCAATTTATCTCTGCCATATCATATACGATATTCATTTCATAAAGATTTCTGTTTGATCGTAGCAGGCTCCTGATGAAGTCCATTGGTTATGATGGCCAAAGTGTTTTAAACATATAAACAACCAAGATAGGGACAATAGACTGAATGAATCTATGTATAATGATTATTCTTGATCTCAAAAAGACAGAATGAAAACATTTATCCAAACATTTGACAAAAGACTATAAAAATCTTCTTTATTTAACTGACAAAAGTTGACAGTTCTATAAATGCCAAAAAGTTTTTTTGTTCTGACTGAGTTTGAATAGGTTTATGTATACTTATGATTTGTATATTTATTAAAAATACTAATTGCTCTATATTTTAAATGAAATTCCCTAAATAGAGATTTCATATATTTTTTATACATCTATGTATATGCTAATGTCTGTTCACATGATATATATCCAAAATTTCTCTATTAATTTCAATGTAATTTTGTGGAAGGTATGGACAATAGCCTACCAGAGAAGTGATTAGGTTCTGGAATTGATCTATGAACAGTTACCTCCTCTATATCAATATACATTATAAAATAAAATGTGCATGTGTGTGTAAAGAAAAAAATGCAAAAAAATCCTTAGCAGCAAATCCTTTTTCATTTCATTTTGTTTTTAAATTGAGGATAAAAAAAATTCTTCTCTCTTAGATTAAAACCAATTCCCATTCTTATAACCAGAAACAACAAAGAAAGCAATTGTCATTATCTCCATTTCAACTCTTTAAATCCTCAGAGATGCTTTAATCAGTCGACAGATCGATGATTGCCCTAAAGTTTTTCGCTCGCACCAAATTTGAATATCTTGATAGCGTTCATAAGAAAGGATAGAGACAGTGTGCATTGAGAGGAGAACATTTTTTTTTTTCATTATTCTTCTCACATCACATTTCGTCAAGATTCTTTTTTTTAGATCAATTTTAGGAATGGAAAAAAAAGGTGACACAAGAAAAAGGATTTGTAATTTAGGAAGATAAAACTTTTTTTTAACACCTCCTATTGTTAGCTTGGGCCTTTTTTTGAAATCTTTCAACAGATTTACATCATTCTTTTCTTTTTTTTTCAATCAAGAGGAAACAAAGAGTTTTATTACTGAAACAAATATCGTCAATTGTTATTAAATATTGTGCAAACAACTGTGTCGGAGCAGAACAGAGTCTTGTATCTTTTCTCACTTTACATTACTTCTCTTATTTCTTTGACTTTTTCTTGATAAAATACTCAATTCCTTTATAATTCTTTTTCAGGTAAGTACTTGATTTGTTGATTCCTTGTTCATCCAATTGTGAGTATTGATGCCTTTTTCTCTTATTGAATTATCGTAGCCCAACAAACCAGCCAAGTTGAAGACAGATTCTTCTTTCTTTTCTGTCTGTTCATGGGTGTGCCCAGGTGCTCCTGGTTGTATTTTTGGGCTACAACCTTGAAATTTTGCCTGATGACACCACTAGGCACCATTCTAAAAACATATTTTTTTCCAAAAAATGCATTTTTGTGTCAGTATGGTCATTTTGAACCAACAATGCCCAGATTTAGTTCTAGTACTTTTTTAGATCATTTTAGGTAGAAGATCTCTTTTTTTTCTTGATAATTCTACTGAATCATTTTAGCCATGATCACCAACCCTATTGAACAATCAGTGGTGGGGTATTCTTCCCTTTTCACTCTGTTGTTTTCTTGTGTTAGCGTTACCAGTTACTCCATTTTGCCTAAAACCTGGCATATTTGAAAAATGTTTTGAATTTTTTAAATTTCAAAAAAAACTTTCAATAAATATTTTTGGTATTTCTGGAAATTTTTTCATCAAATATTTTTTGTATTTTTAGGATTCTTTTAGTATTGTTAGCTCAGGCGATACTTTATTTATTTATTTTTTCCTGACACTCTCTGCCATGTTTAAATACTACTCCTCCTTAAACAAAACAAATTCCCTAGCATTCCCTGGTATTACTAGTTTTCAAGCATTTACTTACTTACTCCCTGCCACGTATCTCATCGAAGTTTGAGAACTGGTATTATCAAAAGGTAGCAGGGATAGTTTTTCCATTGAAATATCCCATTGACATGTGACTGGGATAGCTTTTGTATTGAAATATTTCATTGTTTAGCAAGGAGTGGCAGGAATGAAACGTATTGCCATCGGCATAGATGATTATTGACATTTTTCATATATATGTAGGCGTGGATATTTAATGCTTGCATGTGTGAGCGGCCAATTTCCCTGAAAGATTAGAAGACATTCTTTCCTTGGATAATTCATTTTTCTACTAACCCCTCCCTCAATTCACATGCTTCATGAATTCTTTCTATTAAGTGCAATGGAGATGGTGATCCCCTCCCCCTCCACCAGATCAAAGAGCTAGGGGGACAAAACAAAACCTAATTTATAAAAGGATGGAGAATGAGGTGGATATTCATTCATTTTTTCTTTTTTTGCTGTATTTAAGAAAAAAAAAATTCCCATCGACTTTTCAAGATCAGTGAACATTGATAATCATTGTAATATTAAGAGTGTAATGGACTCAAAACAACAATGAGATGAAACTTTTTCATCATCGATATGTATGCAAAAAGAGTTTGAAGAAGAAATGGGTTTTGCCATGCGCTGTTTGAATGGAATCATGACTTGAGGTCCAATGAATTAGATTCATTATTGTCTTTTCCTCATTTGTTTGAGGCCTTGACTGTTGTGTTTTCAGGGGCTATTTCTGAAAATTCTAACACTGCCAACCAGAGATTTAGCACAAAGTGAAGGTGTTCAATTACCTATCATATAGAGGATGAATTCCCTCTTCTACACACAACACAACAAACAGATCAGATGACTATGAAAAAAAGTAAAAAAATTATGAAAGGATGGAGAACAAGGTTGATATTTATTAGAAACCGTTCACCAAAAATGTCAGAATAGTTTTCTTCATTTTTCAAATTAATCATACTAACTGGCTGGCTATGTATGTAATGTTCCTATGTTGACAGTATAATAAGTAATGGATATTTGTATCTGACAATGTGAAATAAGGTACAGTTAGTATCATTATATATATATATATAATGTATTAAGAAATGGATATTTAATACGACAGAATGATTATAAATTGCATTATATTATATGCAGATGATCTCCCATCATTACATGGTTAATGTACCATTCAACCTGGACAACATGAATAGAAAAAATTGCAGCAGGAATTGAAACCTGCTACTGATAGGGTAGCCACTTCAACATAGTGATGCTCTTAGCATTGAGCTAAACTGCTGCCTATAATGCAAATGCCCAAATATATATATATATATATATATATATATATATATATATATATGCAGCTGTTTCTGTTTAATATACATCCACTAATCATGGAGATTTTAAAACATTTTTAGCAATAAAATCAACTGGAAATGAAAACCTTGGCTGATTTTAGCCACTTTCAAAGATAGTAATGAACCATACTGGCAACAGTGAAGTAACCAGGATTTAAATTAAACAACCATGATATTAACCCTTCTAGTGGTAGATTTTTTTTCCCGCTCACAGTGTCACTCGGTGAATTTTTTCATGAATCAAAAAGAGAATTATAATATGTGAGAACTATTCAAATGAAATAACCTATTTTTCAGTATTGACTGTTTATTAACCATATCAGTGCTTACAATAAACACTTTGTATGATGTATGATTTGGCAGTTTGTCTTCTTTGTTGTTTTTTCCATAGATTTCTACTTTAAAATTTGTTTTATTTGGGATGATTATCAAAGCACATATTCCAACACAACCCAACTCTGCATTCCAAAGAAGTTATAATTCTCAGAATCACTTGACCAATTATATATTCTCAGAAGTACCATGCCTGGCATGTCTGTGTTCATGGTCACTACTATCAACAACAATGTATTTACTATCGTCCGATTCAGAAACTGATTCTTCGTCCTCCTTGTAAAAATCAGTTACGTCTACATAACTGTCAGATCCTTTGCTATCAGAAGAATCAATATTCATTTAAAAAGCTCAAAACCTGCTGTACATCATACATATACACTTTTTTTAAAAACTTTTCCTCATTTTCCTGCCTCTTTCCAAGAAACAAACTCTCATTCTGATGACTGGTGTTTGCTGCTCGGCCACTCTCTTGAGCCCTGTAAGTTTATGCTAAATTGCTCCTTTACTTTGCGTACGGCGGCATTCATATTTATTGCTTTTTTCAATTCAGTCTTTTCTTTTGCTTACCATTGAAGGGTTCCATTATCAATTACAAGAGGTCGCTTTTTTGAAAATTCAGACCATCGTAGTGATCACTGCCCAATGAAAGGTGGAAGAAGTAACTTATCTATTGATGACCCATTATTCCAATTTCATAATTGATCTACCACAAGATGGCATGCTGCTAAAAGATGTTGGTCATGTGACGGTGTCTATTGAATGACTACTTGATATGCTTTTGAATTAAATTCTATTGACTTTTGAGATCAATGATTATTGATGTTATTCATCGATATAATAAGGAGTGTGCAATGGCTCCAAAACAACAATGACATGAAATCTTTTCATTATTGGCATACAGGCCAAAAATCATAAAGAAAGACATAAAAAGGATTGATGCCTTCGACAGTCGTTGCTTTTTCATACATTTTATGTTATTGAACCAGGGTGTTAGCCAGCATTCTCACTGGCCATTTAATGGCTAATTCCAAATCGAAATTGAATTCTAATTTCCCAATCAATTTCTTTTTTGATTGCTTTAGCCATTTTTGATGTGTTTTTGACTATTTTTTAAGTATGAAGTTGTGGACTTCTGAAGAACTTCCCTATCCTGTTAGGAATGGTAGGGAAATGAATTTCCTGGCTAACGTGCTGTGAGCATAGGGCAGAGATCCATCTCTTGCTGGCAGAATGAAATAATTGGAAAGCTCTCTGCATTATTTTCAATTGTTTACAGCTTCTGCTTTACCCCATTGCTCACCCATCTAGGTACTGACCAGGCTCAATGTTGCTCAACTTTAGTAATCCTACGTGAACTGGAGTATCCAATGTGATTTGGCCGTAACATAACTGCCCATGAAAGATCCGTAATAATCACTGGCCTAACAAGAGTTCCAATGAGGCATTGTAAATGAGGACGGACAGTGGGAATATTTCCTTTGAGATTAGGAAGTATTGGGATCCTATGATTGCGTCATGTCCTGAAGATGAATTCCAATCAAGAGCAGACCTAAAGTTGCCTTGAGATAGACCTGAAACGGGAAGAGAAAGAGATAGAGGACAAAGATCATGTGGCGGAGGGAAGCAATGATGAAACTGGAAAGGACAGGTCTCGTAAGGAACAAAGCACAGGCCGAAGAGCAAGACAGTGTCATGGTATGATTGCAACCTTATGTCCCAGCTGGGGCAAAGAGGACGAGACAATCAAACAAGCCTGGCTGCTGTAGGGGTCAAACTCCTCTCCTGCCTCTGTTTCGACAGAAGATGCTTACTGCAACTTTTGTATTGCATATAGAATAGATAAATTTGTAGATGCGTAAGACCTGTCAATTTGGCTCAGTCAGTGAGAAAGATGACTACCAATCACTTGGCAATGATTTCAAATCACGGTGGGGATTTGTCAATTTTGTAAATGTATTGATTAATTGGAATGAAGTAAGCCTCTAACATGAATTTTTGTAGATATGTAAGACTTGTGTCAATTTAACTCAGTTGAGAGACCTGACTACAAATCAGTTGGATGTGGGTTCAAGGGTTTCACATTGGGGGAATACTAAATTTTACTCCCCTAAATTTGGTGAGTATTGTTCTTGTTACAGTAGTAAAACAAAGTCAACTCTAGGTTGGGACTAGAGTTTGACAATATATATATAAAAATGCCAAAAGAGTTTGATGAGGAGATGGGTGCTGCTAAGCTGTAAAATTCTGGAGACAAACTTCATGAGATGCATCCAACAGTTCTCCTTCAAAACAAATTATGATTAAGATCCAGTACGGCACAGAGTAGATCTGTAGTGGCTTAGTTCGTTTTTTTTTATCAGTCAAAAACTGTGTTCTGACATAATTGTTAAGGTCACGTGCAACAATCACGGATTTTAAAGCACAATGATTAAAATGTTGAACTGTAGAAAGTAGACCACTACATCTAGCTAAGACAATGGAAGAAGAAGAAATCGAGCAAAGAATTACAGTAGAGCATGCTCAACCTCCAAAAACAAGAAAATCCCGTTAGTCCTATAAAAAGGGGTATATAACCAATGCATCCTCCCGATAGTCACCTATGGAGCTGACACATGGCACCTTGCCAAGAGACTGATCCTTAAACTGAGAAGCATACAACGTGCTCATGAAAGAATCATGCTTAACCTCACATAGAGATAACAAGACAGTACAATATATAAGGGAGAAAACAAGTCACCGAGTCATCATAGAATCCATTAGAAAATTCAAACGGCAATGGGCTGGTCATGTTGCAAGAATGGTAAAAAACCAATGGACATCAAAACTCACAACATTAATCCCAAGAGATCACAGGTGCAACCGAGGCTGCCAGAATACAAGATGGAGAGACGAACTAGACAAATTCAGAAAGTATTGGCTCTGCGACGGCCACAATAGAGAGGTGTGGTGAATCCTTGGGAAGATCTATGTTCAATGACGGATTTTAAAAGACTGATGATGATGACTGTGTTTTCAGGGATTATTGCTGGGAATACTAGCACAACCAGACTGTTTAGTACAAAGCATTGAATTACCTTTTTGCAGCATGTATCATATATAGTAATAGAGATATCTTAACTGTAAAATACAAATTAAATCTTATTTTATAATGTGTTGCAAAGAAGCAAACAGGAAAATCACTCTCTTTGTGGATAAATTTCAATGAAAAATCTTGAAGCTCTTGGTGAGATTCTAGTAATTACTATTAATTTGATTTCTGTCATTAAAAATTATTTCAACAACAATTTAAAAGGAAGAGATATTTACAGAAGAGAAAGTTTTTCTGTCATTATCTAAAAATTCTCAAAGTCTATAACTGAAAATTGTGTTTAGTCTGAGACAAGGATAGAAATCTGTCGACATAGACATGATTTTGGCGTCTGCCATGGGAAAAATGAACTTACCACTATCCCCCCCCCAATATTTTTTTGATGATAAAGTATTCACCTAATGCTGCTCTACCTGGTAGTATGAACAGCAAGTTTCCAGTTCACCTCTGTTTTGAATGTGGTTTTTCACCATGTATTAAACCCTAATTGTTAATGCACAATCTTTGGTAATTTTTCGGTAATATCATGTAAAAACAATATGATAGTAATATTCTCAACAATATACTGAGATATTGTATAAATATTTATGAAAATCAATCCAAAAATGTGGTCAGTATGCGTTTTGTAAAGTTTCCGAAACTTTTGAGTTTATTTTCTCAAAACTATATAATTGCTTCGTTGGCCTATCCTATGGTAGATGCCCCGACTGTATTTATTTAAAAATGAATGCAACATTCTCACCAGAAGAACTTTATCTCTGCAAGTATTTATTTCAGTCAAAACAAGTTGACAGACAGAAAATTAATATTGATTGTAGAAAAAGCTAATTTCCACTCAAAATTGAATTCAGACTGGCTGTTTTAATCTCAGACCAGAGAGCTTTTTTGAAATTTCCCTTTTAATCATCCACTTGTACTTGGTGTCTTGCTGAGTTGAAAACGGTGGCTGTGTTATTCTGTCCATTTTTGTTCTCCCCTATTGAACAACCGTAGCCACCAAAGATGGCGAAGCATTCTATCCTTTTTTTGGTCGGTTTGTGTGTTTGTTTATGCATTTGTGTAAATGAAATGTAGATCCTCCAGAATTTAGACATTTCTTGCTCTATTTTAGATGTTTTCCCATAGAAAACACCAGTGTTGTCATAAAAGGAATTTATTCTGACCATATTTATTCTTCAATAGAATTTAAATTTTTACATGACTTCAAATTTTGACGCTACGGTTGTTCAGTTATTGACTGTAATGGTGAGTTTCACTTTGGTACTAAAACAACCAAAATGAGGATACCAGTCCAAGCAAATTAGTTGGATTATATCAATATGATGTATGTAGTCTTCAGTTTCCTTCTCTATTAGAAACCATCAACCAGAACTGTCAATGTAGATTTCATTTTTCAAAATTTATGCTTTTTTTTTTGTTGTAAATTGAGACTTTTTTCTGTGATCAGTGCCCAACAAAAGGTGAGAGAAGTAACTTATTCATTGATCAACCCCTTTTTACAATCTTTAATTGATCACTTTCAATATGGCAAAAATGCTACCGAAAGATATAGGTCTGATGACAGTTTCTTTTGAGTGACCAACCAGACCTATTTTGAGGAGAATCATATAAAAGTAAGTTATACAACACTAAAAATTGTGTATGCTGCATAAAGATATATACATATATATATATCTATATATATTCTACAGGCATATGTATACGGTTTAATGAATGTATACTTCATATACTTACGCAAATACATATTGCTCAAATAAAATTGTCACCAAACAATTATATTGATCTGTTTCTTTGAAGCTGAAATAGGAAATTTCGAAACTGATTCGATTGAATTAGATCTGAAAAAAAATAATTGACTGCTGTGCGAATGCTTTTATGAGATAAAATCATGGAAAATCATACATAATTCATATGAGTGTGATTATCACATGCATGCACACACACAGAGAAAGATATGCATATATATATATATATATATATATATATATATATGTGTGAGTATATATATACACACATATATAATGCAGCTATAAATACCCATATATATTCCAACATATTCATGATTATTAAAAACAATTTTCTATGAGCATGTGTGTGTATATATATATATATGTATATATGTGTGTGTGTGTGTGTGTGTAGAATAGAAATAAATTTTTTAAAAAGTACTGCTGGGGAATTTAAGCATTTTTCTTTACACACATAAGCGAGATTACTCCAGAGTAAGGATATAATAGTTATCTCCCTTGGCAAATATTACCAGCATTCCCAGAGAAATAGTGAATTACTGTCACCCATATATGCTTTTTTTATCTGTTAAATAAGCAGTGGTGGTAAAATTAAGTTTCCTTGATAAAATACCAAAATTAAAAAACAAAAAAAAAACAAGTATGGATTCTACTGGACACAAACTAAGTGACCAATTTTCCATAAACTTACATTAAAAATTGAACCCCTCCACTAAAAACCTTTTTAGGAGGGAATTCTCAGAAAACAAAGGTAAAACATTTTCCCTTCTTGTTGAGTGGAGTGTGTGTGTAAAATTTCATGTTTCTACTATGAATGGTTTGGGGTGGGCAAAGTCTGGATTGATACGTACATAGATACATATAGATATCAGAACACATGAATAGCCCAAACCCAGCAACAGTGTTTAAACTAGTGTTATGTGTAATGCTGATTAATAGTCAAAAAATATAGACATACATGAGCCATATTATGTGAGTAGATATAGCTAGGGAGAAGAGTGGTTTCATGCCTTGTTGTAAATTATACGTAAGAAGCTTTGGCCAGAACTCTAGTACGATCTGTAGGTTTTATTTGATGTGCCAATAACCATTCCTCCATCCCAAACCCCATATTAGGAACTGTCAACCTAGGTTTTTTCAGTTTTTGAGTTGGTCTGGCTGGCTATGAATGGATCATGAGTACAGGCCAATGGAACTAGAGGGCTGAAAATTTAAAAATTTGTTCCTTATGTCTAAAATAGATGTTTTGTTTTTGAAAATTCCCCCTCAAAATTGGTTTTTAGTGAGGGTTTTCAGTTTGCAATGTAAGTTTATGGTAAATTAGTCACTTGGTATGAGTATAGTAGCATTCATGCTTGTTTTTTCTTTAAATTTAAACTTTTTTAGTGCTCACTGTCTGACAAAAGGCGAGAACAGTTACTTATTCATTGATCATCCCTTTTTCCAATCCTCTAATTGATCACCCCCAAAATAGCTTGCTACCAGAAGACACTGGTCTCATGAGGGTTTCTATTGAGTAACTAATCAGACCTGTTTTACTTACGTCTATTAAAACTGTGTTCTTAGAGCTTTGAAAATAATGTCCCAAGTCTTTGATTGTCACATTCCAAATAGATTTTAGGTAAGTAAAAAAAATAATCACATTTAAGTTACAGGTCATTAAAATTGTTTTTCTCTGAGTGGCACAAAAGAAGTCTTGTTTTCTGAGACGCCAAATAAATTATAGATAAGTAAACAAATTATCGGAGTGTGTTTATCTCTGTTAAAACCGTTGTTTTCTTCAAGCTTTGAAAGAGATGATGAAAAGCCAATGGAAGTGATGATTGTCCTCGAGTAGCTTTTTATTGCATTTATTAATGAACAGGAATTCTGTATCATGAATGATGTTGGTACAAAAAAAACATTAGTGATGTTTCTGAATGTCGTTGTCTTGCTGGAGGTTCATGGGAGGATACATTGAGTTACTACATTGGGTGACACAAACCCTAGTGACACCACTGTCAGTTAGAAAAAAAATCGTTTTAATCACTTAAATTTCATGTTGTTTTTTTTTTGTTTTTTACTATGATCATCTGTAGTGTATGTATACGTGGGTATGTTGGTTTTTGAGCATTTATATCTATTATCGACCGGAGAGTAAGTACGAGGGAACTGAATTCAGTGTATTATGGGATCAGTAGTGTTTTTATGTTCAAACAGTTCCAGGAATACCTATGAGATACCTAACCCACTTCATATTGATTATCGACATCGATATTGATTGATAGTGACATAGATTTTTAAAAAAATCCCACTATATTTGAACAAAGCCTAAAACCCAGTGTCCAAACAGACACAGCAATCCATAGCTAATGACCATGGTAACCTGATCCTGGATAAACTCCACTCACTCAGACATGTACACACATTTAGTCATATTTATAACATCCACAAATGGCCTGTGGTATTCTTTTCCCCAGAATGATGCTGACAATGATTTATAACAACCTCCTCCTAATCAACATCTGGGTTTCGTTATGCATTGGCTTGGCTTAATCCATGTATTTATTCCATTTCTCTCTGACTTAGAAATAGGTGAAACATGTTGAATCTATGGCCGTTGCAGTTTTTTCATTTTCATGTTGTCAATGAATGCAACCATTGCATCCTCCCAATAGTCACTTTCGGAGCTGAAAAATGGAACCTAACCAAGAGATTGACCCTCAAACTGAGAACCATGAGTCCGAAACATCATAGAATCCATTAAGAAACTGGAATGGCAATGGGCTGGTCATATTGTGAGAATGGCAGATAACTGGACATCATGATTTATTACATGGATCCCCAGAGATCACCTGCAAAACCGAGGCTGGTAAAATATTAAATGGCGAGACAAATTAGACAAGTTCAGAAAGTATTAGCTCTGTGACATCCATGATAGAGAAGTCTGGAAAATCCTAGGGAAGGTCCAAGTCCAATGATGGATGTTAAAAGACTGTTGATGATTGTCAACTTCTTCTATCATTTTGTCGGATAATTTTCATCCATATATTGAACATATATAAGTAAATTAATGATTACGTGTATAATAATGGATAATAATATCCAACAAGATATGAATTTGATGGCAATTTGGGAATTCTTTTAAATGGTAATTTTTTTTTATTATCGATGATGTGTTTGCTAGCTCATAGCTTTGGATTGATTTTTTAAATGTGTCTCCAATTCTATCTAGACTGATATTCAAACAAAATCAATCAACAACAATGATAGAATAGACACATGTTGAGATTCTAAAATTCAAAAACATCTCCGTAACAACAACAATAACTGTCGTGTACCGATACCATGACATTCACAATAAACTATGATCAAAGAAAGTATTAACTAGCATCACTAATAAAAAAAAAGAAAGATTTTCTAAATTATCATTTAGTTCATATATTTAATCAGAAACACAAGAGATATTTAATATAAATCTTAATGAAAACATATGAGTGTAGATGTACCTAAGCAGATAAAGTAGTTATGGGAGTGTGGTTTGCTCAAGTTTTTAGTCACTCACTCCCCCATTAATCACCATAGTATGTAAGTAGCAAGATATTTTTTTGAAGGTGGCTCGTGATAGAACTGACTGCTGGGAGAAAAGGATTCATGTCTCTTGCAAGAGATGTAGGGTAAAAGTGAACATTAGTAGCCTCAGCCAAAATTTGAACCCAGATCACAAATTTTGTTTTCATGTACTGGTAACAATTACATTACCCTTGCCCCCCACACACCTCAGCATTTGTTATTAGTACCCTCAAGCTGTTGTCTTCAAACTACTAGGGGAACCCTTTTCGATAATTGAATTTTCAATGGAACCTCTTCAAAAAAACAACTTTCTCTTCTACATATACTTATCATATATGTATTTACGTGTAACTATCGGATTTTGGTCTTGTTTATGGAATTATCCAAATGTGTTTCCAAAACCCAAATAGAAACTACACACTTGACTAGAAAAGTAAACACGAAGCTTACCGAGATGAAATAGATGTATGAATGATTACTGATTAAACAGCGTCTGTGTCACGTGAATAACCAAGATGTTTTTGGTTAAAAAGGCAAAATGTTGTTAATGTAATCTTATATAAAAAGTTCTGTTCGTGTTAAAGCAACAAAATAAAGATGTGAAAGTCGTGAAGGAATCGTTTATGTGATGGAGAATATGTATATAGCAAAAATGTCATTTTGTTTCTGGAATCCCTGAAAAGGTTATGTGGAAACCTGTGGTTCTGTGGTATACAGTTTGAATACTGCTGCCTTGGAGTATTTTTCACTAAGTCTTAAGTAAAAAATGAATTATATTTTTTCAATATTTATATTTACCGAGTCAAAATTTTTCTCTCTGCAGACAATCACAGAGTAATCGAAAAATGACAAAAACTAACATAAGATACACTTTGAAACATTCTCTAAGTACCCAATAGTAATTTTTATTTTCATCTAAACTAATCATAGGCAAATAAGGTGTTGGGGGGGGGAGCAATTTGGGTAAAACTGAATTTTCAGGTAAATTAGTGTGATTCAGGCCAAACTGTGTGATATTTTTGGCCCCTTCAACCAAGGAGTCCCCATAAGCTTACTGAACTAATACTATGTTATTTTCTTGCAACTGAAACCAGAATTTGGACTTCGAAGAAATATTTATATTATTAAACAATCATAGCCATTAAAGATGGTGAGGAGTTCTATCCTTTTTAATGTTAGTGTATTTCTGTGTTCTGGTACACTTAACCATATTGTTTTGTTTACAGATTTGAAAATTGGCATCTATATTCCTCCTGAAGAAATTTTTTGATCTTTGTGATAAAAGCTTTTTTGAACGTTTTTGACTTAATTTTGACGAGTTCATTTAAAATATCTAGATACTCCAGAATCTACATCCCACAAAAATTTTAACTATTAATTTTTGTATATGAGGGCCTATAAGTATATAAGGGGCAATTGCTCCTTTTGCCCCCCCTATAAATCTAGTATAGATGTATGTAAACATATAAAAGATAATGTAGGATGTTTTGTGTATTACAAAACAAAGGATACATATATGTATATGTATATATATAGCTGACTGTTGAATTATGGTATTCAGGTACAAATCTTATTTAGAAAAGCACAGTTGGAACCATATTTAGCTGAGTTTTGGCCAACAATGTCCAGACCAACCAGTTTACCATAAATAGTTCTGATATTTATACCCCCAAGGAATATAGGTTACACTGTCTGGTCCATTGTTTTCTTGGTAGTGATGTAAGAATGGCTTGCGTGTGTGAGTACACTTTTGGGAGTTGAACATTCCTGCCAGGTCACTTATGGGCAAGGTGTGGCAGCTTTTCTGTAGTCTGATGGGAATTATAAGAATTGAAGAACTTTCAATGTTTGAAAATGAATCTTACCTAGGATGATGGAGATATCTATAACACTTTTTTAAAATTATACTCATTGAAAAGTTGCCTTTGGTAGACTCCGCTCAGCGTTGAGCTGCTTCCTATGTTCATCTGAAAGATAAGGAAATTAGAATTGCTTATGCCATGGTGGATAGAATCGTATCGCTATAGCACCACAAATGGCCCACCTGACCAACCAGCCAAGTAGGCTACAGATTATTCTCTCTTTGTTCATCTCTATGTCTTCTGGTGCTCCTAGTTGCATATTTGGGGAATACAACCTTGAGAATTTTCATGAGTACACCACTAGGCACCGTGTAAGAACGTTTTTTCTTCTCAAAAAGCTGTATTTTTTTTTTTTCCCTCCCTCCTTTCTATGGTCATTTAGGACCAACAATGTCCAAATCTTGTGCTGATTTTTCTTTTCGATAATTCTATATAAAAGATCTATTATTTCAACATAATTCTTTAGATAGTTTTAGATGATTTTTTAGATAACTAGTTCTATTACTTGAATGGGCTACAGTGATTCATTCATGTGAGGTACAAATATTTTCTTTTATTTCTAGCTAAAAAACACCCCACCTCAATACAAAACCAATGTTTCTATGTATTATCGAAGAAGGATTTTTGATTAAAAATTATATTGAAATCTTATAGTCCTATGTATTATTGAAGTAAAGTTTTTAATTAGAAATTTTATGCCTTATATTGAAGTCTTATGTTTCTGTATATTGTCAACTTTGGGATTTTTGATTAAAGATTTTGCTCTCTCCTTTTCTCTTCCTTTCATATTTTACCATTTTATAAGACAGATCTTTTGATGTGATCCATTTAGCACAGTTCTGTCCTTTCTAGAAAACTCTTTGAATGGAGTAAGACTTTTATTGTTTCGATTTTTAAAGGGGTGCGATTTTTGTACTCTAATGTTGTCCAATAAAGAAAATCTCATCTCGGCTGGCTGCAGCTGAAGGTTTTCGCAACGCAAGGAGATTCAGTATCAAAGAAGACCATGTAGGGAATCTGGAAATTAATGAAAAATCTGTTAAAATAGAAAGTAAATATCTGTACATCACATAAGTGAATCACTATAGCCTTCACGTGTACCAGAACTATTTATCTAAAAAAGTATTTGGATGTTTTGGTTGGCGGTTTTCTACATGACTGAAATAATAGCCTGCAATTGTACCTGAATGATTATCTAAAATATCTATCGAAAATTATCTGAAGAAAAATAGATCTTTTATCTAAATTTACCTGAGAAAAAATACCTGCTTCAGATTTTGGCACTGTTGGTCCAAAATGTCCATACAGACCAGAAAAAACAATTTTTTTGTAAAAAAACAAAAAAAAGACATTTTTACATGGTGTATTCTTCCAAATTTTCAAGGTTGTAGCCTGAAAAATGTGACCAGGAGTGCCTGAGGAGACATACACTTAAAGAGAAAAGAATCTGTAGCCTTCTTGGCAGGTTGGTCAGGCCTATTATGGGGCTACGGTGATTGAAAAAAGGATATTTTTCTCAAAAGATGAAAAATGTACCAAATTTATTCGGTATGAAACTAAACATACCAACAAATGTTGAATGTATCGAATTTGGTAAAGACCTACAAACTCTGATGGTGTAAATAGAAAAAGAAAATTAAAAAAAAGGTATCAAACAGGAATTTTTTTTTCTCTGCTCAACATGAGACAGAATTCTTTGTTTAACAAAGAAAGAATATAAGAACTTTTCTGCGTTAAAAAATCATGGAACAAGCAGTAAAAATGGAATATTGTATTCATAAGTGTTGAAGTTAATGTTTACATTTTCTGTTTGATATCATTTTTTGAAATTTTTTTTCAATTTGTTCCACTGGAGAAAGAGACAGATAAAAGAGATTATCTCTCACAAATATTACGAATTACACCTGAAGAAGGCTGTAGAATGAATTGTCCAAACAAAAGTTGGTCTATGAAATTGTTCTCTCGATAAAAAAATACTTAAATAAGGAACCGATTGTTTGTGGGAAATCTACACATTGTTTGCTAAGGAGAATAATTTATTTCTCTTATTCCAAGATGAATTTTCCTTAGAAAATTCATTCATGACTGAAAAAAATTAGCAAAAATAAAGGATAAAAACCTGAGGAAGACCAAAGAATGAATCGGTTAAAAATTGTGTGAACAGCATTAACGACAACAAGTTTAATTGTTTGGAAAAACTCATCGAAAGTCTGGTTCATCTCCTGATTGAGAAAAACCATTAGAAAATTGAAAATTTTTGATTTAACATGTTTTGAAAAGTAGAATTCTTTTTTTAGTTGATGTTGAAGTGTGATTGGTGTAGTAGAAACAGCGTGGAGAATGGAATCAGTAACCTGTGTTCAAACTCCATCAGGGCTGTTTATGTTCACTCTGCTATAATGCCCTTGGGAAAGGCATGAATCCACTTCTCTTTCCCCGGTCTATGCGTAAATAGCAGGGCAGTTGGGAATCTCTACCCACTGATCGACCGAAACCAGGAGATGACATAACAAACTTTGATAGACATATCACATTGGTAGAAATCACTCCCCCTTCGCAACAAAATGTTGAATATCAAAAATTCATCTTCTGGCCTGTGAGACAAAACACAGATGGGATAGACGAGATTTACAATGAATTGAAACAACTACCTCAGTTGGGCCCCTTTAGCCCTGCAAGACCGTCCATCTGGGGCTTCAGGCTAGCACCCTGGCCCCTTAAAGTGAAGTGTACATCTCTTAAAAGACAACTACCAATGAAGTATGATAGCTGGTGACAAAGTTCCAGTTTCCTCTGCATGCATCAGCTTAGTGATCATTGCAAGTCTTGAGTCTGGTTGAGACCAGGACTTTATACCTTCAAGTTTTTAATGACCAACCCCTTGGCATAAAAAAATGTCCACTGAAGGGATAATTCTATCATAATCACACAGCTTAGTGTGTACTTAATTAGCTGCTGAGTGAATGTAGAGTTGTCCACATTCTTTGCTCATATTGGGAATTGAACCCAGGACTTTTTGCATATGAAACAGACATGCTAACCATTACACCATCTGAGCAGACCTCAGCCCCGTAACAACAGACTTACGACAGTGAAGAGTTTACTCTCTTAGATTTGGAGAGGATTGTTCTTGTTCTTTTTGTTGTTTTGGTAGGAAAGCAAGATCAACACCAGACTTTGAAAATTAGGTGAGGATTGTTTTTGTTGTTGCTGTTACAGTAGGAAAACAAAGTCAACTCCAGACTTGGACTTGAGTTTGTGAAAATTATAACTGCGATTTACACTTGAAAGTGTTTTTATGGTTAAAATAATTTTCAAATGGAGCCTTTCTTAGTTTTGTATGACTTTATTTGATAATTTCTTCTCTTATTTCCAGTGAAAAGCTTTTAAGGAAATGGCTTTTATAAAAGAGACCCTAAAAAGTGGGCTAAATGGATCAGTTTCGTTTCCATAAGAAGAAATCAAATAATTTACTTTTTGTATTGAGATCGAAGCCATTCATATGTTCCACTCGGAATGTTAAACTATTACAAACTGTCAACCACAACTGTCAACATAGGTTTCTTCAGTTTTTAAGTTGGTCTGGCTATAGTTATTGGAGCTGGTTTCAATCAAAGAGAAAATGATTTATTACCAACTCACCACAAAACTGAGAAATAGTTTTATCTATGTTATTATGCGTACTGGCTGTACCAACGAAGCTACAAAGCTGAAAATTTTAACATATACTCCTCTTTTTGTCGAGAAAAATCTTGTTCTCTTAAAAAAAACAACAATTCCCCACTGGATGAGTTTTTAGTGGGGGTTCAATTTTCAATTGAAGTTCTTGGTAAATTGATCCCTTACTTTGTGTCCAGTTGCATTCATGATTGTTTTTTTCCGAAAATTCACACTTTTTTTCTCATGGCAACAGCTTAACAAAAGGCTAGAGAAGTAACTTTTTCATTAATCAACTCTTTTCCAAATTTTTCAATTCATCATCCCAACACAACATGCAACATTGATCAGGTGACGGTTTCTATTGGGTGACTAACCAGACCTGTTTTCTATTTCAATTTTTCTTAGTGTCATTTGCTTCTATGATGATACAATTTGCAAGTGATCGACTATTTGTGGTGTGTGTTCCGAATTTTGGTTAATGTTTTACATTTTCCCTCATTAGAAACTCTCAACGTAGGTTTCTTCAGTTTTTAAATTGGCTTGACTAGATAGCTAGATAATGCGTACAAGCAGCACCAAAGGAGCTAGAGGGCTGAAAATTTGAACATTTACCTCTTATGTCCACAAAAAACATGTTTATCAAAAATTCCTTCCCGAAACAGGATTCTAGGGGAGAGTTCAATTTACAATGTAAGTTCAAGCTAAATTGGCCCCTTTGCTTGTCTCTAGTATTCATGCTTGTATTTTTGAAAATTCTGACTTTTTTAGTGATCACTCCTTTCTCCAATCACCCCCAACATGGCATATTACCAAAAGACATTGATTACGTGACTGTTTCTATTGAGTGACTAACCAGATACTCTATTTTGGCAGAGTTTGGCAAAATCAGCCATCTAATTGATTCTATAAGTGTTTACAACTCCTGAACTTATTGATAAAATGTGTAACAGATAGGTTCTAGATGTATATATTAGGTGTGATTACTGTATATTTTTTGAATGCGTCTGGTTTTTTATTCCCTAAAAGCCTAAAATTGACACCTGGACTTATAGTCCAGTCAGTCATAAGTGAAAGGACAAAGCTTTGTAAAGGATGAATGTCAGCGTGAGCGGAAATAATGGTTGAGCATAAGAGATGAGGAATCGGTAGCGCCATGGATGGAATAGAAGACAATGTATTGTGGACCTGCGGACAAAGAGTCTGAGACAGAAAACTCAGAATAGGAAGATGAACCTCATGAGGATGTTATGAGAAAAGAATCGACTTGTCAGTTTGGTAAATCTGATGAAGAAGACTTCTGTGAATTTGAGTAAGACTTATGAATTAGTTTGTCGTTGTTCTTCACTACTTCTTGTATGAATGTAGATTAGAAGCTATCATTATTTCTATTTAGTTGATCACTGATGAAAGTATGGAGCTAGCTTATGAGTTGGACACCCATAGCCATCAAAGATAGCGGAGGGTTCTGTCCTTTTTTCATGTGCATGTCTTTGTGTGTTCCAGTATTCCTGGCTTTACCGTTTTTTCTACAGGCTTAAAAATTGGCATCAGTACTCCATTAGACCCCTTCTAAGAATGCTTTTTAAAAAATTTTCTGGAAAAAGCTTGTTCCGAAATAGCTAAATTGGTATCATTGTGGCGATGCCAGTGTAAACAGTATTGCTCAATCTCCAATTGTGTAAAGTTGATATACCACCCAGCCCATCAGGAGAGTATGTTTTTTACAACATTACCCATGTAAATGTTGATGTTCCAAAAGATAAGACCAACTCTTGCATTGTGCACAGCCTGATTTCAAAAAAAAAATTTTCCTAATTAAATGAAATCTAAAATCCAAGTGACAACTTCTTAATCGTATAGAATGTTTCTGTCCTTTCCAATTAGGCAAGATGGAAACAAGGAGACATTCTTTCCCTTTTTAAACTGAAGAGGTAAAACATTTTAATAAATTTACCAAATTCTTCTTGTTCTAAATTGAAGTCACTTTATGTAATTTCATTTGACATCCATTTTGCTGACTCTTTCTGCTGATCACATTCAATTCAGCATAATCTTTTTGGTCAAAAGATGACCATTGTTGAGTATTCCACTCTATGTATAGCTCAGTGGCACAATATAGGTCTGATGTACACGAGGTTCAAACTCAGCTTGGAGCAGGTAACCTCTGACTTCAAAGCACCTTTTGCTTTTAGTACTTTAGCCCATATTGGTAAAAATTCAAATGTTATGAAGAATGAGTCATTGAAATATCTTTTGATCTAAGTGCCGTCCAAAATTCTGAGAGGTAATGTGATTATTCCATTGACTTGAATCTCCGTCTTTATTTGTTTTTGAACACATTTTGATTCGTCCATTTTCTACATTTAATTCTCACTTTCATCCCTGTCTCAGCTCCATAGGTGACAATTGGGAAAATGCATTGGTTGTATACCCTCCTTTTTTGGACTAATGGGATTTTCTTATTTTTGAAGTTTGGGCTCTTTTCCAAACAATTGCCAAACTAAAGTGATTCTTTGCTTGATTTCTTCTTTTGAAGATTTCACGGATATCTGTTGTCCCACATAGATGTAGTAGTCTACTTTCTTTAGTTCTGCATTGTCATAAGACAGTGCAGTATATAAGAGACTAAATAGGAGTCAGAAATATCATAGAATCAATTAAGAAACTCAAATGGCAATGGGCTAGCCAGAAAGTAAGAATGGCTGATAACCATCGAACATCACAACTCACTATGTGGACCCTCACAGATCATATGCAAAACTGTCACTGGCAAAAAATGAGATAGTGTGACAAAATTGACAAGTTAAGAAAATATTGGCTCTACAACATCCATGATAGAGTTCTGTCAAATCCTGAAGAAGGTCCATGTCCAACAATGGATGCTTAAAGGCTGATGACGTTTCGTTTAGAAGATAATTAACTTTCTATTAAAAGAATTTATGCGGCAGTACTTATTTCTGGCCGACATTGTATACCTCTTCCAACTTGAAGAGGTAAATGACTCTTACGATCATTTCTCCAAATGGCCTTGAAGGCTCATCACAAAATAATTTGAAGAAACTATGTATCAAACATTTCTTATGTTCTATGCACAAAAGATAACGATTCTTCTTTATAATCTGAAAAAATCAATATGGATATTGCATAAGAAACAACATGAATCCCTTTTTATTCTTTTGAGAAGCAGCAGAATATAAAGGAACATTAATGGCTTCTATTGTTTAAGTTACCCCATTTCCCCAAGTCTAAGGTATAATTTTTTTCTGAAAATGAACCTTGAAAATTTACCTTGTGCCTTCAAGGCTGAATATCTCATCGCTTGAATCATCATCTTTTCAAGGTAAATCTTGTAAAAGCCTTAAAATGGTTAATTAGAATTCATTGAAAAAAATAAATCAGTTGCCAAATAAATGGGCTTATGCCAAAATAGGTTTGACGCTTAAACACTCACACCAGACTGCCCACACTAGATTGGCTGTGCCAAATTGTACCAAACTCCTTTAGAAAGCCAACAGATTTATTTCACATGCATAGAAACAAGTAGATGTGTGTGAACTCTCAGTGATAAGTGTGTTTATTTTGCTTCTTTTAATACTGTACATGCGTACATTCATATGTGTGTATTGTATGTGTATGTGTAATGGTAGATGTGTGGTTTGTACACTTACCACCCACTCAAATATGTACACATGCTTATATGTTTGGAAAAGTGTGTTCTGCGAGAGATGCATACCTGCTTATATAATCAGATGTTGTTTAGTTTTGTTTCTTTGAGACGCAAAAATTTCTTGCCTCAAATCAAACGTTTCTTGAGATTGTATCTTAAAATTATTGATTAATTCTGGGCATTGATTTTTGGTTTGTTCCTTCTTTTTGCTTCTTACTTTCATTCATTCTTTCTTTCATTCATTCTTTCTTTACACTTATTTTTTTCCTTTTTCTTTACTTTCATTTTTTTCTTTTTTTTCCTCCATTTTTTCTTTTCTTCATTTTTCTCCTTTTTTCCAAATCTTCTTCTTTTTTTCCTTTTTTTCATTTTTTCATTTCTTTCATTTTTTTCTTTCTTTCATTTTTTTTCCTTATGTTCAGTCTTTCTTTCCAGCACCTTTGGCCATACCATTTTATTTACAGACTCAAAAATTTGCAGCAGTACTCCACTAGACCACTTCTAAAAATGTTTGGATTTTGGGAAAAAAGCTAATCTTGATCTTCTTGGGGCCTTATTCTGATGGGTTCAATAATATCGAGATTATTCTGAATCTATATGTTACTAGGTATTTTTTCGCTCTATTTTAAATGTTTTCTTGTGGAAAAATGCATGTGATGTCAAAAATAAATTCATTATGACCATATTTATCATTCAGTGGATTCTTATTCGCATGACTTCAAATTTCTATGCTATGGTTGCTCAATTATTGACTGTGATGGAGTGTCTTTCATTCTTCTTTTCTTTCTTTATTCATTCGTTCATTTGATCATTTCTTCTCCTCTTCTTATCCTGGAATAGTTTCAGGCCATAGGTCATACAAGTGTAAAGAATGTGCTAAAATTGTAAGTCTATATTTGTCAATAAAGTCAACCAGGTTCTTCGGAAAGTAGTTCATGATATTTGATTCTGGAACGTTCTTCAAAGCTGGTACTTATACAACAAAGCTACTTATTGTGATTATTTTAAGATGGGATCATATAGATAATAATAACCAGCTGATAACATTAAGCAAAGGATATGAAAATTTGAACTATTTACACTCGTTGTTATAAATTTACACTCGTTGTTATAAATTTACACTCGTTTTAACTTACACTTGTTATTATAAATTTACACTCATTATAAATTTACACTCGTCGTGTTTCACATTCCACTGTGTTTCTTCTGTATTCTTTCTCCCCCACTCCCGTTCTCTTTTCCTATGAATAGTTTCCAAAAAGGAATATAGCATTGTTAAGAATAACGTGCTAAAATTGTGAGTCTATGTTTGTCAATAAAGTCAACCGGGTTCCTCTGAAAGTAGTTCTTGATATTTGATTCTGGAACGTTCTTTAAAGCCAGTATTTATACAAATCATTTCTTTGGTGCGACTAAATTTAAATTCATATTTGCATATGTACTTTTCAATGGTTTGTCTTGGGATCTTGGAGCTTTGTTTGAAACCGTAAACCCAAACTGTCACAATAGGTTTCTTCAAATTTCTTAGCTGGTTTGACTGGCTATTTGTGTATGGATACACACCGCACCAATTGAGCTTGGAGGCTGAAAATTTCAATATTTACTCCTTATGTCCAGAAATAACATTTTTTTGTTCCTCAAAAATCCTCCCCCATGAAAAGGTTTTCTCTTGTGAGTTCAACTTACAATGTAAGTTTATGCTAAATTAATCCTCTAGTTTGTGTCTGGCAGCATTCATGCTTGTTTTTCGAAAATTCTGACTTTTTCAGTGATCATTGCCCAACAAATGGCAAGAGAAGTAACTTATTCATTGATCACCCTTTTTTCAAATTCTCCATTTGATCATCCCCAACATAGCCTGCTGCTAAAACACATTAATGACATGACAGTTTCTATTGAATTATTAAGCAGACCTGTTTGAATTTAAATTTGAATATGCAAATACATTTTCCAGCCGATTGTCTCAGGATCTGTGTCTTTTTTTTCATATTCCCGAAATTGTTTCTTTAATTTCACTTTCATCATCATCATCATCATCATCATCATCATCATAGCAACTGTCTTCACCATCGTGGGTCTCATGAAGCTAGTACTTTTTGTATTTGTCCAGTTAGTCATGCCATCTTTCTATCTGCCAGTCACAGTTTCGCTTATGATCTTTGAGGATCCATGTTGTGAGTTATTGTTTGCCATTCTCGCTACATGAGTAACCCATTGCCATTTGTATTTCCTAATGGATTCTATGATATATCTGACTCAAGTTATTCCTATAATATACAGTGATGTCTTGTGATCTCTCCACGTAATGTTGAACATGATTCTGTCCTGAGATTGTTGCTTGGTTCTCAGTTTGAGGGTTAATCCTTTGGTTAGGTCTCATGTTTCAGCTCCATAGGTGGTTATCAGGAGGATGAATTGGGAGTACACTCTTCTTTCTTTGATAAGGGGTATTTTCTTGTCTTTGAAGGTCTAGTTTGCTTTACCAAAAGCTTGTCATACTAAAGTGATTCTTTGCTTGTTTTCCTCGCCAAAAATTTCTTGGAGATTCATTGTTATAGATGTAGTGATATACTTTCTACAGCTGTGCGTTTTTGTTCTAATTTTTGTGTCTTTATTCTTAATGTTTGTTATACATGACATTTGTTTTATTGAAGTTCATTTTGAGACCTACTTTCTTGCTTTCTTCATTCAGTTAGTCTAGCATTTTCTGGAGATTATGAAGGTTCTTAGCAAAAAGGACAGTGTCATTTTCCTAGTTTAGGTTCTGGAAGATCATATCAAGGCAGGCTTTAAAGAGTTTGGGTGAGCTGCTGTGCCTGTAGATATGTTACAATACTCTGACTTATATTGGGACTAAACTTTATTGTATGATAGCATCAATAACTTCTGGGATTTCCACTGAGTTGAAGGCCTTCTTGAAGTTAACAAATGACACAGCGAGTGGAACTTTATATACTGTTTTTTCTTTAGTTGATTTACTGAATGGAGATAGTGGATGGTTGGGTAGCTTCTCCTGGAGCCAGCTTGTTCCCGTAGTTGGTTTTCATCTAGCATTTTGGTGATTCAGTTGGTAATTACTTTGGTAAAAAGTTTATTGATGTAGCTGAGTAGGCTTATTTACCTACAGTTGTTTAGATCTTTCAAGTTCCTTTTTTATATAACAGCATTGTGATTGCGGTGTTCCAATCCTCTGGGACTTTACTTTGTTTGAGGCATAGGTTGGATAGAATGGCTAATTTCCTATTGATGACTTTTCCAGCTTTTTTTAGTAGATCGATGGTGATGTTTTCCGGTCCTGGGGCCTTTCCTTTGTTCGTTTGTTTATTTGATGGCTTGCTTCACCCCCACCTGGAGTGACTTCTGTGAAATCTTCAAGCTGGTTACTTGTAGCTTGTAAATCTTGTTCATCGTTCTTTGTTTAGAGGAAGAGAGTTTTTTGTAGAATTCTTGGGCACATTCCACTATTCTGTCTCTATCCATTGTAAGCTTTTCATTTTCTTCAAGCACACTAGTTTTTTGCTGTCTTCCTGTATCAGATCTTTTTAATAGTCTTGAAGGCTTTACTTTTTTTGTGGATGCTTTTGATGAAAGCTATCATGCATCTTTTATTTTTTCGTTTTTTTTTATGGATTGTTTAGCTCAGTTGCCCCAGTCTTTCCCTTGTTGTAATCGGTGGCTCAAGACTTCTACGTTTTTCCATGAGATTCTTTATTTCTTTTGAGAGTTTACTTATGGTGGTTCGTTTACTCTTCGGCTTGAACATGTTGGCGACTTCACTGAAATCAAATCAGTATTTCTTGTGTTCCTTAAATGATGTCAAAGAAATAATCTATGGTCATATCTGTGTCTGATATTCTTCAAACGGTATTGAAATTTAAAAATCTACCAAACTGATCACCGTTTCATTACGTCTGCCAATAAAGTGGGGAAGGTATATGTATTCGGTCATATCAGTCTTTCTGTCTGTCCATCCACAAGATATCTCCAAAAGTGCTCAATGAATTTCAATGAAATTTTGTAGATAGGTGGGCTATGAGGTAAGGAAGAATTGGTCAAGTTTTGGGGCGGATACAGGAATCCTTTTTGATTGATAGGTATATTTCTTTTCCATACATTTATGTATATGCTCATCACTGTCCACACAATATAGTGCTCAATAAATTTCTATGTGATTTTGTTGAGGAATGGACAATGTTTAAACCACATATCCAAAAGTCCTCGATGAATTTCAATGATGTTTCGTAGGGAATGGCCCTTGGAAGGAATGATCAAACTTTGGGGCAGATCCGTGCACAATTATTCCCTCTGACAATGACGTTGGCAGAGGTATGTGCTCTCGGAGTGCTTTTTAGTCATAAACAATAATGGGAAAGTTTATTAATGCAATATGGTTCAATAAAAATGTAGCACAGTGTTTTGCACTTCTGAAAATACCTTCATGATGGAAACGACATTATAGCCAGAAAAATTGAGTTATTGGCTTTTTAAAAAATCAGTTTTGACATAATGAAATATTTTCAACACTTCATTCGGGACAAGCTCATTTAATTAGGCAAAGTGTTAATGTCATTAACTATACTTGTCAAACTGGTTTGAAAAAAATTTGAAAGACAATTTACTTATGAAACTAAAACCATGCAGAGTTGGGGGTGATCAATTGAAAAATTGGAAAAAGGAGTGATCAATGAATGAGTTACTTCTTGCCTTTTGTTAGGCAGTGATCACTAAAAAAAGTATAAATTTGAAAAAAGAAAACAAGGGTGATTTATTATTTCTATTATTAGAAATAATAATAATACCTCATCTCAAAAATTCAGAGAAACACTAAGGGTGATTTATGTTAAACACAAACTAAGGGATCAATTTAACATAAACTTACATTGCAATTTGACCCTTCCTCCCTCTAAAAACCTGTATTTGGAAGTGAGTTTAAAAAAAAAATAAAAAAACTGTTTTTTCTAGACATGATAATGAGTAAATGTTTGAATATTCAGCCCTCTTGCTGTTGTGGCCTGTATGTACGATACATCTATCCATAGATAGATAAATGGCCAGCCAGCCGGACCAATTTAGGAACTGAAGAAACCTACAGTTTTGGTTGACGGTTTCTAATGAATAATGTTTCCTGCAGTAAACCAGTGTCTGTAATTACATTATGAATTGGCATTGGGACCTTTTTTTTTCTTCGGATATTTAGGAAAACAAGAAGGAAGTTTTGGTAAACAAATCTATTTATTTTTTGATAGATGAAACATTGTAAATCATTATAGACGTTTTTTTCATTTTTTTATGTTACTATTTACCTTCATTTTTTTTTTTCATTTTTTTTTTTATTGCAACTCTTCTCAAACTAGATTCCCTTCAGTAGGGCTTATTATTTATTCGATCTGCGCTGTTTATTTACTCTCAGCTGCAGGAACCTGGTCTGAGAAAAGTTCCGATTTAAAAAAAAGTAAATTAGAAAAATATCAAAATGAAAGTAAATGGTAGCATAAACAAGAACCATAATTTCAACAATGTTTCTACCATCCTTACATCCATATCTGTGATCTCTGATTTTGAAGGGGTTCTAAACGAAATACTTAGTAGTAGTATTACTAGTTGTTGTGGTAGTAGTAGTATCAAGAGGAAGAGAAAAGTGAGGTAAGTTCACTCTAAAAACTGGCTAAAAAAATGATTGGTAAGTTTAAATCAAATTAAGTGTACAACATTTATCTATGGTTATTTTGTTTGATAAGTGGGCTTTAAATCAGTATTTACGACATTTTCTAGGATAAAGGTAGCTGGAAATCAAAAAGTTAGCCATTTTTATGGACAGTTTTTGCTATTTATGACAAATGATACTTGATGACAGTATGGAAACAAATGCTCAATATGTCATCAATGAATGTTCTTTCAATGTCACACCTCTTATGTCATAATAGCAGCAGGTGAATGAGACAAAATCCTTCCTCCTTCCTATTTCTGTTGTTTAATGCAACAGGAACCAACTGCCAATCCAACCAACTGAAAACTGACTTATTGAAATGTGTGGAATGTGTGGACACTTTTAAGAATGAAAAAAATAGTTAACTAGATGAAAATTGTTATTTGTTTGACCAATAAAAACTGCAATTTTTTTTCCTTGGCTCGAACATAATTCAAATGAAACAAAAATATCTTTTTTTTTAGAAGAAGAAGATTACTGAATCAAATGTAGAATCTAGACCCCCAAAATTAATGCAAGGCAAAAGCGCAAATTTTCAGATTACACTGTGATCAGAATTTTAATCAAAACAAGGATGATATGTAGAATTATGAAATTCAATGAGGTATATATTGTATAAATAATATGAGATACATATTCATACAAGTGATGTATACAGTGATTGTAAAAAGTGTTCGATACATTCCAAAAGTTCATTTTAACATCCTTATACAGCTCGGAACTGAATTTGGACCAAAGTTTTCTGATATTTGTTACAAATATCTCCAATGTTTAATCTCCTTTTAATTTTGATATCATTATTAATTTTAGTTCCAAATCTTATCAATTTTGGAGCTTTACAAGTGTGTTTAGATTAAACTTCTGCAATGTATTGGATACTTTTTGCAGTAACTGTATGAAGACATGCTAGGTGTAAACAGACACCGTTAGTTTTATGTTGAGAACAAACCTTATTCAAAAGCTTTGGAAATAACAGAAAAATTTCCCATTTGCCCAAGAACATCAAAAAATTATCTCCATTATCGTGGGAGCCCCTTTCAACCACAACTGATATTTGAAAGAAAAAGTGGGCAGTCGAGATGAGCAATAAGCTCGTCACTTCTTGACACAGCATAGTTCTTTTCAAGTGGATCAAGGTATGCTCAAATTTCACGTACTGCATTAAACGATTTCCTCGGCCAAGTCAGTCCCCTGACATGAATTTCATTAAACACATGTGAGCAGTTGCGTAAGAAATCCAAAAAGACAGCAACATCTCCAGATTTGCTGAATCTCTTATTCCTGAAATACCTCAAATTGCAATTTCAAAACTTTTAATTCTATGCCAGCAAAAGGAAAGTAGTCAAAGTATTAAATGAGATGATTTTCTTGATGGTTGAGCCTAATATATTTACCTGAAACTTCATTTTGTAGTGTAAATGCTTGAATAAAGTTGAGGCAAAACTGCCGTTATCTATTTATTTGCATGTCTCTGTATATAAAACGTAAAAAATACACATCGAAAAGGGAAAGATATTCTTCGACTACGTTCCAATCTGTTATGTATTTTTCATTGTTTGTTATCCATTTGATGCGCATTGAATGTGGCAGGTCTGTTTCTTGTAACGTGTCATATTATAGTCAGACAGCCAGGCTCGTACAGGAAGTCTTCATACAGGAAATGCATTGTAATGTGCTGCACAGTTGTGTCGGTTGCACTGTGTGCTTTTTCTTGGTTGCAACCATTTTTGCTTTTGGCTTTTTCCGCTTTTCTTTGAAGAAATGGAAACTGACATTCTATGATAAGAAAAAGAAAAGGAGAAAAAAAACCCCAACCAAACAGTCCCTTCTGTCTGCTTCTCTCTTAAACTGTGATTGTACATACATCACATCTTAATGGAGACAGAGGCTGAAAGGCGTTTTTTTTTTTTCTGTTTATTGCAAACAGGCAGGTGATTTTAACCATCAAGGTTATTACTCCCCCCTTCCCCATCCCACTTTCATCAGAAACTGTCATCATCAATGTATGTTTCTTCAGTTTTTAAATGGATCTGGTGGACTAGCTATGTCTGTGTCACAAACTCATGAACATCAGGTAGATTACTAGATTCACATAATCAACACTTTTCTCTATTGGACAATCCGATGGTGAAACTTGGAGCCTCAAAGCGGATGTTGTTTTCTTGCCTCTTCAAACAAACCAGAGTATATTAGAAACTGTTGACCAAAACTACCAATAGAATTTTCTTCAGTTTTAAAGTGGGTCAGGCTAGCACACCATGTTTGTATGTATTGTACAACCTGGCTGCACCGACGGGGCTAGTAGCTGAAAATTTAAACATTTACTCCTTATTATGTCTAGAAACAATGTTTTTTTTTATTTCTTCAACTCCCTCCCCTAAATAGGTTTGATTGGGGATTTAATTCACAATATAATTTTATGCTAAATTGATCCCTTAGTTTGTTTTTCGCTGTGATCATGCTTGTTTTTTGAAAGTTCAAACTTTCATGTGATCCAATGAAAGGTGAGAGAAGTAATTTATTCATTGATCACCTATTTTTCCAATTCATAAATTAATCATTCTTAATACATGCTGCCAAAATACATTGATCATGTGACGGTTTCTATTGAGTGACAAACCAGACCTGTTGATATGTCATTCTCAACTACACATTTAAAGGAAAAGTTAAATCTTTTTGAATTGTGTAGGGATTCAGTACTTTGAAGATATATATATATATATATATATATATATATTTATATATATATGTGTAATAGGATGTGGATTCGCTATATAAACTTGCTTGTGTAGCGAATCCACATCCTATTATATATTTCCAGCTCTACTGTAAAACAACCTAACTTTCAAAATATGAAGTTGATAGTCTCGAGCACTTTATGAAATAAATCCATCACATATCAAACATTGCTTTATATTATGATATATTGCTAACCTGATCTGTACAATATGTATTATGTAAATATATATATATATATATATATATATATATATATATATATATACACACACATATGTAAAGATCGTACCTCTTCAATCCAACAACCTTGAGACCTATCTACTGCTGGACTACAGAAACTGCCAGTAAACATGAATCTTTTTCTTTTCGTTTCGTACCAATGTCTAAAAATTTCAGCTTGGAGAGATGAAGAGAATGATACAACATTCTACATGTGTTCAAAATACCCACAAAACTGGTGCCTGGCATTGTACTACAATTCAAATGGTCTAACAGACATAACAGAAATCTGTTGTTCCCCCTACTGTGATGGGAAATAGGAGTGAAATGCTATAACTTCACGCAATAGTAGCTATAGGCCGTGGGTATCGGGACTGTTCCCCCCCCCCCAGATGAAATAAGAACCTGCAAATGCTGAAGATTAAATCCCTGCTGGACAGAATACTATAAACCATCCTGAATAATATTTCTTGGACACAATACAGCAGGCCGTGTCCAAGACGATGGTTTATTCGAGCTGGAGAGAGGACAATGACACTAAGACGATCCACAGAAATTAACTACTCGGGAAGTCAAACTATAGAATGACGACAGAGTACTTTTATGTAATAAATTCTTACAGTTTATTGATATTTCTAATGGTCTGAAAAGTAGAATGATACATTGTTAGTGTAATTTAGATAGTATGAATTAATCTTATATTGAAAATTTATTTGTTTGCTGAATAATTACCACTTCCCCATCACTGACCAGTTTGATCACTGTTGCTTGCTTTTCATGTGTTCTGATGTTTATATCTATTGTTTATATCTATCCAAATTCCACCCAGCCTTTTCTATTCATAGCGGAAAGTTGAAATTTTTGCATTCACTCCCAACCCAGTGAGTAGGGAAGACATTTTTTTTCCATCTTTTGAAAACTCCACCCCTGAATAAGTTTTTATGGGAGAATTCAATTTGCAATGAAATTTCAAGCTAAATTGGTCCTGCAGTTTGTGTCCAGCTGCATTCATGCTTGTTTTCTGAGAAATTATACTTTTTAGTGATCACAATCTACAAAAAGGCAAGAAAAAATAATCCATTGATCCCCGATTTCAGAAATTTTCCAATTGATCACTTTATTGAGTGACTAACCAGACCTGGCTTTTTAGAAAAAATCATGAATTCATGATTCAAACCATACTGGTAGTATTATCATTGAAATAATTCAATTGTACCCACTTCACTACTTAATTTACGTTGTAAACAGCAGCATGTATGAGTGGTGGTGATTCATAATTTCTCTAGGAATGCTATTGATTTTAACTGGTTTTATCAAATATAATAATCTTAAAAAATTGAATAAATACACGACTAATTTTGTTTTGAAATAAATATCAAAACAGTCAAATTTAGAGTCCTTTGAATTGGTGAGGTTTTTTCTCATTTGATGTAAAAAGTCAATTGATAAGCCACTGAATTACAATTCAAACTGCAGTTTACAACCGAATTAAAGAGCCCAAGCAGAAGATCAGTAAACTAATGCTTGCTGATTCAAAACAAGCCAGACCCAAGGAAGTTGCTTGACTACAGAGAGCTGGATTATAGAGGTGCAACTTGTATGGTACATAAATGCTAAAACACGCCATTAAAGTCAATAATTGAACAACCCTAGCATCAAAATTTGAAGCCATGTAGAAAAATTCTATTCCTATGAATACACCGTTTGTGGCATTTAGTCAGCTACCTCTGAAACATGGATTTCTTTTATCTTCAATCTGTCGATTGTTGTTTTGAGTTTGTTAGATTGAAATTCTCATCCGTGTTGATGAATATACCTGAAAAAAAACTATTTCAAATGAATATTACGCAATAATCACGCTAGGATGGCAAGCCTTCAGTAGAACAAGCTAAACCTTCAAAAGCAAGATGATCCCATTAATTCTACAAAGAAGAGTATACAACCAATGCATCCTCTCGATGGTCACTTATGGAGATGACACATGGAGCCTAACCAAGAGACAGACTTGCAAACTGAGAAGCATGCAACGTGCGCATGAGAAAATCATACTCAACCTCACCTGGAGAGATCACAAGACAGCACAGTATATCAGGGAGAAAACAGGAGTCTGTGACATCATAGAATCTACTAGAAAACTTAAATGGCAATGGGCCGGTCATGTTGCAAGAATAGCAGACAACGGATGGACATAACAATTTGCAATATGGATTTCCAGAGATCACAAGCAGAAGTATGACTAGCAGAGTACAAGATGGAGAGACAATCTAGACAAATTCAGAAAATACTGGCTCCGTGACACTCACGATAGAGAAATGTAGCAAATCTTGAGGAAGGTCTATGTCCAACGAAGGAAGTTAAAAGACTGGTGATGATGATGATGACATGATACACATCCTATGCTTCCTACTAAACACTTCATACAAAGCTATGGAAATGAATTGAGTTAAAACCTCAGGCATTTTTGCTATTGACCTTGTATTCTTATAGACAAAAGAATTTTCCATTTTTGATTGACCTGAGTGTGAGTCAATCTGCTGATTTTAGGCCATTTTTTTCAGTAAAAAAAAACTTGTCTTATATGAGAAAAAATATATCATTGGTCTCCATAGATTATTTGAGAAATGGGAACCAAATCATTGCCTCTTATGTCATGTGACACAGGATGCATTTACTTTTTGCATTAATTGTTGCAAAGCTAGAAGACCAGCTACAGTCAAGCCAAGGAAGATGGATGCTGCTGACGAAGGACACGTTGTACAAGTAGATAATTGATTAGTACTTATCTTTTAGTGCTTATCTTTGAAAAGCATTTCTCTCTTAATTGATGCGACTAATGAGCAGAGGAGACATTTGAGCTCTGACTTATCTATTTGGCATTTTACAAGATGCTTCTCTGCCAATAAAAAGACAGAAGGTGCGTCTTTTTCAATTAAATTCTTATCAGATTTGGTTCAAGACGAATCATTGGGAAATGCTTACAATTAAAGGTGTCTGTTAAAATATCTTTGAATAATCAATTGCTATGTCTTCTCCGAAAATGAATGACCTCTTAATCTTTTGTTTTTTGTTCTTTTCTTTCCCTTTATTCACTCGGGTATTCTTTCTTTTTTTTCTTCTTTTTTTCTCTCTTTTTTTCTTTCTTCTCTTTTTTCTCCTCTTTTTTAAAAATTGTTTCCTTTCACTATCTTGTCTCCTATTCCTTAGTCTTTGTTTCTTTCTTTCTTTGTCTCTCCTTTGTTGCTCTTATCACTTGTTTCTTTCTTTCTTTCTCTCCTATCGTTCCTTTCTCTGTTTTCCTTGTCTCTCTTTGGTTGCTCTTCTCCTTTCACTTCCATTCTTCCCTTATCTCTTTCCTTCCTCATCTTTCCTTTTCTGTCCTTGTCTCTACTTTCTTTCTGTTAAAAACAGCCAACCAAAATTGTTAACATAGGTTTCTCCAGTTTCTAACTTTGTTATGAATGTATCATGTGTACAGGCCACATGAATGCAATTAGAGGGCTGAAAGTCAACACATTCACTCCTTATGTCTAGAAAAACATTATTTTTCCTTTGCAAACCTTTCCCCCCAGTTTGGGAATAGGTTTTTAGTGGGGTGAGTCAATTTTCAACGTAAGTTTGTGCTATTTTGGTCCCCTCTCCAGCAGCCCTTATGCTTACTTTTTAAAAAAAAAACTTTTTTAGTGATCACTGCCCAACAAAAGGCTAGAGGAGTAAGTTATTTATTGATCACCCTATTTTCTGATGTTTTAATTGATCTCTCTCATGCTGCCAAAAGACATTGGTCATGTGACAGTTATATGCAAATCAGTGTTCAGAAGAGACCAAGAAATCAAAGTGCATAAAATAAAATAAAAGATGATGGCAAATCAATATGTAAGGATTTTTTGAAAGAAGGATTATCCAATATTGGCTTTTAAGGGCTTCATTTATATAATGATGTTTCTTAGAACTGGGGACAACTCAAGAAAAGAGAGCAAAAGGAAAGGGAGGGAAAGAGCAAATGAACGGGAGGAAGAGCAAAGGAAAGAGAACGCCAGACCCACTTAAAAACCGAAGAAACCAAGCTTGACAGTTTCTAACCGTATGATTCTCACTACCAAAGATTACCTTCAGGAAGAATGAATGAATTATTCTATTTCCGACCCTAAGGCACTCCTTTGGCACGATTAGTCGATTATCTTTTCTAATTGATAAGGAGTGAATGTTTTTAAGCAAAGCTTCTAAATTGGGAGAATGGAGATTTTTCTTTTTAAAAATTGATTAGATAATTATACGTTTATAATTATCTAAGATAATTGTGGCCCGCATTGATATGTTTGATTTTATATTGTTAGAAATCCACGCAGCAAAGATTTTCTTTCGTGTACATGGAACTCGTTGATGTTGGAGATACGATACTTTGCCGCAAGAGGGGAATGAGAAAAAAACAATGGGAAGAATCTATGAATAAACATAAGAATTCAGTGAATGAAAGAAAGAGTGGAAAGGATAGAAGGAGAAAGGAAGTTCTTTCTTTTAAGTCTCTTCCCTTTCTTCTTCTTCTCTTTCTTTTCTTCTTCTTCTCTTGCTCTTTCTTTTCTTCTTCCTCTCTTGTTCTTTCTTTTCTTCTTCCTCTCTTGTTCTTTCTTTTCTTCTTCTTCTCTCTCTCTTATTTCTTCAACTCCCCCCTCTCTCTTCTACCCCTCTCTCTTTCCATTTCTTCTACCCCCTCTCTCAGTCATCCGGCTCTCTCTCTCTCTGTACTCCTCTCTCAGTCATCCGGCTCTCTGTGTCTCTTTCTGTCTTTTTCTAACCCTTTCCCTCTCTCAACCCCTCTCACTATTTCTAACCTTCTCTCTCTATCTCCTCACCATCTACCCCTTCCCCACTCATTTAGCTCTTTCTACCCTTATTTCACAAATCCAGCTCTTCCTACGCCTCTTCCTACCTCTGTCTCTCTCTGTCTCTACCCCTATTTCTCTAATCTGGCTCTCTCTCTGTCTCTACCCCTCTTTCACTCATCTGGCTCTCTCTCTCTCTCTACTCCTAATCTTATATATCTTATTGTCCCCCCGCCCCACCCCAAACAATTATATTTGTTCTGGTGTCCAAAAAATGAGATAATGTACTTTCAGCTTTGATATTAGACAGGGAATTAGAACAAATCAATTTGTTGTAACAATTATGTATTGATATTGGTATATATCAGGATTATGCATTGTTCTCTTGGACCATTATGGTTTGAATTTGATGAAAATCTGCTATAAGTCATCATCTCTTATGTAGATATGTTGTGTAGATATTGTTTGGGCGTATCAAAAACATTTCCTAATTTTTACAGATCTTTACTTCAAAGCTTATTTCATGTATACATCTAAAGACTATATATAACTCGACTATTTAATCTGTATGAGTTTTTGAGTGCTGGTAGTTGTCTTTTAAACCATCATAATCAACAACTGATGGTTGTTCCCTTCTGGGCTTTATTTCAAGGAACAAGTCCACCCTTGAAATTCTCAAACCAGTTTTTGTGCCATACAGTCAGATATTGTTTGATCTCCTTCCACTTCAGAGTTCTGTGAGTAGCTTCACCAGTTCGAGACACTGTTTAAAATAATTTCTCAAGATTGCCAGAACCCTAATATTTGTATCCCGAATTAAAACATCTCGAACACAATGTTCAGCTGATTAGTATTGATGACGATAGGATATATTTGATGATTATAATGACTCGCTATCACAGTCTATGATTAAGTCAGAATAAATTCTATTCATGACATCAGTGGAAATCATCTGAAATAGAGTTAAAAACAAAAGACATCTAGTGAATCTAGATGTTATTTATAAACCAATGAAATTAAGGCTCAAGTTTTTTTTTCCAATAAAAACAATGAACAGAATATTTTTAGAAGTAATCTACAGAAGTAATGAAGCCAATTTTCAAGTTTATAGACAAAACTCTATGTCCAGAAGTGCTGGAACACATCAACACAAGTGCGTATAAAAACAGAGAGAACCCTTTGCCCCCTTTGATGGCAACGGCGGTTCAATAATATAGTGGAGTCATAGACAATCTTTAGATGTGTTCCTGAAATAAGCTTTGGAGAGAAGATTTGTAAAGAACAAAAATACTCTTGATACACCCTGGTAGATAGATTGCTACCTATTGGCTGTGGGATGGAGAGGTAGAAGAAAAGAAGAAGGATGAAAAATGGTATCCAAAAGAATTTTGTAGATAAGTAGCTTCAATGGTTGATTGGAAGGAAGACAAAGATTCAGATCTGGAAGAAAAAGTTTCAAAAAGGTATGTCAGTTGAGGCTGGGAAAATAATATGGAGAAAGATGAAAGAAAATGCAATTACATTATAATAAAGTAAAATGAAACAATGCTAATAATTGAATAAAAATAACCGGTGTGGTTAGTCACACAGTAGAGACCAACATGTGACCAATGTCACAGTCCATGTTGGGGATGATCCATGAATAAATTAAATTACGTTTTGTTGGACAGTGATCTATAAAAGTCTGAATTAAAAAGAAAAAAAGGAAATAACTGCAAATGTGGACACTAAGGACCAATTTAGGGTAAACTTATATTGCGAATTGGATCCTTCACTAAAAACCTATTTAGGAGGGAATTAGTAAAAACAAAAAATGATCCTTTTTTTTCTAGGCATAACAAAGAGTAAATATTTAATTTTTCACCCATTTAGCTCTGTTGGTGTGCCCTGTATGCTCCGTACATACATATGTAGAAAGCCAGATCAGCTTGAAAACTGGAAAAAACATTGTTGATTGCTTTAGTGACAGTTTTGGTTGATGGTCTCTCAAAAAGTAGATGTCAGTGGAGGCTGGGGAACTAATACAAAGAATGCAGATGAAAGAAAACAGGATTAAAGAATGAAAGAATTTTGAAGAAAACAAAAGTAACAATTGAAACGAAAAAGAAGTTTAGTCAAAGACAAAATGGTAGGAATAAATCTATAGAGTCTTGCTGGATCAATATTTTCCTGGTCCACTACAGTTGGAGGAAGGTGACTCACTCTATCCGCCTCTTCATCCAGTTCCGAGCCCCCACCCATTACAAAACATTCAATCAAAATCATCACCAATAGATTTCTTCAGTTTTTAAGTTGGTCTAGCTGGCTATGTATGTATGTATGGTATGTATGCTTTTATCATGCACACAAGCCGCATTAAAGGGGGTAGATGACTGAAAATTTGAATATTCATTTTATTATATCTCCCCCCCCCCGCAAATATGGTTTACATGGGGGTTTCAATTTACAATAGAAGATTATGGTAAATAGGTCCCTTAATATGGGGTCCAGTAGCATTCACACTTGGTTTTTGAAAATTCAGACTTTTTTGCAATCACTACCCAACAAAAGTGAGAGAAGTATCTCCTTTTCCAATTTTTCAATTGATCACCCTCAAAAAATATTGGTTGCATGAGAGGTTTCTATCGAGTGACTACCCCGACCTGTTCCTGAGTAATCTTTCCTGCTGAATATAGGAAAGAAGAAGAGAAAAGGTTGTAAAATGGATGTAAAACAACACCGTTGCATTTGTGGGGTGGGAGACTTTCAGCTTAAGTGTGGGTGTATCCATGAGATCCCCCTCTCTCTCTATCCTCACTCACTTCTCTTTCCTTTCTCTCGCTCTCTCTTGTGACTACCCGCCCTTCATCCTCCCACCTCCACTTCCTCACTCCTGTGACTTCAACTCTTTGCACCCCTTCCACTTTCCTCTTATTGAACACTACTTCCTATTGATATGAACGAACGTGATCTGTTACATGTAATTACTGATTATTTATGTTCCTTGTCAGTAATTGGAAAATTGTTTGATAGCCTTTTGGGATATTCAGTTCAGATTCATTAATATATTTATGTTTCTTTTGTTTATCTATTTTTCTCGCTTTATTAGAAGCTGTAAACCAAAACTATAATCATAGGTTTCTTCAGTTTTCAAGTTGGTATGGCTGGCTCGGTATGTATGTACATATGCCTGTACTATATACAGGCTGCACCAACAGAGCTAGTAACTGTTGGCCAAAACTGTGAACATCAGCATTTGTTTCTTCAGTTTTCAAGCTTATCAGGCTGGCTGTTCATGTATGTATGTGTTGGTAGATTGGAGGGCTTGAAAAATTCAACAAATACTCCTTATGTCCAGGATAAACATTTTTGTTTTCAAGAAAATTCACCCTTAATAAGGTTTCTAGTGGGAGATCCAATTTGCCATGTAAATTTGATTAATTGATCCCTCAGTTTGTGTCCAGCAGCATTCACGCTTGTTTTTTGAAAATTCCTACTTTTTTCAGCGGTCACCACCTAATGAAGGGCGACAGAAGTTACATATTCATTGATCATTGCCTTTTTTTCTGATTTTTTTAATTGATCACCCTAACAGAGCGTACTGCCATAAGCACTTGGATGACAGTTTCAATTGAACGACTAACCAGACCTGTATAACTTAATTGATTTTCTCACTTTATTTAATTTTATTTTATTTCCGTGGCCCATAGCCTCGTCTTCTATAACATCGTTTATACTTGTTGTAATCATCTCTATCTAATTAATTAACTGTGTTGGTTTTTGCTTCCTTGTGTACCCGTCATTGTTTTGTCTTTCAGTAACTACTTGATTAGTGCTTTGACTGTGTTTGTAGCTTGCTCTCCCCTGATGAATTATCCTTGACACCCTATCATTATATTTAAATTTCAATTTTGCCCCACAAATCTAATAGTCTTTGACTCTTAAGTTTATAAACCGCTTGAAACCAACAAAATTTTTCGTGTATGTTTTCTGACTTGAGAACGATGGCATATTACATACTCGTATCCTTGCATTATGAATAAAATCTAAGCCAGTATCTTCGTTTAAGAGTTCAAAGAACCAAATCTCTAATTATTCATCTTTCGATCATTGTTTATTGAATTGCTTTTAATTAGATCTTCCAATTTCATTAGTTTTCATAACAATATTGTAAATATAGATTTATATTATTTCATGATATTGATAATATAGATCCTAATAATGTAAACTAGAATAATCGGGAGAGTCAGAATAAACAGCCAATCAATGAGAACTAATTTGATAAGCTCGAGAATGTGATTGTAATCTAAGACTCTGCGGAGGGAAAAAAAAATCTATAGATAGAATTAAAAAAAAATCGTATTTCTGATTATCACAAATAACACATTTTTTCTTTCTTTCGTACCTTGTATGATTGCGTATTGATCTCGATGAATTTCTGATTTTCTGAAAAGTATAGAACAAAATATTGAAATTCTTCTGTGAATTGAATTAAGAACATCACCGAATGGTCAAAGGGGGTTGATTTTAATTAGAAAGTATTCCGTTTGAAATTGTCATCCTATTTTCTTTGTATGAGTTTGAGAGTTAAAAACACTCATTTCAAATGAATGTCTGAAATCTGTATACCCCCTCCCCCACCTAAAAAAGAAACTATTTAAAAGACAAAAAGGGGATCTCGGGAATTTGCCAAATGTACCTCTTTTCTATTTGACATGTTGTGAAGCGTCCACCAAAAGTAATGTAGTGATTTGAAAAAAACTATAAATAAAACAAATCTCCTATTTTAAAAGCTTATGTAACTTGTTTGTCTCTGTTTGACTAGAACAAAGTGTAATGGGATAAAACAAAGTCTTTGTGCTCGTGTATGCTGAAGCAAACTGTTATGGGTCTATGATTTTCAGTCTATATCACTATTACTGCTGCTGATGTCTTTGTAGCCAGGCAGAAAGCAAACATAGACATCTCTGATTTCTGATGAATAAAACTGATGTTTTTTTTTCTTATATGAAAAAAGAAATTCATTTTTTTTTCTAACTCTGTTAAAACAATAGGGCAACAGACAATAAGAAGAGTTGTTGAAAATTGACTGAAAAGTAAAATACGTTTGAGGTATGCTGTTTTCTGTTTTTTTTTTGTTTACAATAAATGCATTTATACTGAAATATATGTTTGTATGATTCATTCATACAAAAATAAACCCTGTCATTCTTCACGGTTGCTATGCTAATGTAATGTCTTCCATTTCTCAAGATACAATTCCCAATTGAGTATGGAGGTCGCTTTTTCAAGTATCTGTTTCCCTTGCATGTGTTAGCTTAGGGATCCTTGCAAGTTTCAAGTCTGTTTGAGACCAGGACTTTATTCTACGAATTTTTATGACCACTCCCTTGGTAAGATGTAAGTCTACTTGAAAGGGTTACCTCCATCCTAAACATGCAGCTTAAAGTGTACTCAAATGGCTGCCAAGAGAAATAGTACTATGCTGGTTATTATGTAATGATAGTTACTTTTAATGTCATTGCAAATCTTAAATGCCGAGATTTAATTAACTCATTCTTGAAGAGTAACATTCAATAAATGTCATCGTTGAGTGTCAATACAAGTGAAGATTGTTCGTAGGATATTTGAATTTCTTGACTGATTTCGTTAACTGCGTCTGTTCTGATCTATTTCAAAGCATTAATTATCTGCAATTCATTGATGTAGACCTTTTCCTTTCAATAAGCCCAAATAAAAAGAGAGAGAGACAGTTAATGTTATTGCCATACGAGATAATTCAATTTCCAAAACTTTGGCATAACATGTCTCTGATTTGAGTCTTGCAGTTACAGAAGACATGTTCTGAGGGAGCATTCTGAACATGGTTAACATGTTGATAGCTTTGTTCCAGTTATGTCCATATGATATCGGAATTTAAACAACGTCGACTCTGGTTGATACCCAGATGGTTGACTAGCTGGGAATACCAGGTGCTGTAACCAGCTGGGGAGACATCCCGCTAGACCCGTGCTGGAAGCCTTCAGCATTTTTGAGAGGTGGAGGAAGTGGAACTTGGGAGGAACACTTCTTTGATACTAAATGTCCAGGCATGGCATAACCAAAGGCTGTTCACCTATAGTCAACCTTAACTGATGGAGGCCTCATAAAGCTTTCTGAGCTGAAATAATGGGTTGAGTTGTCCACTGTTTTCATCTTTATCCCTAGAGCAAATTGAAAAGAATAAATCTTTCAATTAATGGAGAACACTACATGAAAGAAACTGTCACCATCATCATAGCTTTCCTCAATTTTCAAGTTGGTCTGGTTGGCTATTTATGCATGTATGCGTTGTTTATATAGGCTTCACCAATGGAGCAGGTGACCTATAATGGCCCACCCTTCCACAAAATTTGATTGAAATTCTCCAAAGACTTTTGGAGATATTAAGTTGACAGACAGAATGTACGACAAAAAGACAGACACAGAGTGATACATTTGCCTCTCCAACCTTTTTGGCAGAGGTAAAAAATCTGATGCCCCATCGAAAAAAAAACACAATTTGTTCCCTTTGACAAAGATTGAATGTTCAGATATAAATTCTCACAATGCGTTGTAAGTTTATGCTAAATTGGTCATTTAGTTTGTGTTTAGTAGAATTCATGTTTGTTTTCTGAAAATTAAGACATTGTTAATGATCACTGCCCAACAAAAGGCAAGAAAAGTAAGTCATTCATTGATCACCCATTTTTTCCCAATTTTTTAATTGATCACCCAAAACACTGCCTGCAACCAAAAGACATTGGTTTAGTCAAGATTTCTATTGAGCGACTGACCAGACCTATGCTAGAATTGAGCTGAAACTAGTTTAGAGCCTAATTGTAAGCTGTAGGTCTTTGATACTAAATCAAAATAGCTATACTACTTTTGGTGGACCTTGTATACTTGTGCAGGAAAGATGATTTTGTTTGCGTGCATGTGAGAGAAGAAGAAAGAGACCCAGTTTTGTGCATGGTTGGAAGAGGTACAGATTTGTGTGTGTGTGTGACAGTTTTTTTCTTCTTATATGATTGTGTGTGTATCGATGATTCAAGTAATATCGGCTCTAATGGAGTATTAATATAGATCAAATAAGGAAAGATGGAGACACTCGTGCATTCGGCAAGATGCCTGATAATCAAGTTGTAACTTCCGTTATTTAGCCCGGGGCTGTTGCCTGATAACTTCCGTTACTGTTATTAAGTAGGAGTAGTTTCTTCTCTTAATTTGCAATTAATGCAGATGTTACAAAAGTGACTCAGTTTTTATATGTGAGTGAGAAACTCAGTTTTGCATGTGTAAAAAAAAAACTGTTTTGTGTGTGTATGAGGGAGAGTTTTGTGTGTTGGTCAAAATGATTACCATATTCGATGGCATATAAGAATCCCCCGTCCCTTATTTTATATATCAAGAAATTCTTTGAATTCTTCTTATTTATCTCCAGTTTTTTTCAATTCTTCAAGTTTTGACAAAAGTGGGGCTCGACATCAAAGGTTATGTTAACCTTTGAAACCAGTTTTGGGAAAAAAAAAGGATCTCATGTATTGACATCGAATATCAACCTTTTAATGTCCATTGTTGGACATGGACTTTCCCCAGGATTTGTCAGACCTCTCAATCATTGTCATCACGGCATCGATATCTCCTTAACCTGTCTAACTAATCAAGACATCTTATTTTCTGCTGGCCACAATTTTGCAAATAATTCCTGAATATCCACGCTGTGAGTTGCAGTATACATCAGAGAAAAAGTCAGAGATATCATAAAATCCATTAGAAAACAATGTTTTTTTGTTTTTTGTTCATGTGCATGTGTGTATATAAAAGAGAGAGGAAAGACAGACAAAATTTTTTTTGTCTGTCTGGTCATGTTGCAAGAATGACATGCGACCACTGGTCATCATGACTCACGAAGTAGATCCCCAAAGATCATATACGAAAATTGTAGCTGGCAAAAAATAAGATAATGTGACAACCTATGATGTGACGACCTGGCTCCACTACACCCATGATCATGTGACCTGGCAATCTTAGAGAAGGTCTATGTCCAACAATAGACATCAAAAGGCTTTTGATGTCAAATATGGTACTCAGTTTTGTATGTATCGGTGACACCTTTTTATGTGAAAGAACCAATCATTTTTTGTATGTGCGAAAGAGAGGCTGCTTCTGTGCATGAGTGAGATGAAGAGAAAAGAGAAACAAAGAACCGTTTACTGAGTTATCCTCTTATTGTGATTGCTGTCAGTGAGTCAACAATCTATAAATTGAGAAAATTGAATTTGCTTCTAAGGACATAGAATTCTCTCTTTGGTGTCTTTGAGCTGATTAAACAATGCAATCTTTGCTCTCTATGTTGACACCCACATCTCAAAGCCTTTGGCAGTGAGGTCAGAAATTCTTGCCTACTATTTGTACCATGTAACCCAGTGTGACCTGTCTCCCATTACTTGTAGAGGAGATGGACTTGTCCAAATAACTCTTCTTTGCCCTGGAGATGCCACGGTAGACCCAAAATGGCACTCCAATGAACCCTAAGATCATGAGTTCAACTAATCAATTATCACCTGAGAAGTGAGGGTGAGTAGAAGATAGACTGATAGATAAGAGAAAGAGAGAGAGAGAGAAGGAATGATGTTGGAGAGACTGACAGAACATGGTTACACACATAGATAAATAGGAGACAGAGAGATAACTAGAAGAAAAGAGATTGAGAGAGAGAGGATTTAAGACTAATAGTGACTATATTTGAGGGGATTATTTTATTGGTACATCATGATTGGTTGCAGAACATCTTTCATGATATATAATCACTGATCTCTCACCTGAATCCTGAGGAAATTGTATCCAACTCTTGTGCTCATTTTTGGCTTGAAATGAAAAACACTTGAAAAATGGTTAGGATCGAATTCCTCACCAGGAAGTGAATTGCAAAACTAGATTTACTCACAAACATAAAAAAACAAAACAAATCATCCTTGTTGCAGCTTCCAGGTTTTACAATGACTCAAATTAAAATGCATTGGAGTCATTCAATTCCTAATTGTTTTGCATTATTAATGAAAATCACTGATTTCACTTGAAAACAAATGTTAGGAATGAACGCATTGCACACGTAGGGTATTGATCGTGATATGATTGCGAATGGATGAAGCTATTTTTTGGTTTGTACCATATTGAAAAGAGGCTTTTTTTTTGTTTTTTATTTTTTAATCGCTCACGAGCTGTACTTTTTATCACTGCCACTCCCTGCCACATGTTAATGAAGTATTTCATTGCAAAAACTATCCCTGCCACTCATTAACAAGATACTTTGAATCACTTCACTCTCTTTCTTGAAATTCACAACTGAAAGCCTTTAGCAGTTTGATCAGAAATTCTTGCATGCTATCTGTATAATGTATCTATCTCTGCCAAACAATGATATTTCATTAATGTATAGCAGGGATTGTTTTTTACTTTGAAATATTTCATTGCATGGTAGGGATAGCTTTTTCATCAAAATATTTCATTGTGTGGCAGGGATAGCTTTTTCATCAAAATATTTCATTGTGTGGCAGGGATAGCTTTTTCATCAAAATATTTTATCGTGTGGCTGGGATAGTTAGTCTTTGCATCAAAATCATTCATTGTTCTCTCACACTAGATTAAAACAGAAGAGAGGAAGGTTATAAAGCAGCTGTGTGTTCACATTCTTACCACTACTGCTGCTGCTACTCATTGGTCAGTAGAAGCAGGGAAAACGAATCTACTGAATATTGGCATCTCTGAATTCTCATGGATAAAACTTATATTATTCTCAGACCAAAAAAGAAATTAATTTTCACCTGACCATTGCCTTATTGTTTCAAATTTACCCCACCCCTGAAAATATAAAGTGCTGTAGAGAATCAACAGGAAAATAAATCTCCTTCCAGGTGTGATTTTTTTTCTGTTTGCAATAAATAGATTTATACTAATATATCTGTAGTTTGCATAAATTAATCACCGCAGCCTGCATGTGTACTTGAACTAATTAAACAATTATCTTAAGAAAAATTTTTTTTCACCATAACAAGAACAATCCTCACCATTTTTTATATTGTGATTTGAAATATTTACCCAATTTATCAAAGGGCTTATTTCATTCAAAGTAAATTCTGATTTAATTGTCCGATTATGCTTCATTCTCTTCTCATTGCATCTGAATCAAAGCTGCCAATTAGATTTAATGCCGAATAGCAAAGGGCGTCTTCATTGAATATTTATCAGCGAGTGTGACATTTGTTGGCCAGCATCCACTTACCCATAACTCACAGTCGACAATGAAATTAATTTTCCCCTTATTGTACTCAGAGGGTTACCTTTCTACTAGGTTGCTCTGTTACCTAATAAATAAGTGTTTGAAGTCTTTATTGCACAAACCCGTCATGGTTACCTTTAATGGTTCCTTACAAACAAGGACATTAATTTCATCGAGTCTTGGATTGAGTTAAGATTACTCAAGGGTAATTCACTTCTGTTTTAATAAAAATGATTCATGTTTACGTAGAAACAGGTCCGGTTAGTCACTTGGTAGGAACCGTCACAAGATCAATGTCTTTTGGCAGTCATCATCATCATCATCATCAGTCTTTTAGCGTCCGTCGTTGGACATAGACCTTCCCCAGGATTTGCCACACTTCTCTATCATGGGCGTCACGGAGCCAGTACTTCCTGAACTTGTCTAGTTCATCTCTCCATCTAATATTTTGCCGGCCTCGGTTGCGCATATGGTCTCGGGGAATCCATGTTGTGAGCCGTGATGTCCATCGATTGTCAGCCATTCTTGCAACATGGCCAGCCCACCGCCATTTGAGATTTTTTATGGATTCTATGATGTCTCTAACTCTTGTCTTTTCCCGGATGTGTTGTGCTGTTTTGTGGTCTCTCCATGTGAGGCCCAGCATTATTCTTTCATGTGCACATTGCATGGTTCTCAGCTTACGGGTCTGTTTCTTGGTTAAGTTCCATGTTTCAGCTCCATAAGTGACTATTGGGAGGATGCATTGGTTTTGGCAGTAACAATTAAAAATTGGTAAAAAGGTGTAATCAATGAATCAGTTGCTTCTCTTGCCTTTTGTTGGACTGTGATCACCAAAAAATCCAGAATGTGAATGCTGCTGGATACAAATTAAAGAACCTATTGGAAGTCTATTCGTGGGGAGAATTTTCAAAGGACACCAAAATATTTTTTCTCGACATAATAATTTTCAGTCCTTTAATTCTATTGATGCAGCCTGTACATGTGATAGATACATAGCCAACCAGCCAAACCCACTTGAAAACTGAAGAAATCTTTCTTGACCATTTCTATAAGTGATATTGTGCTTTGTATCTTGTGTGTGCTCTCTGCTATGGATGCACAAAAATATCTTAGTGTCTGTAAAAAGCAATGGACAGTTGAAGCCTTTTGGGTACAATGTAGGGAATTTGGTCCCCATTGGTAATCATTGTGGGATACATTTGCATCCTGTGGTGAAGTACTACATCTAATTTGTACTACCTTCTATTTTAAGATTATGTTTACCCGACAACTTAGGTTAGTTTTGTCTTCAAATAGTCTTCAATAAAAGTCAACAGTTTTTGTCCAATTTTTGTTTTTATAACAAGCAATAGACAATTTCTGGATAGCATAAGTTGCAAATTTTGATTTCCTTGATCCTTATTTAATCTATAGTGATTCAAACCATTTTTTTTCGTGTATAATTTTTTATATTCTGGCTTGGTGGTAGTGTTTGTTGAAACATAGCTGTACGTATTGCGAACGCGCCACATAGACATGTTTTGACAGCTACTCCTTGTATTATTTTTACACCCTTTCACCCAATACAAACATTATAATTTTGAAACTTTGTTTTTGTATAACTACTGGTTCCTTTGGACTATTTTCTCTGATCTTCAGTGCTCTTTCAGAAGATACATTAAGTGGGGCCCAACAAACTATAAAAACTTTTGACGAGATCATCCTAATAATAGTGCAATCGAAAATAGTCAACCCCCTACGGTGACCATGTAGGGATGTGAATATATAGTGTGTGTGTATGCAATTTGTGTGTGCATGGGCAGCATGTTTGTATGCAAAATGTGTGCGTATTTTGAAGTGCGTACGTGTATATTTTGTGTTTTTGATAAGGTGTAGAAGGATGAAAGTTGTGGTTCCAAGAGATTGGAATCAGGTTATTAGAAAATAAGTCATGCGGATGGAATTTATTGAAATGTATGGAATTGTTTATTGCTACTGATATCAAATCCACGGGGAGTGTCAGGCTATACCCTGTTGCAGTGACCCATGAGGTGTTGATAGGATGGCCAGTAAGATGGTGTGCCAACTATATGAGTTCAGAAAGTACTGATACGACAATCTCGATGAATCTTAGGGAAGGTCTATGTACAAGGCTAGTGATGATATACAAAAACAGGGCTTGTTAGTAATTCAATTGAAAGCGTCACATGACCAATGATAAAGAAAAAAAGAAGCATGACTCGTTTTTCTAGCTCAGGAATGTGTGTGTGTGTATATGTATATTTCTGGTGGAAATGACATTTGTTAAACGAAGCCTTGTCAGCTATTTTCATGTTAGGATAAATCTGTCATGTAAAATATTTTCCAAACTGTTGGCCAGTGTTAAAGATAATGAGATGACACTCAGGAACATTCCTGTCATCAAATCGTCAGATGTCAATTAATTCAAGTCAATTAAAATCTAACCATTCAACCATAACAAAATGACTCCTAAGAGGATTTAGCTGTCTGAAGATTCTCAACTCAGAAAATTCAAGTGGATCACTCTTGTTTTATCTCAGCCAACAAAGTTGGAAGAGGTATATGTGTTCACTCATGTTAGCTTGGCCACACAATCCCCAACAGTTCTCAATGAATTTCCCTGGCATTTTGTGGGAAGGTTGGCCCTGGACTAAGGAACGCTTGATTGAAATTTGGGGCAGATTCAAGCAATCTTCTTCAGTTGAAAGTGATATTTTCATTATGACTCATTGATGCAAAGCATTGAAATAAACAAAATTAACTAAGAACTAACTTGGAATTACACAGAGAGCAACGGTAAGAGCAATGCTAGGGATAACTCTAGGAAATAAATAAGATCAAGGTGGATTAGAGAAGAGACTTGATTAAATATGTTATATAAACAATTAAGTAAAGAAAGTACAGATGGGCTGGACACTTAGCAAGAAAAGATGACAGTAGATGGAGCAAAAGGATGACCAATTGGTGCCTATGGGACAGTAAATGAAGTAGGACCAGACACAAAATGGAAGGATGAGTTAGAAAGGTTTGTTGGCAGGAAATGGAAGTGGGTAGCACAATAACTGTTATCTCTATTATTGTTCAGACTATCCTCATCTTGGTTGTTTTCCACACAACGTTTCAGCCGTTGTACTCTACGGCCTTCATCAGGTATCATCTGGTAGGTGTGGGGTAAGTAATGAACTGAACCCTTTATTTAACCGACGGGGGTATATAGATCGCACTCCCCTCTTAGCAGTAGTAGTATTTTCGAATTATTATTATCTCACACTGGGATTGAACCTAGAACCATTAGATTACTTGCAGTAATTCTGTCTGATTCTCTAACCACTATGGCATGTGTCCATGTCCTGATGAAGGCCGTAGAGTACAACGGCCGAAACGTTGTATGGAAAACAACCAAGATGAGGATAGTCCGAATAATAATAGAAATAATGATAATACCTCATCTCAAAAATTTAGAGACACAATCACAGTTGTCATAAAAGGAAATGGGAAAGGCTTTTGTCCAGCAATAGGCTCATAATAGCTGACAATGATGATAAGTAATCACTCCTGTTTGTCTGTCCATACAATATCTCAAAAAGTTCCCAGTGATTTTTCATGACATTTATGGGCCGAGAAACAATTCATCGAAGTTTAAGCTGAGTCCAGGGGGTTTGTTTTTGATTGAGAGAAATTCTTTCAAATGCAAAGACAATAGTTTGAAAACTGAAAAAATCAATACTCAGTTACCTTCGCCCACCATTGTAGCTATTTATGGACTGATTTTCATTCAGTTTTTACTAAGTGTGTGGTGCTGGCCAATGTATGCATTCGCTAAGTGCTTTCTAATTGGAGATTGTCTTACCTTCATTTACTCTGATATTTCAAAGCTTTTAAATATTATTGAACAGATTGAAAAGAAGTGCAATAGGGTGTAGCAATGGATAGCTAGAGATTTGAGGGGTCGTGGGGGCTTGGCTCCTTGGAAGACCCCTCCAACATTTAGTGAAATTCAATGGAAAAGGAGAATTTGCAATAAATAGACATGCACAGTTACTTAATTGCTGAAAAAGCAATCTGAAAGGCTGAATGATTATTTATGCAAATCATGTACGTATATATTCTTGATATTGTACAATGTCAGTAGGAATGGAGTAGATGAACTATACTTCATAAAGCTTTTAGGGACCCCGACTGATTCAAATAGCCATCGTCCATATCTCAGCCGTGTACATTCCCAAACTTTCCTCTCGTGGTTGTATTTTATATGAAATTTTCATTTTCATACATGTGCCAATTCCCTTTGGACTATAGGTGGAGATCAATAATGGCTACTGGTTCATCTAAATGTTACATCTGATACGTTTCAAAAACGTTTATTCTAATGTACTCATACACTTTCAAAATCAACAGGATTTGAACCAAGGATTTCTGATTCTTGTACATAACTTTTCAATGTTTCAATATTGAAGCTGTTAAAGGATTATCATTGATCTTGACTACCTTTTGAACCTTGTTTTGACTTTGAATTGGACTGTCAAAAGTTGATAAAATGCAACTGAATGTTAGGAGGAAGGTAAAAACTTATCAAAATTAATGATGATATTGCAATACTTCGTCCGAGAATAAATTTGAATAAAATTAAGAATGTCGTCGTTTAAGGATGTTGAAGTGAACTTTTTGTACTAAGTGTGTAATTGTCAAAGAATGGTTCCTGGCGTCTCGTTTCATGTGAGTGTCCTCTCCTCTTCAGAGCTTATTGGTGCTGTAATTGGTTACCATGACTACTAATGATCAATAATGTGTCGTCTAATTTCATTACGTAATTATCGTTAAGGGTTATCAAGGAACATCAGGATTGATTGCAGTAATTAATAATGATTGTAATCCAAAAAAAACTTGGGAATAAGAAACTGTCAGTCAAAACTGTCACCATAAGTTGGTCTGACTGCATATTGCACATACAGGCTGCATCAATCGAGCTAGAGGGATGAAGATTCAAGTATTCACTCCTTGTATCTAGTCAAAATGCTAAATTGGTCCCTTAGTTTCCGGTAACCTCAAGCTTGTTTTTTTTGAAAATTCAGACTATCTTAGTGATGTTTGACCAAGAAAGGGCGAAAAAAGTAATTCATTCATTGATCACCCCTTTTTCCAATTTCTCAATTGAATATCCCCCTAACACGGCATTCGGCTGAAAGACATTGGTCGCAGGACAGTCTTTATTGAGTGACTAACCAGACCTGTTTCTCTTGGATAATGAAAATGAATTGATCATGTTTAGGGAAGGAAAAAAAAAAGATGAAAAAGGATTATTAAGAAGATAATTATGGTCCCCAATACAATCAAAGCGACTTCTAAAGGTTTTGAATTTAAGAGCATAAAAGTATTTGTGTCACTTGCTCACTATGAGTAGAGTTCAGGTTTGGTTAATCACTCCATAGAAACCATCACGTAACCAATCATTTTTGATAGCATGCCATGTTGGGAATGATCAATTAAAAAATTAGAAAAAGGGGTCATCAGTAAATCTGACTTTTCTCACCATTTGTTTGGCATTGATCACTGGAAAATGTCTGAATTTTCCCAAAGCGGTCACAAATGCTGCTGGACACTAACTAAGGGATCAATTTAGCATGAGGCCAGATTGAAAATTCAACTCCCCAACAAAAAATCTATTTGAGGGTGGGGGGATTTTCTGAAACAAAAGAAAGAACTTTACTTTTCTATGTATATGATAAGGAGTAAATGTTTAAATTTTCAGCCCTCTAACTCCATCTGTGCCGCCTGGATGCTTAAAGACTGAAGAGAACTTATGTTGACAGTTTAGGTGACAGTTTCTAATGATCATAAGAAAATGATGCATCTCGTTTTGGTAATAAAAATGATTCGATCATATTTGGTAAAAAGATAAAAAAAGAGGAATCATGAAGATAATTGCAGTTCTTAATACAATTAAGCAACTTCTAAGGCTTTTGATATTAGGGCGTAAAAACATTTATGTCATTTGCTCAATAAGAATAGAGTATTAACCTGAATATGAGTTTCCAATATGAAGTATTTCCAATATTCCCAACTATTTTATCTCATGCCTTTTTACTGCCTCCCATCACATAGCTGATCTTTTGGCAGATTGCATTGGCTTCAATGGGCAAATCAGTATAGGTATTGATACATGTTATCTCACAATACAAAAGCCTGTGTCACGATTTTGTCTCTTTGTTTGTTGGCTTCTGTCATGCTGTAGCAAAGATAAAGAGAGGAAGGGGGTAAAGCAAGGCTCTATACTGTCTGTGTGTCTACTTCTCTACTACTACTACTGCTGCTGACGTCTTTGTAGAAGCACAGAAGACAGGGAAAAGTTATGAAGGTATTTGTCAAAAAATGAAATATTTTAAGTATTTCGCAAGGAAAAAAACAAAACTTACATAGCAATATCATTAGCTTCCTGTTCTAATGATTTATCAGAAGTAACGAATGGACAGTCTTGTTCTCCTAAATTTGTCCATGTAATAGAAAGTATCGGCAAATATATGACACCTGCAGGTGTTGATATGCCCTGCATAACTATTTGACTTTTTGTGCCAGGAGTACCGTTAAAGAAGAGGTGTAGTTGCATATTGTGCCACTAGGTGTCATGAGTTGAAAAGATTTGAAAAGAGAATCCATTTCTGTAAAATCTGTCTTTTTGCTCACAGAGGATAAAAAAAAAATAAAGAATTGATTGAATGTGGGCCAGAATTAGAGGGAACAAATTTGAAAGGACCCACAGTTTCTTTCCAAACTTCTGACTAGGGATGAGTCTGTAATTCTTTCTATTTTTCAAGTTATTGATGAAATTACAGCAATATAATTAAACTGGGAACAAGCCTGAAAGTTGGACCAGAGATGAGCCAGTTTGATTTTTAATGTCTTTTAAAGTCCTTTCCTTTAGAAGCACATTCCTTTCAAAACTCCCACCTTTAAAAGCCCTTTCCTCTGGAAGAACCCTCATTCAATGCTAATATCATGATAAAATAGAATTTCATTCATGCAACTGATGCATTTTTCTCCTGACATAGTAAAATGATGTAATAATGAAATATCACTTGAATGGTGTCAGATCCATAAAAGGAGTAGGAGGGACTGCTTTGTGGTGATGGTTTGAGGACTTGACTATGTTGATTTGTCAATCAATCAGTGACAGTGATCGCTGCTATTGATGCTAGCTCATCTAATAAAGCAAGAACCTATGTATGATTATAGAAAAATTGTGATTTATTATGGTAACCTCTTGTAATGTATTGTGCCCCTCGGATTGTGAAAATCTTATTTGATTTAGTTTTGCTTGTTTGTGCTCCTGAGTAATGAGACTTTCTGTTTGTCTTTTCTTTTATTTTGTTTAGAATATTCATCTATGCTGTGGCTTCTAGCCTTTTTTGTGTCCATGACATCTTTATGAATTATGCTACGTCTGGTCTGTGAAAAAATAAGAATACGAACAATGTGCGAGAGTTTTGTAATAGTGTACAGCCATTACGATAAATTTTGCGTAAATCTAGTAATTTTTTTAGTAAAAAATTACCTCTGTCAATGAAGTCGTTAGAGGTATGTGCATCACTTGTATTTGTCTTTCTGTCTCTCCGTCCTTTTGCTGTCCGTCTGTCTCTCTACCCTTTTGCTGTCCGTTTGTCCCTCCGCCCCTTTGCTGTCCGTTTGTCTCTCCGCCCCTTTGCTGTCTGTTTGTCCCTCCGCCCTTTTGCTGTCCATCTGTCTCTCTGCCCTTTTCCTGTCCGTCTGTTTTACCGCCCATTTGCTTATCATGTATTTCCCCGCCTATCTGCTTGCTGTTTGCTGTCTGTCCTTTCGTCCATCTGTTTGCTGTCTGTCCTTTTGTCCATCTGTTTGCTGTCTGTCCTTTCGTCCATCAGTTTGCTGTCTGTCCTTTCGTCCATCTGTTTGCTGTCTGTCCTTTCGTCCATCTGTTTGCCGTCTGTCCTTTCGTCCATCTGTTTGCCGTCTGTCCTTTCGTCCATCTGTTTGCCGTCTGTCCTTTCGTCCATCTGTTTGCTGTCTGTCCTTTCGTCCATCTGTTTGCTGTCTGTCCTTTCGTCCATCTGTTTGCTGTCTGTCCTTTCATCCATCTGTTTGCCGTCTGTCCTTTCGTCCATCTGTTTGCCGTCTGTCCTTTCGTTCATCTGTTTGCCGTCTGTCCTTTCGTCCATCTGTTTGCCGTCTGTCCTTTTGTCCATCTGTTTGCCGTCTGTCCTTTTGTCCATCTGTTTGCCGTCTGTCCTTTTGTCCATCTGTTTGCCGTCTGTCCTTTCGTCCATCTGTTTGCCGTCTGTCCTTTCGTCCATCTGTTTGCCGTCTGTCCGTTCATCTGTTTGCTGTCTGTCCCTATGTCCATCTGTTTGCCGTCTGTCCCTTTGTTGATCTGTTTGTCTGTCTGTCTTTCCATCTGTCTGTCAACACATTATCTCCCATGAACTTTTTTCCTCACCTGCATCGTAGCTATCTATGCACTCAAATTTATCTATGAATCCTTATGGCATTTTATGGAAGGGTGAGTGGGCTATGGAAGAGGTTAACAAATTTGGGGGCGGATCCAGAATTAAGAATTTTTTATATATGGTTACCTTTCCTGCATTGTTACTATTTGTGAATTGATTTTCATTTTCCTCCAGTTTTTAGTAAAAATGGGGTCGGCAAAGGCATGCGCTCTCTAGTCACAGAAGTGTTGCAATGAATTCCTTGCTTGTTGACTTCATGCACCATTTGCTTGTCTGAACTCGTACTTACGCAATTAATCTTGAATTTAATTTGTTGATCTTCTTATTATATTGAACAATCAGATGCTATCAGGAAATTTAAAGAAAAAAAAAGATTAATTAAAATCTTGTTTCTTGTTTTCTTCTCCATTGGTATCTTAATATAATTTTTCAATGCAAAAAAAAAATTTGTATTACATTCATTTAGTGTAATGGTTGGTATGTCTGCCTCACCTGCAGAAGATTCTGGGTTTGATTCCTGATATGAGTGAATAAGTTCTTTCTTGCTGGGTTACACGATTAAATAACAGCAACACCTTGGAATTCCAAGTTACCTTATAAAATGATAGGTTACCTAAGCGAAAGACTTTATAAAATACTTAAATATTGAAATAAATAAAAATAGGGATAACTGATACCTCAATATCGGACTTAGTATGACTTTAAAAAGTTCTTTCATTCTTGGAACCCGGCAAAAAAACAATTTATTGACAAACAAGAAAAATTTATGAAAAAAATTGAATTGTTACAAACTATCCGCCTGTTTAATGAAACATAACATGCATTATGAAACAAGTTTTTCCTTAAGAAAATTTTATACATAAACTAATAATTTTGCACAATATTTTTTGTTCAGTTATATTGCATCAATAATATTGATTGCATTTGGCACACTTCATGGCAATCAATACATGTATATTACATTTTACTTACTAATGCTATCAGTATGATATTGATTCTGTTGGTGTTTTCATTTAAGACTGACTTAATCTTTTCCTAATGGTATTGAATGTAACAAAGATGGCCGACAAGATTAATGTGTTCACTTGGATGATGGCACGTAATTGCTACTTGTCATGTGACCTGCTGACATGCATGTACAAGTCCGTGATTTGATCATCAAGAAAATAAGATCAGTAGATTCTTAGAAAAATCTTTAGCTCAAAATGTGTGCTTTGATAATTGGTTTTGTCATTCCTTCAGAGATTGGGATGATCACTTCTAAGTTATTGGCCAATGATAATTATTCAAGCTTTGAGTGTGTTGCCTGGCCTTGGATAGGCAAGATAAAATGGTGATTCATCTGTTAAGCCTTAACCCATTAAGTGCAGCAGGTGGCAAAGTGCAATAGTTATCTATTGCAAGATAGAAGCCCTTGTCCATTGTAAGTTATCCATGACAAGATATCAGCCCTGACTCACAGATAAAACAATTAGAACATTTATTTTAGTTGTCTTTGGTTTTGAGAAAGGTCATGAACATTCAAAGAGTTTTTTGGACAATTGAATCCTTCTTGTGATTTGTGTTTGTTAACACAATGTTTCAGGCTGATCCATTTTATGGCCCTCTTCAGGTGTACTTTCCGAATGTTATGGTGGTGAACAGGTAAGAATCAAGGAGGCAGCCTACATCAACATGTCAACCGAGTGGATGAGTCAGACAAGTGCTGCGTTCAATCTGATACGGTTTCCACTACTTGATAGGGACAAGGTATGGAAATCCAGATCTATCAAAAAAAGAAAAGGATATCGCCTGAATCCAATGTTAGAGTGTTGCTACCATTGGAAAGGCTCTGTCTACCACCATCACATTTAGACAGTACACCTGCAGAAAGCTGTAGAATGAATTGGCTGGAACATTCAGTTAACACAAATAACAATGAGTTCAATTGTCTGAAAAATCTTTAAATTCATTTTAATGTGAAAAAAGTATACAATTTGTATATACAAGCATGTGTCATAACAATCATATTTACACAATATCAACGGGCCTCTAAGATTTGCTATTGTGTAATGAACATTATAATTCTTCTCAAAATCATTTGCATCCATTGATAGAACTACATTTTCCAGTAATCTATTCTATACTTCCATCACTCTATTGCTAAAAAAGAATTTTCTGATTTTCAATCTGCTTCTACCAGGTATGGACTCTCAGTCCTTTGTATCCAATTTCATTAAAAATACATAAGGGTCTACTAATTCTACACCTTGCATAATACTAAACATTTCTATTAAGTCCTTCAAATCCCTTTTATTTTCTAACATTGTTTAGCAGGAAATCCTTCTTTCTATTAATATTCGGACCATCCTCATCTTGGTTGTTTTTCATACAACGTTTCGGGCCGTTGCACTCTACGGCTTCATCAGGTTTCATCTGGTCTGAATATTAATAGAAATAATAATAATACCTCATCTCAAAAATTCAGAGATATAGGAACTCCTTCAATGTGTCATTATAACTCATACTTTTTAGTTCTGGTACTTGGTTGCTTGTCTTTGGACTTTTTTTCTAAAAGATTATCTTTTTCCAAGTAAAGTGATCAGGACTGTAGACAGTATTCTAGATGGAACTGAGTGGTCATCAATCTCAATATTAAAACAAACATTTTGCCATAGAACTACAATGATGGAAATTTTCATCATCTGCGGGTAAATGGTTAACAGATTTAACGAGGAATTTTCAATTGAGCACTAAGTATTCATTGTATCTTGGTCTGTGATAAATAAAACTTGGATTTCAATTAGCAACATGATATTCAGTCAGCTATAAAATTCAATGCTCTCGATAAAACGCATATTGTATTCAGAGTTCCCTCTAAGCTGTGCAGTCACGCACAAAATAAAAATTATGCCACGCAGTGAAACTTCAATGCCGCCCACACATTCCAAAAGTTTCCGATGAGAAAAATAATCAGTATCATCTTAGACTTTTTATGACTCTTTTTTACAATAATTCATGATACTTAATCTGATAAGAAAAAAAAAACTCTGATAAAACTAGTTGGTCGAATAAGCAATCATTCTTGCTCAAAGGAGCATCAACTGATTGCAGGTTTACGAAAAGATTATTGTGTGTAGAAATTAACGCATCCATTTCATCATTCACTAAGACGTCTACCAAGAATTCATCTTTACTAATGAATGAATAATGATAAGAAAATCAATATTCTGAATAAATGACTTATCCAGTTAGAGACTGTCAACCGAAACTGTCAACATTGGTTTCTTTGGGTCTCGAGATTGTCTGGCTGCCCATGTATGTATTGCATATATGGGCCGCACCAGTGGAGATTGAGGGCCAAAAATTCAAATTGCAAAGTAAATTTATACTGAATTTTTCCCTTAGTTTGTGTCCAGCAACATTCATGCTTTTTTTTTGTTGAAAATTTTGACTTTTTTTTCATTGATCACTGCCCAACAAAAGGCGAAAAAAGTAAATTATTCATTGATTACCACTTTTTCCAATTTTTTTAATCGATCACCCATCCCCAAAAGGGCATGCTCCCAAAAGACATTGGTCATGTAATGGTTTCCATTGAGTAACTAACTAGACCGGTTATACATTTTTTGTTACATTTAAGTGACCTTTGTTTCATAAACTTTATTGCATTGCCCTAATTGAAAGTAATGCTTGCACGAATTCCTGACCACTAACAATCCCTTTATTCCTCATTTCCACTGCATTTCTATGGTAAAATGATTTACAATTTATCTACATTATACGTATGATAGCACTATTCTGTTCCACTGACTAACCCTCTCTTTGTTCTTTTAAATTGTTGGTCAAAAATTGCAAAATTTAGTGCGAGTGTGTGAGGTTTTATATTGATAGGTTTATATATGATTATAAATAGTTACTCTATTTGCATCTATGAAAAGTCTTTGATACATTTTACAGAGATAGTTTCAATATCCTTTAAGACAGATTCCTATGTAAAATTAGCAAAATTGACTTTGGATCAAACATTAAAAAAATGATTCAAAATTGACTTTGGATCAAAGATTAAAAAATTGATTCATAATTGATTGTGGATCAAAGATTGAAAAGTTAATTCAAAATTGACTGGTGATCAAAGATAGTAAGATTGATTCAAAATTTAATGTGGATCAAAGATTGTAAAATTGAAAAATTGATAAAAAATCTTTGGCCCCAAATATCATCATCATCATCATCATCATCATCAACCTTTTGGTGTCCATCATTGGATGTGATATCTATGATATCTCTGAAACCTGTCTTTTCTCTAATATACTGTGCTGTGTTGTGATCTGTCCCTGTTATGTTGAGCGTAATTCTCTCCTGTACGTGTTGCATGGTTCTCACTTTAAGGATCAGTCTTTTGCTTAGGTTCAATGTTTCAGCTCCATAGGTGACCATCGAGAGGATGCATAGGTTGTATACTCTTCTTTTCAGGACTAGTGGAATTTTCTTGTTCTTGAAAGTTGAGTTTGCTCAACCAAAAGCTTGCTGACCTAATATGATTCTTTGCTTGATTTCTTCTTTTGAGGATTTCATGGAGACTTGCTGTCCTTGGTAAATGTTGTGGTCTACTTTCTTCTGCTTTGTGTTTTCAGTTGTTGTGTCTTCATCCCCAACATGTTTGTTGTACATGACATTTGTTTTGGTGAAGTTCATGTGGGGACCAACTTCCTTGCTTTTTTTTTTTAATTCAGTTTATCTAACATTATTGAGAGATCATGAAGGTTTTTACCAAAATGCAAATTCTCTGTCTCAAACATTTAGACTCCTCGGATATCTATTGTAGATATTTTCTGGTGGAAAATGCTTCTCATAGATAGAATTTCTTTTTACCATAGAATTTTTTCTACATGATTTCAAATTTTTATGCTATGGCCGCTCAATTATTATCTGTGATGGTGAGTCTATCTATAGAGACTTAGAATGCATCCACCCTCATCAAAGTCTTGTGTATGAATCTTCCTGATTAAAAGTAAATCAATAAATATTTTCTGTCGATAAGACCAGCTTGATATAAAAATAGCCACAAAATATCAATCATGATCCCATTGTAAAAATTGATGAATTATCTTTCTCATTCTTCTCTTATGAATATTGATGTAATCACTTCCATTATGATATGTTCAAAGCCACACATATCAACATAGCTGTTTTTCCTGTCTCTTTCGTAATGGTGTCAAGCATTTTTTCTTCTCATCATTTATCGAGAATGGCTTTTTGGAATTGGGAACCATTCTCACTTGCAAAGATTTTACTGTTCATGTTGGTAGAAAGCTTCAATCAAAACTGTCAATGTAGGTCTTTTCAGTTTTTAAGCCGGCCTGGCTATCTATATACACCAGTAGAACTTTACTCCTTATGTCTACAAAATTTTTTTTTTGTTTTTCTTAAAATTCCCCATCAAATGGGTTTTTAGTAGAGGGGGTTCAATTTTCAATGTGAGTTTATGCTAAATTGGTTCGTTAGTTTATGTCTGACAGTGTTAATAATTGTTTGTTGAAAATTGAGACTTTTCAGTGATCAATACCCAATAATTTACCCCCTTCCTCTCCACTAAAAAAAAAAAAAAACTTAATCAGGCCTTCTCTAAGATGAGATTGTTTGAAAGTTGGAACCTTTCTGTCAATAAATGATTATGGTACAATACTATTGTTTTCTTTCCCTAATTTAATGAACCTATTTTTAAAAAATCATATCATTATTTGCATGCTACACAGTTGCTGCTAAGATATATTCTCAATCTATACTTTTGCACCCCCACCTTTACCGTGGGTGATTGGTAGTGGATCCCCTGTATTTATTATGCACCTATGTTTTCCTATTTGCATGGAATCACGTTTGCCTATTATGCCCAACATGTCTGCTGCTTGAAGATAAAATCCAAATGCAAAATCTCCAATTCTTGGAATCCCAATTAAATTCCAAATCAGATCTTGAGCTTCTTCCACTCTCCATCTTTTCTGCACAGAAACCTTTTTTAGTTCCACTTGCGGAGAGGATCTTATGGATTTCTGTCAATTATAATGCTGTCAGCTATTTGAAGGCAGATACACGGTACACACAATCCGGAACAAGTACCTATCGTATCATTAATGATATGATCCTTTGGTAGATGAAACCTTTTTGTCCTTGTGATTACTTACAATAAAATGACAAAAAGGCTTAGCGAAATAGAAGTTCACTATCAATTCTTGGGAAATACGTAGATGCACAAATGTTCACAGTCCGACGTAATGATGAAATCAAATAAATATTCAAAGTCTGGTCCAGGTTTTTTTTTTTTTTCTTTTTAATATCCAAACCGTCTAACAGTTGAATGGACACCATTAAGATTACAGTTTGAAAATTCAAAATAATCCTCGGGCATAATTCCCAAGTTCGTGCACAACATTTAAAACAACTATCAATGGCGGCCAGTCCTAGAAAAAAAGCGGGTGACTCTCATTTGCGACGAGTGTCTCTAGTTATTGTTGTTATCCTTATCTCCTTTTTTCTCAATTGGATAACTTTGTTATGCCGTAATTTCATTGGAAATCCGTATGTAGACTTGTGGTGAGATTATACCTTGTTTACTATGGCCAATCCAAATGTTTATATTTCACAAGCAAAAACAATGTTTTTGTTTACAGTTGAGAAATTTTATCAAATCTGTTGAAACAACTAGAGGAATTAGAAAATGGTGAGTTATGGTTGATTCACCTGTTTGTTTACATTTTATATGTAAATAAGCATTTGTCAACATGCAAAGAATATTGAACTTTGGAAAAGAAAATGATAATTTTTTTCATCTTCATTAATCACATTAATTTGTATCACGATACCTCAACTGTACTATATCAAAACCCTTACTAATCTAAACTGCACACTTCTGGGTATTCCTTTACAGTACTGATAAGTTGGAGGTGTGAGGTAGCCTGATGGTTATCGAATGCAAAAAATTATTTACATTTTGGTTAAGGTTACTCATGTTCATCAGCTGCAGCGGCCTTTTAGCATCTATCGTTGGACATATGCCTTCCCAAAATTTGCCAAATCTCTATCATAGATGTTTTGTTGTCAATATCTCTTCAACCTGTCTAAATTGACATGCTATCTTATTTTCTGCCAACCACAATTTTGCATATGGTATCTAGGAATCTATGTTATGAATAGTGATGTCCAGTGTATGTCTGCCATTCTTACAACATGACCAGCCCATTGCTATTTGAGTTTTCGAATGAATTCTATAATATCTCTAACTCCTGTGTTTTCTCAACAGTAATGTCTCTGGGAAAGGTATAATATATATATGTGTATGTCTACATATCTATATATATATATATAGAGAGAGAGAGAGAGAGAGTTATATAAATGATCAAGAAGGGAAAATACAAATATTTGAAATTCTTTCAAGTCTCATAATGTATATTTCTACATTCTGTTAGATTGATTCATTGATCTTTTTAACTTTTCAAGCAATTGGATGATTTTGACTTTTCTAAAAATATTGCTCTTGCGACTCCACTACATCATGTGACTTATTCTGTTTTTCTTTTTGTTTTTAGGACATCTATTCTTGTATAATGTAGAGCTCTCTGTATTGTTAACAAATATACAAAATCGATATATATATATATATATATATAAAAAAACAAATAACAACATTGATTCCCAGAGATTGTATGCATAACTGAGGTCGCCAGAATATAAGATGAAGAGACGAACTAGACAAATTTGGAGAGTACTGGCTCCTCAAAACCCATGATAGAGGGGTCTGGTGAATTGTGTGGAAGGTCTATGTTCAACCATGGACAATAAAAAACTGATGATAATAATGGCATAAGTAATCTCTGTGTTTCCCCACCAAAAAATATGTTGTATAAAATAACACCCATATACAATACATTATAAAACCTTATATGAAATAACAAAACTATTTGTCGTATGATATTGAAATCATAGCAGAAGGGGAAGTGGTGTTTGATCAACACTGTTGAGGAGCCATGTTAATATAACTGTATTGTTTTTAAATCCCTAAAACAGTTATATGGTAAACAACTGATGATCCGAAAAAGAAAAATGTACACTCAGTACCATAGTACCAAATTTTGTTAGAAACATGAAAAAAAAAATTAGGAAATTACATCAATTGCATTAACCGATATTAGGAAATGAATGACGTACATATTTTGATAAAAGCTTTTTTATATATTTAGTGTTTAAAGCTGTAAAGCTTTCAAGACCCACATACATGTATATGTAGAGTGTATTTTGATAGCAGGTCAATTATAACTTAATCTGTTGTGCAAATTCTGACCAATGGTCATAGATCTCTCAATACTTTTATCACTTTGGTTTCATTGAGAGATGTCACAGAGGAAATTAAATGATGGATTTGCTGCTTCCCAGAAATGTTCCTATCATTGCCAGAGGTAAAATTCAATGGATATCGTAGAAGTGGAGGGAAAAAAAAAAAAAAATAGTCAGCTGTAGTTAGCCACTCAACTGAAAACAGTCATGTGACCAATATTTTTTGGCAGCATGCAATGTCTGGGGTGACCAATCAAAAAATTTGAAAGAGGCATGAATAATGAATACGTTACTTCTCTCGCCCCTTTAGTTGCGCAGTGATCATTGAAAGAGTCTGAATTTGAAAAAAACAAAAAAATACAAGCATAAATGCTGCCTGGCACAAATTGAAGGACCGATTTAGCATAAACTCAGATTAAAAATTGCTCCCAACCAGCACTAAAACCCCAAAGTTATTTTTTCTAGATGCAATAAAGACTGAATATTAAAATCTTTATCCCTCTAGCTCGATTATGCACAATATACGAATACATACATAGCCAGGTAGACCAGCCTTCGAAATGAATACACCTATGTTGACAGTTTTGGATGAAGGTTTCTAATGGAAGAATGAATTTATAAGAAAAAATCGGGATATGCATGTCTGGTTGGAGGGTTGTGTACGAGGTCAAGAATTGTCTCTTTATTGATGGAGACCTTTTCTGTGATCATTCGGATGCTGAGTTATCGATTTGCTTGATTGCTTTTTTGCAGAAAAAACATTCTCATCAGTTTTTGAACAGCACGGGCATCCTGAGCATTCATCATCTTCTACATCCTCTTGACCTTCACGAAATCTCTTGTACCATTAGAGCTCAGATGCATTCTTCCTCGTAAACTTCAGTTTGCATACAACAAAGTTTTTCATAGATATTGGAAACCATCAAACAAAACTCTGACCAAAACTGACAACATGAGTATCGACAGTTTTTAAGCTAGTCTGGCTGGCTGTATCAAGCATACAGACTGCCCAAATGGAGATGGAGAATTGAAAATTATAAAGTTTGCACATGTCTACAAAAAAAGTTATCGAAAAAAAATCCCCTCCTTTTCAATGGAGTTCTAGTGGTGGGTTCAATTTACAATGTAAGTTTATGCTATTTCTATTGAGTGACCAACCAGACCTGTTTTATTCAATTTCACCAAAAATTTCAAATTGATAGCTTGTTTGATTATAAAACTGATCATTTTTATGACACCTTAGCAAAAAGAGGTAAATTCTAAGTGATTTGTAACAGTGAATGCTATATGTGCCCATGAAAAAATTACCTCTACAGATAAGTGTCTTAGATTAGGCTCTTTGGCTCAAAGCAATAGTTATCAAGCTACAATATATATATATATATATATATATATATATATATATATATATATATATATATATATATATATATATATATACACACATATACATACATACATACACACATATATATAAATATATATTGTGTATGTGTATTTAATGGAAAGAATTCTGAAACATATATGGTGTTGGTGGTTTATGTGGATAACAAGTGGTTTTATATATATATATATATATATATATATATATAATATGTATATATATATATATCAATCAAAGTGCATAAGTATGTGAAGATGCTGTTGTATAAATAAGCATATATCTTTATGAACATGTACACAAAATCGACATCACATGATGTTTGAATCATTGCTGACACACATACACACACACACACACACACATATATATATATATATATAATCTTGAATTACTAATCATTGTTGCCTCACAAATGGCCAATCAACCAGCCAAGAAGGCTCCTGATTCTTCTCTGTTCTGGATCATTTTCTTAGATAATTTCCATTAAAGATCTGTTTTTTTAGATAAATAGTTCTGGTACATTTGTTGGTGACTGAGATTCATCTTCAACCATTGTCTAATGCGGGGATTTAAATCTATTGACGTGTAAGATTAAAGATTAAAGTTGGAACAAAAAGCTGATTATTGAGTTTGGTAAATGGATACGGATATGAAATAATGTAACCAACGCCTTTTGGCACCATGTGTAGGGGTGATCAATTAAAAGATTGGGAAAAAAGGTGATCACTGAATAGGTTACCTCTCTGGTCTTTTGTTGGGCAGTGATCATTAAAAAAGTCTGAATTTTGAAAAAACAAGAACGAATGCTGTTGGATACAAAGACAGGGATCAATTTAGCATGAACTTTGCAGAATGTTATGAATCGAACCCCCATCCATGAAAATCTATATAGAGTGGGAATTTTCAAATATCTTCTTATTCGCTCTTCATCGTGTGGGTGTGTGTAAAATTTCAAGTTTCTACCATGAACAATTAGAACTGGAGGAAGTCCCGGTACATAGATAGATAGATAGATAGTTTTAGATGTCAGAACGCATATATAACCTGGACCCAGCAACATTAATGAAAATGGTCTGTTGTGGGTAGTGGTAATTGATAAACTGAACTAAAGAAGAACTTGTACCTATGTTAGCTTTCCATTGAAATCAAGGTGACATTCTTCCCTTCTTCAGCTTCCTCTTTTAGAGAAAGGTTAGCAAAATATGCCTTTTTTCGTAACAGACAAGCCTAAAGAACCAACTGGTCTTGCACGGTTTGTCGTGACATTGGAACCTATTTGTCAGATGAGCTTCAATGCTTTGAACCTAACCAAGGCAGACATCTCGACCACGACCAGTACAAACTTGGACCTATTTGTCAGAGAGCAACACTTGGCCATTCCCTGCTCCTCAAAATATGCAGGATCAATGCCTATATTACAACAGTATTTAAAAAAAACAGACTTATTATCATCTTATAGTAATGGAAAATTGCCTCAAGTGGTTGTAGCAATTTTCCTCTCAGAAAATTGAATTTTTTCCCCCCGAACAGGGTTCTGTGCTAAAAATATCTCACTGGGGCAGGTTTCAAACTATATCTCTAAAGATGTACAGTGAATCTGGAAACAACCAGAGACATTTTTTGGTCTGGCTAAAAACTAACATCAATAATTCTCGAGTGTAGAAACCTAAAAAGAATTTAAAAGGCATGAAAACAAAATATTCTTGGAAAAATTTGATCGAAACATATATAATCTACCATATCTTCCTAAAACACAAACAGCTCTAGTTTGGCGTTTTGACTTTATGTTTGTGTTATTTTCCAAGTCTATGATTTAAAAGATGAAGGTGAATTAATGGGTTTTAGAGTAATTGCAGTTTCCAGCTCTTGCTGCTTGCTTTGAAGTAAAATAAATGTTTTTCACTGCCGAGGCATAGTTGGGGGAGGGGGCTATGTGAAAACGCCCCCTCCGGGCCTTACAGCTTTATTATACTAAGTGATAGTGCATGTCTATTTCTTGCAAATTTTCCTTTTCCATCAAATCTCACTAAAAGTTGAAAGTGGTTCCTCGGGGACCCACAAATATCTAGCCATCTCTAGCTTCGCCTTGGTGATCTATCATTTCTTCACAAAATATTATTGGCTCAAGCCTTGGCATTTTTGTATTATGTTTGTATTATTTTTCAAGTGAATGATTGAGCAAATGAAGGTGAATTTATCGTTTTAGAGCAATCAGTCTCCAGTTTCTTCTGCTTGCTTTGAAATAGAATAAATAATAAAAATTTGATTACAAGTTTCATTTTCTAATTCATTTTCCTTTGAAAACGTCTGAAATAAAAAGGATTCAAAATAATGGCTGAAGATTCTTTAGTATGAAAAATATGGTCAGTAAATTATTGGGAATTTCTCATGCTTATTTATACTATTTGATTAAATACAGATTATTGTCTGCTTTGGAGAAATGTTATTCTTTGATGTTGAAAGCAAATGTTTTGTGAAAACTTTCATATTTAAAGTGGCAACGAATAAAATGACTGAATAATATTCCTTCCATGAAGAAAATTCAATATCATTTCTACAGATTCAAATGTAAATGCTGATTAAGTTCTGGAGATTTTCTTTGATTGTATGTACGGTATTTTCCAGCCGAATTTTATGATATTTTAATTGAAAGATCAAGTTGTTTTTCCCCTTTGATTTTATACCAATCAGTTCTTACTTTTTAAAGAAGCTGAAAATTAAAAAAATCTGACAAAATGGTTGACAGACAAGTAAACATCAAAGATGATTATTTTCATTAATATCCTGTTTCATTTTTGATCTCTAATGACGATAATAATAATAATAATATGCATTTTTAGAATGCTGCCTCTCTTGGGAACCTCAATACTCAAGTCTCTAATGGACGAATGCACTTGAAAACCTATGTAATTATTTCAGTAAAAATATGAGTCCTGTCAAAGAGGAGTATTGATGTAAGGTCGATATTTAAAAAAATGCAGCCTGTCACTAAAGATATTTACATAACCCCAGGCAAAAGCTACAGTTACTGAGTGTATTTCTTTATCGAGTTCATATGCTTATGGAAATCTTGAAACAAGGAAGTTTTTATTTTTGATTAGAAACTAATAGATGTAATTGAAAAGTTGATTGACAAGAATGAAAGTAGCAGTATTTTACAGTGCACTGATGTTTTCACTTTAACCCTTCCAAGACTCCAGGGACATATGTATGTCAGAGTTTCAATGACTGCTGGGATATATACATAAAAAGATATTCAAAAGTCTACTGGAACATATGTGTCATGAAAAACAAAGTAACTGAGATTTTCCTGGCTTTTACAAATACAGATAATGAAGTCATCATAGAATGAGATTAGTTTGCATCGGTGATCTGCTCTCCATCTATCCCAGAATAGATGTCTAACGGAATAAATGTATCCTATCATGCGTAGGGTTCTCCAAAATGTGGAAAACTTTTGATCTAATGAAAGAATAATTTTCTCTATTTCTTAGATAAAAAGTAAGGTTTTGGCTTTTCATACTCTTTTGAAGATCTATGCATCAAGTACCTGAATAAGCTACTCTTGAGTAGGTTTTTGGTTTAAGTATTGGCTGAGACCAAGGTTTCCAGGATTGTTTTGATAAAATCTTCGTATAGACTCATAGCATTATTCTTCAATCAGCAAAGTATTTTCCCTTGTTTTTATGACCTTGTGCCTCATTTCAGTTAAATTATGTATTCCATCATAAAAGAGTGATTCCAGTTTTGATTCAGTGAATTCTCAGAAATTTTTTGAAATCTTGAATGACTGACCAAACAAAGAGTGTCTTATGGAGTGGAACAATTGATTGTTGGAAGATGACAGGTCTGGAGAATGTTTCAATTTCCCGTGTTTGCTATGTCACATTTACCCCATGACTACAGTTGTTGTCCTGCAGCTAAATCAATGGTTGGCATCATTGCCAAGAAAAATGTCTTTTCTCTCCTAATGTGTCATTCAAATGAGCCTATTGCTCACTGTTATGTCACTCTCTGACCATTCATCCTGATTGCAGCAATTCATAATGAAGAATCTCCTTTGAATTTCCCCAAATAAAGAGAAACTTTTTCTCTCCCTTATACATTTTGTTTAGGTTCTGAGGTTGAAGGGTAACTTAAATCTAACCCTGACTTTCTTTGTTTTGAAGTACCATAAATCCAGCCAGGCAGATACATTTAAATACTGAGAAAACTTGTGTTGACAGTTTCAGCAACAATTTTGTTTGACAGTTAATGATGATTTCATGACTAAGTATCCTATATTGTCTGTGTATATCTATGTTTCTGTATACATGTAATATATAATGGAATATGAAAATCTTTATTATTGATATTTATGCCAGTCCTTTGATGTCATGCATAATGTCTTAGCCTTTGATGGGTCTTCTTAACTTCAGATCTGGGAATAATTTGTCTTTTGGAAATGATTTGGTTCGATACACATTGAAGACAAACATGGTAATCCCCAGGGGAGTTCTGTCTTGAACAATGGGTAGCCATTGTGTCTCCCATATCTCTTGTGTGTGTATGCCTTAGCTTCTTCTCTTGTGTGTGTCCCCATTCCCTACTTCTCTTGTGTGTGTGTCCCTTTCCTACTTTTCTAGTGTGTCCCCCTTCCCTACTTCTCTATTGTGTGTCCCCCTTCCCTACTTCTCTATTGTGTGTCTCCCTTCCCTACTTCTCTATTGTGTGTCCCCATATCCTACTTCTCTTGTATGTGCCCCCTTTCGCTGTTCTTGTGTGTCTCCCTTCCCCCCATCTTGTGTGTCCTCCTCCTACTGTGTGTTCCCCTTTCCTACTTCTCTTGTGTGTGTCCACCCTTCCTCCTTTCCTTGTTGTCCCCCTTCCTCATGCTGTTTACTTAATCCTTTCCTCTCCCTCCTTTCGCAATGTCTCCTGCTTCCTTCCTGCCCCATGTACCTTTCTGTGTGCTCCCCCCCTCTCTCTTGTTAGACACTCTTTTTTTCCTCTTTCCCTGTTGGATTCCCAGTTTGTTTTTTCAATTTTCCATCTTTCTTTTTACTCCTTTCTTTTTTACTTTCTTTTCCCTTCTTTCTTTTTCCTTTCTTTAGCTTTCGTCTCTCATATTTTTTCTTTTTATTATTTTCTGTCTTTCTTTTCTTCCTTTCTTTTTCCTTCCTTACCCAATTAGGTTTGAATGAATGCAAGTCCAAACTGAACAAATTAATTTGTTTCATTCATTTTTTATTCTATAGACTTTTCCTTCATTAAACAACTCTACCATCCATTCAGGAATTTTTTTCTTTATTTAATCGTATTTTAATCCGTCCGAGGCAATTCACTTAGAGAAACAATCTTAGCGTTAAATATATGATTAGGTATCTATTTCAGGAAATAAGTTATCCTCTCTTGCCAACACACACACACACACACCATACCTCAACCACTCTCACTTGACAGTCCCCTGGCCATCCTCACTCACAATCATTCAGGAATCTCCCAGCCTCCCCTGTTCGATTGTCCCCCAGCCTCCCCTGTTCGATGGTCCCCCAGCCTCCCCTGTTCGATGGTCCCCCAGCCTCCCCTGCTCGATGGTCCCCCCCAGCTTCCCCTGTTCAACAGTCCCCCAGCCTCCCTTGCTCAACGGATCCCCCAGCCTCCCTTGCTCAATGGATCCCCCAGCCTCCTTTGCTTGACGGTCCCCCAGGCTCCCCTGTTTGACGGTTCCCCAGCCTCCCCTGTTCGACGGTCCCCCAGCCTCCCCAGTTCAATGGTCCCCCAGCCTCCCCTGTTCGACGGTCCCCCAGCCTCCCCTTGCTCAACGGTCTCCCAACCACCTTCTCTTGACAGTCCTCCAGCCCCCCCTGCTCATCAGTCCTCTAGCCACCTTCGCTTGACAGTTTTTCATTACCAATTTAGCATTTTTTGGGTGTTTTTATGCCATTTCTGGCATTTTTTTAAGCTGTTTAAAAAAAAGATTCAGCGCTTTTTGGCAATCAAACTAGTGCAAAAATAATTTTTGAGTTGGCAACATTGTCCCTCTGCAACCCTCGTTCCTCGGCCCCCCATCTGAAAAGTTGAAGCAGACATTTATCAAGTTGGAAACTTCTGTATCCATTGTTACAAACGCATTGAAGCTAAGATTCCCTTCAGCATTTTGTTATTTATAACTTTTTGGGGTTGTCAGAATTGCACAAGTACTTGATCGATTATTAGACGATAAAGGAACCTTTCTTCTTGCGGTAAATCAGTCTGGAGTTGGTGAATGCATATACCTTGTCTCGGTTTGGTTTGGGTCTCATTCACTATTACTGAGCAAGACTTTCAGTTAAGTTACGCATTGAAGTCTCTGGCAACAAGTTTTCTCATCTCTATTGGTGGTTGTTCTTAGTCTATACAGAAAACCAAGAGAGATCTATTAAAAAAGACAATTGATAATAAATATACAGTAGTGGCTGGGAGGGGATTAGGACAGTCTTGTGGAATACTGAAGATTCTGCCTTTGGAAAATTCCATCTACAGAAAATTCCTCCCATGGAAAATTCCACACAAGTATTATTTTTTCCTTCTAAATAAACTAATAGTAACAGAGCAGAAAGTTTTCACATCATCTTTAACAAGTACGCACCAAGATTTCTGGAAAATATACATAACATTACAAGTAGAAGAATCTCATGCTCAAACCAACTTGTAATACGTTTCGTGAGGAGATCCAAGACACCAACAATAAAATTTAGATGTTTAAATGATGAAATTTAACAGCCCGTAAAGCACTCGGAATGAAGACGTATTTCAGAAACTCACAAAAGTGTTGCTCATAGTATTTATTCCTTTACTGAATTTCTCAATTTTAAAAGTAACTGGTCTGACTAATTGGAAAAAAGGTGATCAATGAATAAGTTACTTCTTTCTCCCTCTGTTGGGCAGTGATCACTAAAAAAAGTCTGAATTTTCAAAAAAAAAAAAGAATGGACACAGCTGGACACAAATTAAGGGTGTAATTTAGCATAAATGCACATTGCAATTTCAATCCCCCACTATATACCAATGGAGATATTTTCAAAAAACAAAATAACGTTCTCTGGACATAATAGAGAGTAAATGAGCAAATTTTCAGCCCTCTAGCACCATTGGGCTACCTGTATGCGTCATACATACATAGTCAGCCATTCAGACCAAAAGAAAATGAATAAATAGTTTTAGTTGACAGTTCGAACTAGTATATTTTTATTGAATGACCATAGCCATCAAAGATGGTGAAGAGTTCTATCCTTTTTTTACATTGCTTGTGTTTGTTTGTGTTCCAGTGCTCCTGGCCATACTGTTTTGTCTATAGACTTGAAAATTGGCAGCAGTACTCTGCTAGACCCTTTCTGAAAATGTTTTTTTATCTTTTTCATTCTAGGAAAAAAAAGAAGCTTTTTTGACTTTTTGGGGGTCTCATCCTGATAGGTTTAATAATGACACCTAGATTCTCCAGATTCTAGATGTTTCTTTCTACTCTATTTTTGATATTTTCCAATAGGAAAATGCCATTGATGTCATAAATAGAATTCAATCTGACCATATTTATTCTTTAATGGAATTTTTTTTTTTTTACACAACTTTGAATTTTTATGCTATGGTTGCTGAATTATTGACTGTGATGGCGAGTCTACGTATTTAGTTAGATTTGATAGAGAGGGATCATTTGCAATAAATAAACCTGCCCTATCACTTAATTGGCGGAAAACAACGCCAAAGTTATTATTTATGCAATTCCTGTATGTATAAGTATATTTTTATTGTACAATGTCAGTAGGTAAACTACAATTTATGAAGCTTTTGGGGGCCCATCTACATTGGTAGTCTATGAGGGTCGTTTTCAAATAGCCCACGCCTCTGTGAAGGAATTAAGAAATCGCAAATGTTCGTAGCAGTGTGGAAGCCAATACTTCTCCATATTGATTCGGCGGAATGCTGAGAATCTGCCAAATATGATTAGGGATTGTGTAATGGTTGGCAAAGAATTTGTTATTGATGATGTATTGACTTGAATTCTATAGTTTTGGTGAAAGAATCATTTGGGACCTTGAGATTCAAACAGGCCATTTGATCCAAGCTAGAAGATCTGATGTGGTTGTTGTAAACAAAGAAACGACGTCTGTCAGAATTGGATGTAATTGTTCTGGTAGTGTCAGTGAAACTGAAGGAGAATGAAAAAAATCTCAAAAGTATAAAGGTCCCCCCACTCCCCGGCAGAAAATGGTTGAAATACGGATAGGGTGAAGGTGGCGATAGTTGTTTATTAAGACTGTTAACTCTAAAATATCTGATTTGAAAAAGAAACTTTTTTATTTAAATGTTATATATTTTTTGTATTAGGTGCCTGAGGAAATTTATAACAATTTTCATTCTAATTGGTTCTGCTGTTCCAAATTTCAATATTTTTTGCATGTTAACATATGGTTATTTACATATAGAATGTAAACAAACAATTGGATTGACCGTAACTCACCATTTTTCAATTCCTGGGGTTTTGTCAACATTATAGCCAAATTACAGGAAAATAAACCAAGATTTGAAAATTTTTTCCAATTGAAAACTAAAACAATGTTTTTTTTGTTATAAGAGATAAACAATCAGATTGGCCATAACTTACCATCCCAAAGGTAGAGTCTCTCTACAAGCCAATTTACAAAATTATCTAATTGGGAAACTGTAAAAGTTGTAGAACAAGGTTTTCTGATTCTAGCACATTGTCATAACTATTCACATTGCTTTCACACCCATCCCCCACCCTTGGTAAGAGGGCCCAATCTAGGGGAGGGCAATTGCTTGTGGCCTCAGGTGAACATGTGCATCGTGTGGCAGGAAACGTGTTGAAGGGTTGTATAGATTTTTTTTCTCTCTCGCCTCTTACCGCTGATTTCCACGCTATAAATATCTTTCTCTCTTATATATATTTATAAATACATAACTGGAATAAGTAACTGTTACATCCGGGATGTATGTGTCTCCAGGGGTTAACAGTTATATATTCTTTGGTAATGATAATTTTGTAAATGAAACACCACTAAAATCAATTTTGTTCTGGATAAGACACTGCTTTCCAATCAACCCTAGCCTATCTCCTGATTAAAATACCATATTGAAAAATTTTTCCTTACTTTTTTTGTTTATACATATATATATATATGTATATATATATATATGGCCTGTAAAACACTTCTCTAGGTGCATCGGAGAAATGAAATGTATGTCTCTGTAATAGGTTAATGGGTGATTCCAGACACCTGTCAGTATCTCGTCAACTGTCCATGTTTGTATCGTAAGTCAATGCTATGGCTAATATAAGTAGATTAAAGTATTGATTGTAGCATTTGCTTGTATCTGCTCACATCCACTGCTTTGATCAATACAAATACTTCATTTGCTCTCTTTAACTAGCAAGGTAACCAAATTGGGACTGGTATAAAATAGTTTTTGATGATGATTTCATCCAGCTAATCTTTTAATAACATTATCTTTCTCTCATAAATGTTTGATTATTCAAGAATGTAATATGATTTGATATTTGCAGTTTGGACTTTCATAAAAATATAGGTAAAGAGTGGTATTAAATCCCTTTTTTTCCTTTTTTACAAACAAATCAGATTAAACACCATCTGGTTTCTATCTATCTACCTCTTTAATAAATTCTTTTCTTTCTTGCCACAATTTACTCCGCCCATTAGGGCTGGTATCTAGTCTAGTGTGTAGAATTACTCGAATATTCTTCATTTATTTTATTTTATCAGTTTTTCATTTTATTGAAGTTGTTGAATAGATTCCAATGATTTCCCACTGGAAACTTTCATGGCATCAATTTTCCGCTTTTAATGTGATCTAAAATTCCGCACAGCTTGAAATTACGAGAACATTAAAAATCATTTAAGATCTGAATTTCACTGCTAATTGTTTTATCCTTCTTCCCTCCATCCCCAGGGTGTTTGATATTTGCGGATTTCGGTAAAACCTGACCTTGTTATCGAGCATTGCAGCATGCACTGAATTGACATTAATTTATCTACCCTGGGTTACTAACAAGGACCATTCCAGTTTAAATTGAATCGAGTATTTGATTGAATTTGATGAAAAGGGCGAAGCAGCAATATTCATTTGGAAAGTTTACAAGTTAAACTGTTGAAATGAACAGGTTCCACCTAACGTATTTGATTCTGAAATAGACCATGATCCATCACTTCACTGATGGTTATTGTAAGTCTACAACGGCAGGCTATGCTGATGGCTACTATTGATACTATGAGTGTGACAGATGCCGCAGGAAGGGAAACGGGTGAAAAGAAAGGTAGTTTGATTAGAAAATAGGACGAGATGCTGATGGCTGCTACTAATACCATAGGTGTGACCGACATGGCTCATTATATATATATGATGATTTCTCTCACTCTCATGTATACATTCCTATGCAAAGCTTGGTGGGGTACCTAGTGTACACCAAACTCACAACACAACTATAAATATATGTATGTACAGTAATGCCCATAAATGAATACACCCTACCCCATTTTTAATAGAAAGATCAAACATGGCAGGATTTTATCATTTCTAGCGGGACATTGCGAATAAAAGCAGATATCATAAGATATTTAGGAACCAAACTCTACAACATTGAAACTCTGTTGGCAAAAGTATGTTGCTGTCCAAAAATGAGTACGCCCTTACAAAAATATTGTTGGCAACAGTTTCAATTCTGTAGACTTAGTTCATGAATGATACATGATAGTATATGTTTTGGTTGTGTTCTTGGGGTAGAAATATCCAACAATGGATATCAAAGCTGCTGCTGCTGATGTTCAGTTTGGAAGAAAATTAACTTTCTATAAAAGGATTGGTACAGGTGTTCTTGTTAATGAGCAACACTGTATATATCTCTTTCTATCTATCTATCTATCTATCTATCTATACATATATATATATATATATATATAAGTGAGTGTGTTTATAATAAGTTGTCCCAAAAGGTAATCTTTCCTAAAAGTGATTTATTCTGTTAGATCATGGCTTCTAATCATCTGACAACTGAATAGCAGAGAGCTGAAGTGAGACATTATTTCGAAGCTAGACGTAATGCAACAGGGACTCAGAGGCATGTAAGCATTGAATTTAATAGTCATGTCCCACAAGGACACAATAATGAAGCAATCGTGTGAAAAATTCAGCCGCAATTGAAGCATCTTAGTTGATGAGAAATTGGTTGGACCCGTCACAGCTGCCAGGATGATGATGATGATGATGATGATGAGGTATTGTCAAACTCCAGTCCAAGTTAGAAGTTGGCATTGACTTTTTTTTTCCACTGTAACAAGAACAAGAATCTCCACCTGATTTAGGGGAAGCAACCCTTCACTGTTTGTATTCTAAGTAGTGTAGCATTTGCAAGTGCAATTAGTGACGTGTTGCCTTGCTCAAATTTTTGTGTTAAATATTGAATTAGGAGTGAACTGTAACCCTGCAGCAATCCGGCATCTTGGAGGATTTAAAACAAACCCCTAAAAATCTATACAACGTCTCTCAGACGAGTCAGGTGTCAGTCGAATGGGTGTTTATCCGATTACCAAAGCAACTGACGTGTTGAATTTGCAGAGACATTTTTGGCTATGGTGCAAGACGAGGAATCAATAAATCGACATAATTGCATGTATTGGGACCCCAAAACCTTAACATACTGCTACACAAAGAAGTTAATCTCTTTGGTGTAACAGTCTGGCGTGTGATTTTGTGTGCTGGCATTGAAGGGCCATACTTTCTTTGATGGTAATGTGACCTCTGAGAACCATCTAGATCTCCTCCGAAATGTTCTGTGCCGGTGAATCATACTCACTGATAGTTATTTTCAACAAGATGGCGCCCTCACATATTACGGTCGCATCGTGAAAGACTGGCTTCATGATAATTTGGACGGTCACTGGTCAAACGACAGATTGCTCTCAAATGATGAGATCACATGACTCGACTCCAACAGATTTCTTTCTGCTTGGAATCCTAAAGAACATGGTGCCTTGTATAAAACCAAGCATCATACAAGAATTGAATAGAAAAATAGAAGAAAAAGTTGTGACGATTGATGCTGAACTTTGTCAGGATGTGTGCAAATCAGTTGCTTTGCCGATTCAATAAATGCTTCAAAATTGATGGCAGACATCTTGAACCTTGTATATAATGCATTGCTTATTTCTATGTTTATAAGATTTGTAGTTTATGATATATATATATATATGTATGTATAATATCAAAAGTACCACTTTGTTTGAAAATAATTTTGATAGACACAGTAGAGCACTCGAATTTTTAAATTCGATAATTTTCATTGAATTAACATAAAAAGTGCTCAATTCTTTGATTATATGATACAGAGCAATAAACTAATATTATCTTTCCAACATGATCGCAATAAGTGGCTTTCTCTGTAATTGAAAGAACATTTATGAAAATGAAACACTTTATCTGAAAATGAATCAAAAATTAAAAAATGAATTTTTTGATTTATTTAATGCAAAGTTGTTTATAATAATGAAGTTAATAACATGCCAATGAATTTATAACAATGAAGGTAAATTGTACCAATTTTTATGTCCTTTGCCTAATGTTCTGAGTAGGTAGTTATTGTTATCTGGAAGACCTTGTCCGACAATATGTAGCTCCAACTGTAGAATAATTCCACTTTATGTCCTCTCGATATAAATATTCATGAGCAGGAGGAAAATAGCTTCATTTTCCTTTCATCTTTTTCAAAAATTCTTTGATGTTTATGAATCAATGGCTGCTGGCAATTTCGATCATTAAATGAATTCTTTTTGTGAAAAGATGTGAATAGCAGGCAGGACATTACAATTCGGATGGTTGGGCTGGGACAAAAGATTTGGATGGTTGGGCAAGGACAAAAAAGGTGTTTTATACATTGTCTGCGATATTTCAGATGAGTCATTACCTTCATTCTATTATTTCTTAAGACTGATATTCTTGTTCGTCGTGTTCTTTATCCATACATATTTGCTGAGTCATCATTCTTTGTCAGTTGTGTAATTCATTAAGAAGTGCTTCTTACTCCAGTTTTAGACCTGGGTCACAAGAGATTTCGGCTGAAAGCATCAATATTTTTCTGATCACTATCCGTCTATATATAGTTAGAGGGGGGTTCGCTACCCAAACACATTTATGCTTCTTCCCTGGTTGGGCCTATTTGCCTGACAGAGGCCCAGATAGGGCAGAAACAGAAACATGTTTGTGTAGCAGATCCCCATTCTACTATATCTCCAGCTCTACTCTAAACCGACTTAACATTAAAAGTTGAATGTATTGAGCACTCTATGAAATAAACCTATCATATATCGAACATTGCATTATATTATGTTACATTGCATCCCAGATTTGTACTATATATATATATATATATATATATATATATATATATAATCATTAGATTGGATAGTATATGTCCAACAGAATGTGATAAATTATTATGTATGTATATATATGTATATATACACACACACACTGCAGGCGATGATGCATTTGATAAAAATAATTGCTATGGAGTTTGAGCAGTTTTTTCGCATTCTTTCATTTAATTTAAAGCTGTATAGTTTCCTAATTCAAAGCTGTTAGTAGTGTCAGTAAATGACTGAACTCTTGTAAGTAGAAGAGTCCATTATTTCAAATGGTGATAAGTAGATATAAGTGAAATACAAATTGGATCACTGTTGACCAATAAATATCCAACCAACCAGTTAAGTGGGCTACAGATTCTTCTCTCTTTGAGTAGGTGTGTCCAGGTGCCCTTGGTCACATTGTTTAGGCTAACATCTTGTAAATTTACATGATTAAACCTCTAGAATATTTTTTTCTTTTTTTGGTCTTTATGGTCATTTTGGGCCAACAATGTCCAAATCTTGTGCTGGTATTTTTTTTTTTTTTTTAGATGATTCCAGGTAAAAGATCTATTTCTAAGATAGTTTCAGAAAAAAGAATTATTTTTTAGATAATTCCTATCAAGATCTAGTTTTTTAGATGAATTGAGACAAAAGATCTTTTTTTTAAAGATAATTTCAGATGAGATCTATTTTTTTTACATAATTTTTTAGATAATTACTTCTGATACCAGTGAGGGGCTACGGTGATTTATTTATACATGGTACATTTTATCTCACTTCTATAATGTACTGCAGACATTCAAACTATGAAATAAACAGAAAATGTCACACCATTTATCATTTACATAAATTGATATTTGAAACAGGTCTGGCCAGTCACTTGATAGAAACTGTCATTAGGCAGCATGCTGTGTTGGGATTGCTCAATTGAAAATTTGGAAAAAGGGGTTATCAATGAATAAATTGAATCTCTTGCCTTTTGTTGGTCGATGGAACCTAACTAAGAGCTAGACATGTAAACTGAGAACCATGCAACGTGCACATGAAAGAATCATACTCAACCTCACATGCAAAGATCATAAGATAGCACAATATATAAGGGAGAAAACAGGAGTCTGAGACATCATAAAATCCAATCGAAAACTCAAATGGCAATGGGCTGGTCATATTGCAAGAATGGTAGACAACTGATGGACCTCATGATTCACAACATGGATCCCCAGTGATCGCATGTGCAACTGAGACTGTCAGAATACTAGATGCAGATATGAACTAAACAAATTCAGAAAGTATTGGTTCTGTGATGCCCACAATGGATAAGTGTGGCAAATCCTGGGGAGAGTCTATGTCCAACGACGGACTTTTAGAGACTGATGATGATTACAAAAGTCTGGATTTAAAGAAAACAAAGTGAGAATGCTGCCAAACTCAAACTAAGGGACTAGTTTAGCTCAAACTAAGTATGGAGAAGGGGATTTAGACATAGTAAGGAGTAAATGTTTAGATTTTCTGTCCTCTAAGCTCCATTGGCACAGCCTGTATGCACAATATGTATATATATATATATATATATATGTATATATATATATACATATATATATATATAGCCAAGATTAAAAACTGAAGAAACCTTTGCTGACAGTTTTGGTTGACATTTTCTAATATTACAAATAAATTTTCAACAACAGATTACTAGTTATATACATATATATATATATATATATATATATATATATATATATATATATATATATATATTGTATAGATATTATTGAGTCTGAGTCAATAATCTATGTTTGAGAATAAAGTAATATCTACAGTAGACCATTTATAGAAACCCATTGATTTTTATTGATTTCTTGAAGTAGGAGATCTTGTGACAATGGCTACCGACAGTCTCAACACTTATGAGATATTCGTTAGTTGGCTTTTCATGTGAATTGCTTTTTCGGTGAAGTGAATATAATTCTCAAAAACAAGTTGGGCTACTGCAGGGTCGAACTTCACTCCATCTAATCCGACTGAAGACAATTACTGCAACTTTGGTATTATACACATATTAAATAAATTCATGGACATGGAAGACTTGTCAGTTTGGCTCAGTTGGTAAGGGATCTAGCTACCAATCATTTGGTTGTGATCTCAAATCATTGTAGGGAAATGTTGATTTTATAAATGTATTTGTTAGAATGAGATAATCTTGTGTGTATTTCTAACATAAATTTTTGTAGATATGTAAGATTTGTTACGGTAGGAGAACATTCATTTTGCCTATGGTACTGTTTTGGTCTGATCGTCTTTTTTGCCAGGAACCTTCACAATCTCAAAAAAATGCTAGATAGTCTGAATGAAGCAAGCAAGAAAGTTGGCCTCCATATGAACTTCAGTGAAACAAATGTTATGTACAACAAACATGTTGGAAACAAAGATACAATTATCAAAATCAAAAATGCAGTGCTGGAGAAAGTAGACCACTACATCTACCCAGGATAGCAAGTCTCAATGAAGACCTCAAAAGAAGAAGAGATGGAGCCAAGAATCACACTAATTTGGCAAGTTTCGGTGGAGCAAGCTCGACTTTCAAGAAGAAGAAAGTCCCACTAGTCCTAAAAAGAAGGGTATACAACCAATCTATCTTACCAATAGTCACCCATGGAGATGGAACCTAACCAAAAGATTGAATCTCAAACTGAGAACCAGGCAATGTGCACGTAAGAGAATCGTGCTCAACAATACATGGAGAGATCATAAGACAGCACAGAGAAAAGACAGGAGTCTGAGATATAGAAACAGTTAGAAAACTCAAATGGAAATGGGTTGGATGTATTGCAAGAATGGCAGATGACTGTTGAGCATCATGACTCACAATGTGGATCCTTAGAGATTATATGTGAAATGTAGCTGACAGAAAGTAAGATGGTGTGACGAGCTAGATAAATTCTGAAAGTACTGGCTCCGCAATGCCCCTGAGAGAGAGGTGTGGCAAATCCTGGGGAAGGTCTATGTCCAACCACGGATGCTAAAAGGCTGCTGCTGATTGTTTTGGCTGTTCATTTTCTAAGATATGTTTCTCTGAGGGATGAAGATAATCTCTCAACATTGATATAAGTGTATAGGTATGTGTATGTGCGGACAATAAAATCGTGCAAATGTGCACACACACAGATAAATTTGTGGTTGATGGAAATGTTTAAAACGCACTCATTCTGCCACATACTCATATTGGGCTGATATAAAAATGTCTAAACACATCCATACCAAGTATATCACACTTGTGTACTGTAGACCTAATACTAATCTTACCAAGTTGAGTCCTTGTTCCTGTCCCAATACATTACAGAGATGGATAAGGATTTTGCAGGTCTTTGGCAATATGTCACCTGAACAAACCAAATGAGAAACACAATCGTGCGTTGGTTTCATTGAATAGTATTTTTTTGGTTGAGGGACTAATGTTTCGGTGATAATTTTACCTTTCCCTTTACAAACAAGGACCAGGAAAATATCTTTAAAACTCTAGCTCTCGGAAACTTTATGAATATCCAATATCTCAAGTATGTTGCACAAGTGTGCATTAGACCTAATACTAATCTTGCTAAGTTGAGTCTTTTCTTTCTCCCTGCCCCCCCCCAAATAACAGAGATCCATGGATAAGGATATCGCAGTTCCTTGGCAATATATCACCTGAACAAGCCAAACGAAAAAAACGATCAAAGGCCGGTTTCACCAGACTCTTGAATAGAATTTTTAAGCTGAGAAACTAATATCTCATTGGTATGAGTCAATTGAGAGTCCAACCCTGACTAGTAAAAGAAACTTCATTTGTGTACTAACCTTGTACTGTACTATATAAATATAGAAGTGTGTGTGTGTGTTTTCATGCATATAGGTTTGTGTGAACCTGACACAATAAAAAATGTCTCAAAATGTACATGCTGCTATACATAGACACACACACACATAGACAGAGTGGTGTGTGTATGAGTACACATACACATGTACACAAATATGTAATGGGAGGGGGGTTGAATTCCAGACAAAATATTTCAACCTTCTACATAAATATGTAGGTAAGTTTGTGTGAATGTCTAGACATTTTTATCCCACCAGGTGTGTGTGTGTGTATGTTTGTGTGTGTATGTTGCATTATTTTTTTCTTTGTAAAATTCCCCATGTGAATGTGTTTTTATTTGGGGGTTCAGTTAGCAATGTAAGCTTATGCTAAATTGGTCACTGGTTTGTGTCCAGCAGCACACTTGTAATTCTTTGAAAATCCAGACGTTTTTAGTATTCGCAGCCCAACAAAAGGCAAGAAAAGTAACTGATCGATTGATCACCTTTTTCCAATTTTTAAATGATCACCCCAAATACTCAGTGCTGCCAAAAGACATTGGTCATGTAATGTTTACTATTGAGTGACTAAACAGATGTGTTTTGATATTTTTCTTCAATCTTTGATTAGAGGTATCTCCAGCTTTATTGAAAGTTTGTTTCCTATCACATTTTTGCTTTTATGAAAGAAAGCAAAAAATGAAAATAGTGTTCAGTATCATTTTGCAGTGAGCTGAGCTGTTATAGAAGCAGTGCACACTCTCTTCCTCTCTCTCCTACATTCCTTTTCTCTGAGCTTCCCACCACCCCAACCTCTGATGGCTCAGTCTAAGATACCATCTTTCCTTTTTGGTCTGGGGACACTCAAAAATTTTAGATTGTGAAGGAAATCTAAATTTTGATTCTGTTTAGAACGTTGTTGTCTAAATACAAAGTTTTCAGGTCGTAAAATTGAAATTTCCATTAGTGATGACGAATCTACTTGAAAAAACTATGTAAAATGAATATTAGTCAATATGTATCGTATACTACCAACATGGCATACCATACAAAACCATTGTGATTAATTTAGTTGAAACAACGGGCATTATCACTCGTTAACATTCATTATGTCTATCGATGCTGAGCTCATATAGGTAAAAGTTGTAGCTATTTTGACGGATCTGAGTATCAGTTGAACTGTTAGGGAATATTTTTTAGTAAAAAACTCATCATATACTCAAGAATATGCAGGAATTCTTTTAATTGGCGGCAGCCGTATGGATGGTCATGTGAAGATTCCTTTGAAAATATATTTTTGTTACTTATTTCTCGATGGTATCATCATCATCATCATCAGTTTCTTAACATCCATTGTTGGACATAGACCTTCCCCAGGATTTACCACACCTCTCTTTCAGGGGTATCGTGGAGCCAGTACTTTCTGAATTTGTCGTGCTCGTCACTCCATCTGATACTCTGCCAGCCTCTGGGGATCCATGTTGTGAGTCATGATGTCCATCAGTTGTCTGCTATTCTTGCGACATGGCCAGCTTGTCGGCATTTGGCTTTTTTAATGGATTCTATGATGTCCCTGACTCCTTTCTTCTCCTGGATGTATTGTGCTATCTTGTAGTCTTTCCATGTGAGGTTGAGCATAATTCTTTCCTCTGCACGTTACATAGTTCTCAATTTGTGGGTCTGTCTTTTGGTTACGTTCCATGTTTCAGCTCCATAAGTGACTATTGGGAGGATGCATTGGTTGTATACTCTTCTTTGTATCTAAATAAATTGAATTGTTTCCCTGATTTGTTTCTTTGAGTATTTTCAATTATTTTCACAGCTTGGGATTGTTTTTAAATCGAATGATTTCTAAATAAATTCTTCTCTGAAATTTTGTTAGATGAGGTCTTTTAATCATCATATGTGGTTTTGTTGGACTATTTCCTTTTTCTTTGTTGTTCATTTTTTCACATTTCATTGTATAAATATAGATAAAGAAAATTGTAAATAAAAGTCAAACAATGATTTTAAATGACTTTTCCAATAATTGGCACCAGATTTGTTCATCTTATGTGATTAAAACAAGAAAGCAAATAGACTCTCTTCAAAACCTGTGATGTTGTTTACACTACTTTTGATAGCATTTGGCAATGTTTGTTTCTGTAATAAAACCATTTGTTTCCAATTGATTAAAATAAAAGATAATGTAGTGCTGTTAAGAGATTAAAAGAAAAAGTCTCTGAAAATGAATACTGACCAGTTTTCTTGAACTTTGCGGCATTTTCATTTGTATCCAAGAAGTGTGCATCTATTTGTGTTCCCTGTATGTTAAAGGTCATAACTCTATGCTCACAAAATGAGATGTTGAAAAACTGTTTTAGCTTCTTAAATTGCAAATGCTTGCTCTTACATATTTTTTTAATTTTGAGAATTTTTTTGAAAATAGAATTATATGACATAGTGTGACATAAAAAAGATGCCTTTGCCCATTTGTTCTATCCTTCGTTTCTTATGAACCCTATTAACCTATTCAAATTTTATCTGAATGAAATACATTTTGGCATTCATAGAACTGTCACATTGAAAAAAAAAACACTGCTTTTGTTTGAATTTATTAGTTTTCTATTTGAGGTCAGTAAAAGGCAAAAAGAATTAACCTTCTGTCTTTTTACGTGCCGAGGTCATGTCTTTGTGTGGTGTCAGCGAAATTCCTCTTCAGACCAACAAGCTAGACAAGTAGTGGGGAAGTTAGTTTCAATTGATTTTTGCCTGACTTCAGGGTGATTTGAGCTCTTTTGTCTAGAGATAAGAAATGGGATGGTTGGGAGGGTTATATTTTATTTGGCCTCGTCGAGTCGGTTTGTTTATATTGAATACCAAGCTACCAATTGTCGTCATTTTTATTATAATATCAAGTATCAAACCTCCATTGAGGCATGAGACGCATTCCTGAGTGTTGAACCGTAGCAGAAAGCAGACCAACTTCTGCCAATGAAAGAGAATTGGCAATCATTGCAAAATATGGAAAATTGAAACAGTTATCTCCCTGGCTTCTTAGCTATATATGAACTGATTTTCTTAAAGTTTTTTTAGGTAGTGTTTGGTAGTGGCAGAGCTAGGCACTTTCAGAGTTCTCTCTAGTTTCAATTGATTTTTGGTCTGACTACAGGGTAATTCTGGTTCTTTTGTCTACAGAAAACAAGTGGGTTGGGTGGAAGCGTTATATTTTGGCCCTGCGAGGACGATTTGTCTACTTTCAATACAAGCCACGAATTGTTGTTAGAAACTGTTAATCAGAACTGTCAATGTAGGTTTCTTGAGTTTTAAATTGGTTTGGCTGGCTATATCATGCTACAGGCTGCACCATTACAGCTAGAGGGCTGAAAATGTAAACATTTACTACTTATGTTATTTTGTTTTTTGAACCCATCCACCTTTCAAATAGGTTCTAATGGAAGGTTCAATTTGCAAATCAAGTCCATGCTAAATTGGTTCCTCAGTTTGTGTCCAGCAGCATTCACGCTTTTTTTTTTCAAAATTTGGGTTATTTTAGTAATCGCTGCTCAACAAAAGCGAGAAAATTACTTGTTTGCTGATAATCCCTTTTTCCAATGTTTTAAATGATCAGCCCCAGCATAGCCTGCTGCCAAAAGACATTGGTTGCTTGACAGTTTCTTCTGAGTGACAAACCAGACCTGATGTTTTTATTATTCATTTGTCTGGATCTGATGGCGTTTTTAAACTCATCTCTTTGTGACGGCCAATTCTCTCTCATTGACAGTTGGTCTGCATTCTGCCATGGTTCAATAGTGGAGACGGTCTTGTGCCTCAATGGAAATTTAATATTTAAAATTAGATACTGGAAATATGTAAAAAATCTTATGACTTGGTGTAAGCGAAAGAATTGAGTATTAAAGTGTACATTTACATCTCTGTATGTGACTATCGTGAGTGTCACTTACATTTATAAATATACAGCGCCACTCAGGATTATTGGCACCCGTGAATTTTATCGTATAAACTGTAGAATATCTTCAGAATGAAAAACCACCAAATTTGTGTTGTCTGAATATTTTGGTAGGGTGTCCAAAGTGATTTAAGAAAAAAAAAATCATCATTTTTCTACTGATATGTTGTAATTTCAAAGAACTCAAAAATCTAACCTGGATAGTCATATTGGCCCCTTGCCCCTAATATTTGGTTGCATCAATAGAAAAAATGACTGCCTCTGAACGTTTCCTATAGCTTCTTGCACTTGTCAGCTGGTAGTTTCTCCCACTCTTTCTCTTTGATCTGTTCAATCTCTTGAATGTTGCAGCATTTCTGCGGTGGATGGTACGTATTGTATTGCTTTCTCTTCTGAAATTCATTTTGATAGAGATTAGAACTTATTGCTGGCCTCTCTAAAACAGTTAATTTTTCCCTTTTCAATCATTCTTATGTGTTTTTAGATGTGTGCTCTTGGTGGTTATTGTGCTGAAGCACTCATGATCTCTAGACCAAACCTAGTTTTCTTAGACAGGGAAGCACATTCTGCTCTAAAATCCCATAGTAATCCTTGGGTTTCATGATTCCTTTGGAATGGTCATGGCCTTGGCCACCAGCTGGGGTAGAAAAAAAACATTAATGGTCCCAGAAATCTTTTTAGGTCCGCCAAAATTCTTTTGTATTTTGCCAAAAATTGAAAATATGGGAGGACAAAGTGAAATCTGAGTTGAACTTACAGGGGAGAAAATAGAAGAAAGAGCAAATAAATTTGAATTGCGTCAGCGTATTTTGATATTAAAATAATCTCGATTACATGCATAAAATTTTTTTTAATTTGAATGCTGATGCTAGCATAGAAGGAAATTAATATCAAGAGTTAATTTTGAAGTTAGAAATCATTTCCTATAATAAAGGAGCATTGCTATGATATTTTTATCTCATTATAGCCGGCTACATTTGTCCAACTCTGCCTAATTTATCAAAATATCAAGTTTTTCTATAAACTAACGATGATTTAGGATAAATCAATTAGCATCTTAATGAAAAAAGTTTGTTGAATTTATCATATTATCTAGAGTATATTTACATGGTAAAGTTTTTTTAGGGTCTGAAATAATAATAGCAAATGAATTTTTATTCCAGTCCTGAAAGTAACTATCAAGAAAACATTTTATCTTACCTTCAGAAAATTTTGTGAATTTTCAGCGGTTCTAGAAAGTAAAATATTTTTTCTATCAACAACAAAAGCAACAAAAAGAATGTCTTCAATAGTCCAATTAATTCTTGGAATCCTTTCAAAAATGAGGAAAGTTCTGTATTTGATGGCATATAAGACCCCCTCCCTCCCAAGGCTCAAGAGGTGAATGTAACCTTCATTTCCCAGCCCCTCATTGGCCAGAATTTGAGGAGTTGAAAGAACTAGATGATATTCAAATGGATTCTCATCTGTAACGGAGAAAATAAATTTCTCAAGGCCAGGTATTAGTCAGGGATTTTAAAAATCTCCCGAAATTGTTCAAAATCTCCGGGAATTTTGTTTCTTGTCAGGGTAATCAGCTCAATTGTGGTTGGGGCTCATTGTTTTTTTTCCCACATTTGAAAATGCACGTCTTTTAAAAAAACATATTGTAGCTTTGTTTTTTGTTGTTTTTCAGCATATTTTGCTGAATTACAGTTTGATGACATTTTTTTGATGGGTTCTTTAAAAGGTGGCTTAGAGTAACTGTATGAAAGGTAGGGGACCATCAATTACCTCTTGGTTGGCTCATCTATTATTAGGGAAATTTGAATTGGCAAGTTTGTGAGAATCCTGTTCAGGAAAATACATTTCTTTCCAGATATTCACTTTTTCACTTTTTCACTTTTTTTTCTTTCAAAATTATCAAAAAAAATTTCAGAAGAGTTTTTCTACATTTACAGGGCTGTGTAATTTGTGACAAATTCTTTAAAGACAAACCATTTGTTATACAAAGTCCAGAACATTCAGTTTTCTTGGGAAGATCTCCAAACAAGATTACAAGACATTAGATGCAAACAGCAAATCCTTGGTCCGTTGGGTCAGACAAAGAATGTAGGTAAAAAGAGATGTACTTATTGATTTCTCAGTAGGAGACATCAATAGAAAAGGGGCAAACCGAATGGTATAGAAATATTGATTTCCCTCTTAGCAATCAATTCTGGAAACAATGTTATTAGGAATCGCAGGTAGGTTTGCAGGCAACTCAACAGCCTAATACAACTTACATTTCAATGCTTCAAATAACAAATTTGAGACGTATAAAGGAATATATCAAATCACTGTAGCCCCACGAATGTCCCAACCGACCAACCAACCAATAAAGTAGGCTACAGATTCTTCTCTCGTTGCTCATTTATTTTTTTTCTTCATATAAGTATAATTGGGCAGCGATTTAAGGATGTTTAGATGAACATGACCTACAAGGAATGTCAATTTTGATTTTTTTCTGTTAGTTTTTCATTTTCTCACAAGAGAACAAATTTCAGGGTCAAACTGATATAGGAATTGACCAAACGTTAATTCAGATCTAGCATTTTTAACTGATTCAAGATCATGAAGTCAGAAGTAGTGAAAATGAGAATGGTGAGGAGATTTTACTTGTAGGCTTTACTGTAGTGGGTGATTTTATACTTTATTATTAGTGGCTAGGGGCTCGTATATATATATATATATATATATATATATATATATATGTATGTATGTATGTATAATGTGTGTGTGTCTAGAAAGTTTTATAACTTAGAATACTGAACATGTTAAAAAAACCTTTTCAAAAATTTTTTTGTATCACTTCAATCACTTATTTCCCAATATCTGTCAATGCAATTTGCATAATTTTCTTCAGTGATTTTTTTCCTTGTTTTACAAATACTTTGTTATTTTGGTTCTAGGTGTAATTTTTTTCTTGTTTTGATCATCAGTTGTTTACCATGTAACCATTTCAGGGATTTTAAAAACAAAACAGTTATATTATCATAGCACACCTGCAGTGTTGATCTAACACAACCTCCCTTTCAGCTATGTCATACATGTAGTTTGTTATTTTGAACAGAGTATTAGCATAACGTATTATATATGGATGTTATTTTATATTACACTTCATCTAATTTTCATGAAATTGGGCTAGCTTATGTAGGTTACATATATTTTATTTCAACCCAAATTTTCATCTCGTTTATTCTTGGTCTGTTCATCTCTTTCAACGCGACAGTTATGCATTCAAGAAATGGACATATTTGGTCTGAAAGAATGAATTATGAAATGTGTTATATCATGTAAAAACTTATTTGAAATGATTTCCTGTTAATGAACGGTTAATGTATCATTAAATTCAGACATCATAAACAGAAAGAACAATTAAAGAAAATGGGGCTGCAGTGGGAATTGAACCTGCCACCGGGTAGCTACTTCAATGTTGTGATGCTCTTACCATTGTGCTAAACAGCCGTCAATAATGTTGAGCTGGTAGGAACACATTGACATCTCACATCAATAAGAAATATGTTTTGTCCTACCATGTCACTTACATTTGTGCTGCGGAACTCTTTCATGTATCTTCAGTTGACATTTTCATCGACAGGAATTGTCGATTCAATGAAGTGAATCATTTTTTTAATCAAATGGCCTGTTGCGTAATGAGCTACTAAGGTGAATGATGCAACAGCTAGAGGGTACAACCTGCAGATTGAGTGTCCAAAGTGGAGGCGAAAAGTAGCAGCAACGAAAAGAGAAGAAAATGCCGTGGTGACGATTTAGTACCTTCTTTATTCCTCCTTTTCTCAACCTTGGGGTCCTGCAGCTTATATAGGATGAAGATAACATGTTGCATGTCTAATTCAATTAAGCCATGAAAATAAACAAAATTTTCTCTGCAACAAATACCACTTGAAAACTATCATTTCGTAGGAAAGGATTTGCAGGTCAGCAAAAAGCTCATCATTCTCTGAAGTTAGCATCTTCATTGATATATGTTTGAAATAAGGCAGATTGTTTTCCGATGACATACCACTTGACTTTGGTGGTCCATGAAAACGTTCATCATTCCATAATGACCTGTCATTGCTGATCACCCTGAATCCATGCAGTGCACACCTGCGTTTTCCAACCCAATGTTGTGATGCCAAAAGGTTAATCTGATCTCAGCTGCAAATGTACATTCTAAGTTTACAGGTTCCTGTTAGCGTCCATGCTTTTGTTACAACCTCTCCTTGGGATATGCTCAGAGAAATAGACAGTGGGACTTGACCCTCAGCTGTAAGTGAAATAGAATATAACAAGCCTAGTTAGTCACTCAAAAGAAACAGTCTTTTGGCAGCATGCAGTGTTTGGAATGGTCAAAGAATGAATTACTTCTCTCACTTTTTGTTGGGCAGTGGTCACTAAAAAAAAGTCTGAACTTTCAAAGAAACTAGTATGAATGCTGTTGGATGCAAACTCACAATTTAGCGTGAACTTACATTGCAAAGTGAACCTCTGACTATTATATTTCATCCAAAATACTATATTATATCCAACACCAACTGAAAACCTATTTAGGTAAGAATTTAGGAAAAAAATCAAAATGATTTTTCTGAATTTTCAGCCTTCTAGCTGCTTTGGTATGGTCTGTATACATGATACATAAATAACCAGCCAGACCTATTTGAAAACTGAAGAAACCAATGTGGACAGTTTTGGTTGATGGTTCCTTGAATGCTACAAGTTCTAATTCCACTCCTATTTCCATTCCGACTGAAGATGATTAAAGCAACTTTTTTATACTATATAAGATAAATAAATTCATAGCTGTATAAGACATGTTAGTTTGGCTTAATTGGTAAGAGAGCTGCCTAGCAATCTCATGGTCGTAATTTCAAATCATGGTGGGGAAATGATAATTTTGAAATTCGGTTCGGTTTAACGTAACATAATAGACCAATAGTGAAGCGTTTACTCCCCCTAAATCAGATGAGGATTGTTCTTGTTGTTGATATGAGGGGGAAAACAAAGTCAACTCAAACTGAAGGCAAATTTTGTAAGAGATTGGAAAGAGATTTAGGGAAAGTCATTGTTTTTGCAATTGTTTTTATTTATTATATTTGAATTTCCTGATTCTTTTATATGAAAACATTTTAAATCACTTTTTTTCTTTCTGATTTCAGTTTCTGAGGAGGAAATACAACAATGGTAAGTCATTATTATCATTATTATTATTATCATTATCATTATTATTTTTATTATTATCATTATCATTATTATTATTTTTATTATTATTATTAGTTTACCGTCAGCCGTCAAAAAAGAAAGATGATGGCTATAATCAAGTAATTTTGCAATTTCGTTTTACTTAAAAAAGATCTCAAAAACATTTTTTACAGCATTTTCTTGTTTATGATCAATACTTCTTGAATATCATAAGAATCTTGAGGTAAAATTAAGTAAAAGTACAATCTATCAAGTTTAAGGTAACCAAAAATCTTATTTCTATTCATTTTGGTCATCAGTAACGTCTGGTGATGTATGTGCGACAGACGACAAATGCACATTGCTTATTATTATATGTGTTGATTATTATTATCATTAAGTGAAGAGAGGAAGGGAATAAGATAAAAAATAATAATGGTTATTTACAACTTCTGTTATATCAATATTTTTATAAAATTTCAAGATGAATCAGAGGCTAGAGCATTGAAATGAAGAGAGGTTTGAAAATTAAAATATACTTTTAATTTACCTTTAATTTGTAATTAATTCCACCTGCAATTACCTAAGGTAAGGTACTGGGGTGGTAGAGGGTAGGTATTGAAGTTTTTAAAAATTCTTTTGCTTCTTCTAAACTCGATCTGTTGATATCAGATATCAGTGTTACGTACACTTTACAATGTTGCCAGTTTGGTACTTTTCACACTATATTCAGTGGCTTTCTAGCTGGTAGTACGAAAAAGTGCTAAATTAGTGTGGCTGTGCTTAAACATTTTGGCCATTTTTGGCGGGTTTCTGACCATTTTTTTAGTATTTCGTTTTTGATGTGTTTTAGCATTTTTTGACTTGTGTGATATTGTTTTTTTTTCAGTTGGCAACACTGTATGTTTTGCTGAGATATTTGATCCTATAGACATTGTTACACACACTGCATACATACAATTTGCATATTGATGATATTTCAACAACTGAAGTTTTAGTTGAAGATATCATTGTACGAAAATTCCTCACAAAGCCTTGATTTGAAAATATTGATATTTTCTGCTGTCATAGTTTCAGTTTTCAAACTGTTGATAGAAATCTTTAAGATTATCCATGGTTCAGAATTACTAGACCCTAATGTATTTATCACCAATGATGGTGCCAAGGCAAGCCCCAGCATCACTTGGGCTCCAAACTGCCTTGCCAGTACCGGAGCTTACCAAATTCTATCTTGACTCATATTACCTATGTATGATATGGTCGGATTATTTTCCTCATCTATGTGTTTTGTCTGGCCTTTGTTGGGTGTTGTCAGTTTTAGAAAATAGAATCACTACTTAGAGCATATGCTTGATCGGACTGGACATGTCATATCCGTTTTTTTGTCAAGGTATTTCCAAGTTTCCTCCCTTGCATTGCTTTTTTTGAGAAGTCTCTTATGATGAGAGGCTCCCAGATGTTATTGATATCAATGCTCGGTTGGATGATTGGTTCAAGTAAAGAAAGTATTTATAAAAGCTTTGTCTCCCTCCCCCAGTTTTCTGGATGAACCTTGCTCTGGTAAAAAACACTGGTGCTAACACTGTTTTTTCACTAGAAAGAAGTGCAAAGGACCGAGAGGCCGCACATATATGGTAAATATTAGATATAACAAAATTCTTTTTTAGCAATAGATTTGTTGTACCACTGAATAGATTATTGGAATATGTTGTGCTATCAAGAGATGTAAATGGTTTTTAAAAGAATTATGTTTATGACACCATTGTAAATGTTTGAGGCCCTAGATATTGAGTAAGTATGATTGTTGTGATGTGTGCTTGTATATACAATTTCTATACTCTTTTCTCACTAAAACAGATATTAAGTATTTCATGTTTTTGTAACCCTAGCTGGAGACAAGTGTTTTCGAATACCATTTTCATAATATATTTGTGGTTTAAGCTAATGACCACATGTTGAATCTCTTGGTGTTTTTCTATACTTTCAGCACAGTGGGTATCCAGATCAATTTTGTTGATTCCATTTATTATCCAATAGGCTTTGAGAATACCTGTTCTCTTTCATCTGAATGTCAGAGACCCGTAATTTATTTGTTAGCATGTCATCAATTCTCATTTGAGAATTTGTTTTTGCATTTGATGAGAGCATATGAATTGTTCAGCTTTATCTGTCATTTCTTCTACCTGACAACTGTTTCTTTGCCAAGATATTCACCGGGGAGTGATATCAATTATCATGACAAGAATATTGTTTCATTAGAAAGTGACATGAAAATCTGTCAACCAAACCTGTCATCATTTTTTTCCAGTTTTCAAGTTGAGCTGGTTGTATGTATGTACGTATCGTGCATACAGGCTGCACCAATGGAGCTAGAGGGCTGAAAATTTATACTAATATTTGGAATATTGAAAGGAAACAAGAAAAACATCTAAATTGGCATTTCTAGACCCCTAAATTCAAAGCATAAAAAAAAACAACTCCAAAATATCTGAATTAGCAACACTAAATTCCTTAATTCTAAACATTAAAACAACCCACAAAAACATCTAGATTAGCAACACTAGATTCCTTAGTTCTAAACATTAAAACAACCCACAAAAACATCTAAATTAGCAACACTGGTTGTTTTAATGTTTTGAATTTAGGAATCCAAACAAAAACATCTAAATTAGCAACTGTAGATTCCTAAATTTGAAACATTAAAATAATAAAAACCTCTAAATTAGCAACACTATATTCTTGAATTTGAAACATTCAATCCACTCAACGAAAACATTTAAATTAGCAAAAGTAGGTTCTTAAATTTGAAATATTAAAACAAATCAACAAAAATGTTTGAATTAGCAACACTAGATTCCTAAATTTGAGATATTAAAAAAAAACAAACCCAAAACATCTGAATTGTCAATTCAAAACATTAAAAAAAAACCCCAAAATATCTAAATTGGCAACTCTAAACTCCCATTTCATTGTAGAGGACAGAAAAGTTTCTCCATTATGATCCATGATTATATACACTTAGTAACATCAAATTGATATTCATGATGAATTTTTTTGTTGGTGTGCTGTGCATAACTAGCACACCTTGAATATACGCCATTGATGATAACTCAATTCTCTGAATAACACTCGTCAGGATTAATTTAAAAACAAATCTGGATCTTTTGGCTTCTGCAATTAAAAACTCGATAAAAGATAAAATCATCCTTTTTCAACCAATGACCATTTTGCAACAATTGGTTGAGGAAAACAAAACTCGGTAGAGACTGTCACATGACCAATGTCTTTTGGCAGCATGCCGTGTTGGGTCATGATCTGATCACTAAAAAAGTTTGAATTTTCATGAGACAGGCATGAGCACTGCCGGGTACAAACCTGGGATCAATTTAGAATAAACACACACTGCAAACTGACCCCCGCCCAAATAACCTTGTTATGATGAGGTGTTCCAAAAACAAAAAAAAAGAAGAAAATTCTGGATAGATTAAGGAGTAAATGTTTGAATTTCCATCTGTCTAGCTTTATTAATATGGCCTTTATGTATGATACAATCATACATAGCCAGACCTACTTGAAAACTGAAGAAATCTATGTTGACAGTTTTGGTTGGCAGTTTCTTATATACAAATTACAAAACCTTGAGAAAATCTGGCTCCAGGTCTGATCAAAAAGCCTCTTTCTCTCTCTCTGCACAACACTGAATGGGTGTTAATAATGGAAGAGAATTCTCTTCTGCAATTTTCTCTTCTTTTATTTGTCTGAGTAATTTTAAAAATCTAGAAAAACTTATTCATCGCTCAAATATTATACCTATAATAACCATATTCTCTTTTCAACCAATCATGATTTAGCGTCAAATGATTGAGAGAAAAACAAGTTTGTGGCAGTTTAACACAGAAATGGAGCTCAGAAAAATATTGCATTCGTGAATCTTGGCTTTGATGGAAATAATGTAATAAATATTGGCTTATCAAAACCTCAGCACATTTTATGACTTGGCAGTGTGTAGATAGCAAGATTTGCACATTTTTTATGGGATTTTTTTCTATTATCATCATCTTTTTTTGTTGTAAGTTTTATGTGTGTATACTCTAAACATTATATATATATATATATATATATATATCTATATAAAACATATAAAAGAATAACATAGACATACAGGCTTTTATATAAGTTCTTCAAGTTTTACATATGCTAACACGTGAAATATGCAAAGATAAATTCAAAGTTTGTATGTGTGTGTGTGTGTATATATATATATATATATATATACACATATAATTCCCAGACTTAATCTTTCCATCAAGGCATTCATTAAAAGTTTCTAACTAATTCTGTGGGGGCAGACCCAAGCATGCACATTCATATCTATATGTACACATATACATTTTCAGGCACACACACACACACACACACACGCACTCAACTTTGTACATAAACTAACAACGTCAGGAAATGTTTATGTATACATTTCATAACTTCTTAATGGATATTTAGAATTTGAATAAATAATTCAGACGCAGAATTTTGATGAATATGCTCACATTCCTCTAATTATTATTCACTGCTACCCACAACAGCCCGGTTTAAACACTGTTGCTGGATTTAGGTTATTGATGTGAAACTTGAAAATTTGTACATACACCCCTTCAATGATTAGGGAAAATACTTTTTTTTTGTTTTTTTGAAAATGTCTCCCCTAAATTCGTTTTCATGGGGGTTCAGTTTACAATGTAAGTTTATGCTAAATTGATCCGTTAGTCCGTGTCTACCACTGCTTAATTTATGTTGTAAAAAGCAGCATATATAGATGGCAGGGATTCATAATTTCCCTTCAAATTCTAGTTTAGACCAGTTATACGCATTCTTTTTGTTTATATACCCTTCTCCTGTGCATAATTCATTTTGTTGGAGTTTCATGTACAAAATTCTGCCTATCAGTTGATCCCTGAGACTCAAACTTGGAGAACATCCAAAACACATTCTCCAAAATAATAATTTCTTGTTAGGCATGGCTGAACATACATAGAAAGAAAGTGAAACAAATTGTCATCTCTGAAATGAGGTTGTAATAATAGATCAGGGAACCACATTGTTGGGTGTATAAAGTGAGATTAAGAAAAGTCTAAACCTTGTGTGGAATTGTAGGCTGTATAAATCCCATTGTTCAGTAGAACAAAAATAACCATGACAGCCTCCCATAAGTAAAAAAATGGTATCATCAATGTAAATATATTTTCTAAAATCTTTATAAAGAGCATAGGTGTGGTAGGGGCAGGGTTGCAATGATCCCCCTAAAAACGATCGGACAAATCAAACCCTCTGCGCCCTTTAACCAAAGAGTCCCCATATTACTTTAGCAGAGAGTCATTGTCATTCCAAGATTTTGTGAATGATGTCATCTGTGTGGCTCTCACAATGGACAGAGCCTGTTCGTATATGAACTGCCATTATCTCTTTGGAATCTCATTCTGTATAAAAAGAGATCCATCTCTTTCTTTATGGATCGTATACCTAAAAAAGACTGGACAACCGATCGGCAGTATTGATGTGGTGATTTTTTCCTCCTTTCTCTCTCCTCTCTAATTATCCTTGTGAACACCTATCATGGTGCAGTGAACTAGACGTAGGAGCCGATGATCTATAGTTCATTTCCCCTTTGTTTGGTTTTTTTTCAAAGAGGACCTTATTACAAAATAGGCTTTCTGTTCATTTATATAGGTATGTGTATATCTCTGTCTATCTTTGTTAGAAACCATCAACCAAAACTGTCAATATAGATTTCTTCAGTTTTCAACTTGGTCAGGCTGGCTATATATGTATCATGTGTACAGGCCATGCCAATAGAGCTTGAGGGCTGAATATTTAAATATTTACTCCTTATTTATGTCTAGAAATTTTTTTAAAATCCCATTCCCTGTAGGTTTTCAGTCAGAAGTTCTATTTGCAATGTAAGTTTATGCTAAATTGGTCTCTCAGTTTGTGTCCAGTAGCATTCATGTTTGTTTTTTTGAAAATCCAGACTTTTTAGTGCTCATTACCTTAGAAAATGTGAGAGAAGTAACTTATTCTTTGAATAACCCTTTTCCCAATTTTCTTATTGATCACCCCCAACAAGATTTACTGCCAAAGGATGCTTCTATTGAGTGACTAACTTAGTTCCTACTGATTTAAAAGTAGCTTCCAAATCCATTTGAAATCCATTGGAAATACCTTGACCTTTTTAAAAAAAAAAAATTTCTATCCTGTAATCCATTGTTGGTGCTCCACCAATGATTTTATCATGGGTGTGTAAGAGGCTAAATAACCCTAAAGAAGCTCATCCCTCTTCAGACAGGTTTTGGAATCAGTGTGATCATTCTCCTAGACTGGTTGCCAACCATAGCTAGAGATCCCACCATAGCTTGAGTTCTTTTTTACCCAGGCCTAGGTGTGTGTGTGTGTGTGTGCGTGTGGGAGAGATGGATTCATACCTTTTCCAAGGATATTAGTGTGAAGTGAAACCAAACTGTCTCCTCTTCCCAATTCCATTGTTTGTGTTTGTTAACCATTTGGCCACTCTGCACCTCCTTTGCAACATTTTTGGCCAAGAACATACATGAACATGTTGTGAAGACATCCTAATTATCTAATTAAAATAGTTGAACCCATCCCTGCTCCTATGATCACGATTTGCTGACTATTTGTTGAAATACATCTTCTGATAGACACTCATCTTAAAAGGACATTTGTTTATGCAGACGTCCCGCTGATTCCTCCTCTCATTGGCTGTTTTCCAATCCTCATCTGATATGGTGCAGAGCCTGTCTACAACAGGGTAGACTCCGTATCATCTTTTTGTCTAATGATATTTAAAAGTGTTTGATCAAAGCCTTGTGTGAACTTCTAAAACAAGGAGGGACTGCTCTACAGAAATAAACAATCATGCCTTCAATCTAAACTCTTTCTCATCATTCTTGTAAATGCAGTGTTCACTCTATTGTTGTTCACAATCAAGATAACTTGACGTTACCTGGGATCAACCACTGTATTTGGTGGCATATAATGTCCATTCTTCTATTTTAGTGCAGTATATCAAGAATAAAATTCATTTCTCTAAATTCTTCTCATTCATCCGCTAGTGTATATTACAGACTCTTCGAGTTCGATGTGGGACTGGACAACAAAGATAATATTTACTTTTTGAAACTCTAGGGGGTGGGGAGAAAAAAGGGGGAGCTGTCATTTTTGTGATTTTTGCCTTCATGATATAAAATAATGCATTCATTTGTAATGTGTACAAATAGAAGTTACATGAAAAGTAATTACATTCTATGCAGTTTAAAAGAGTTTCATATTTAAACGTACTTGAAATAGGCTTTTTTTGACAGCAGTTGATTACGGTTTCAAGCCAGCTTTAGTTCAGTTCCAGTGGGATTATACTGATAAGAAAATCAGTTGTAGAATTTGGTATGATTAATACCAAACTAAGGATTATTCAAAAAGATATTGATATTTTCCAATGTGATCGTCTTCTCGTTCAAGCTGTTCCTTGCGTTTGCTACTCTTGCTGAGAAGAATTTTTTTCTAACACCAGTGGAGGTCTGAATTTGTAGTTTATGGCTGTCCCCTCTGGTTTTACTGCAGATAGATGAAGTCAGCATTTTCTCATAAGGGCATTTTGAGCAATGAATGTCAGTATCCACTCTCTGTGTTGTTTCGGATTCTATATACTTCCAATAGGTCAGCACATTTTCTTCTATTTTCTAGTGTCCTATGTTGTTTTAATCTTTCAGTATATGATATATCTTCCAGCCTCAGAATGGTCTCAGTGTCTCTCCCCTGTGCTTTCTCTACTTTTCTCATCTGAGTTGCACACATTAATAAGTTATCTATGCCAAAAATTCAGTGGTAGCAGACCCGAGGGATATTTATTATACTTTGTATAATAAGGCAGAGGCATTTAAATACAAACGGAAAATAATGTTAGGTAAAGATTATTTTTCTTGAGAACCTTGCATAAAAAAATGAATGAAAATTATTTACATTCTATCTAAATTGTGTACGTATCATAATTTTTGATTAATTCAAAATCAATTTTAAAGGTTAATTATATATTTAGAATAACACATTACCTACTGCTTGTACCAGTGAAGATACAGTATGATTATTTGCTATAACAGTCAATAAGTGAACAACTGTGGAGTCAGAATTTGAAGTCATACAGAAAAAATTGCAGCAAAGAATAAATATAGTCAGAATAAATTCTATTTATGACATCACTGGCATTTTCCAATAGAAAACATCTAGAATAGAATTTTAAAAAAATATCTTCAATTGTTGGTTTATTCCTCATTTGCAAGGTTCCGGGAATGATCTCTACCTACCATTTGTGCTGGTTGATTTTCTCAGTGGAGATCAGCTTGTAGCTATTTACTGTTTCGATAGTTGAAAAATATTGTGTCTAAAACTGCAAACAGCATTGAGGGGTTATAGCCAAAAAAAAAAAAAAACGGAGAGAGAAAGATTTTTCTTAGAAGGGGTTCATTAATCTTTGTGAGTGATATGGTTGGACTATTTTCCTCATCTATTTGTTCATTGGTTCAAAATGTTTCAGCCATGTAATAATCTCCAAACTTCATTGGTTGTTTTCGGTTCTAGAATGTGGAATCACTTCCTAAAACTTATGCTCGTGATATGTCTAGTCCAATATGAACATTCTAGAACCAGGAACGTCTAACCAAGGCCAGAGGATACGCAGCTGACACGTGAACAAATGAACATATCATCAATCTTTTAGTGTCTATTTTTGGACATAGACTTTCCCCAAGGTTTGACCGCCTGTTCTATCATGGGTGTCATGGAACCAGTATTTTCTGAACTTGTCTTGTTCGTCACGTCATTTTATTTTATGCTGGCCACAGTTTTACTTATGATCTCTGGGGATCAATGCAATATGACCAGCCCATTGCCAGTTTAGTTTTCTAATGGATTCTATTACATCTCTGTCTCCTAGACAAGGAAAATAATCAATCATATGATACACAATGGTGGTAGAATTTATTTGTCTTTTCATTGATTGTTTAACCCAGTTTCAATATGCTCATTGCACTATCGGGATCAAAAAGTATATGTGGGCCAAATTTTATCTCCGTTCAGTTTTGTTGTTTTTAGGGTGTTTTATTGAAGAGATAAGGAGCTTTATTGGTAAATCAATTCTTCTCAGCAATATCAACTTGAGGCAATAAACGTGTAATTGTTGATCCTATCTTAACTGAAATCGCTTGTCAGATATGGGATTTTATTCTAAGCTGAACGGGTCTTCCATAACTTGAAAAGTGAGAAACCATCAACCAAAACTGTCAACATTGGTTTCTTCAGTTTCTAAGCTGGTCTGGCAAGCTATGTATGTCTCTGACATGCAGGCCACACCAATGGAGGTAGGGGGCTGAAAATTTAACCATTCACTTCCGAATTATGTTCTGCAATTTCCATGCTTATCTCTTTTTGAAAATTTGGACTTTTTTTAGTGATCACTGTCCATCAAAAGGTGAGAGAATAACTTATTCATTGATCACCCTTTTTTCAATTTTCTAATTGATCACCCCTTCAACATGGCATGCTGCCAAAAGACATTAGTCATGTAATGGTTTCTGTTGAGTGACTAATCAGATTTGCTGTAGATGATTTGTAAGTTTAGCTTAGTCTGGCACAAGGTGATGATATCCAACAACTGCTCTGGAGAGTGACTGATTGATACTCACTGAGCTCAACTTAGTTTGGTACAGGGCTACTATAGTAGAGCTCTCAGTGAGGATTAAAATCACTATACTAGCAAAGTAAGCAACTGGCTAAATATTGTTCATTGGCATGTACTCAATATAAACATATCTCTTTGGAGATGATTATAAAAATAAAGGAGGGTCTTTAGATAGAAATTTCATCTTTCTCATAAAAATAGATTTGCTCAACTGGTTAATTCAGTTTTAATTTCTACCTGCTACAGACTGGTTTAATCACTGTTGCTGGGTTAAGATTATTCATGCATTCTGACATTTCTATGTATTTATCTGTCAGTCTATATATTTGGACATTTCCCAGTCCTGACTATTCACAACAGAAACCTGAAATTTCGTGCACCCCTACCTTTATTGGTAGGGAAAATGTTTCCGGGGGGGGGGTGCTTAATTGATCATGCTATCAAGTGACTATACACACCTGTTTTTTCTTTCTTACAACCTTATAAATATCCATAACTTGCATAAATGAATCCCCATAGCCCATGTGTGTACCAGAATCAATTATAAAAAAAACAACTATCAAAAAATAGATCTTTTATCTAAAATTAGAGATAAAAAATACCAGTGTAAGATTTGGGCATTGTTGGTCCAAAATGAACATGGAGACCAGAAGAAGCACCTTATTGATGAAAAAAAAAATGTTTTTGGATGGTGCCTTGTGGTGTAATCATGAATATTTTCATGGTTGTTGCCCTAAAAATGTAACCAAGAGTGTCTGGAAACACTCAGATGAGTCAAAAAAAAAAAAATCTGTATCCTGCTTGGCTGGTTGGTGGGGTGGGCCATTTGATTGGTGATTCGATCTATGATTCAAACCACACTTGCTGTATTTTCATCAAGGTGACTTAATAATGATTTAATTTTGCATGCAGGGTAACAGGTGGTAGAAGTAATAAGACCAAAGTGTTAGTTGAAAGTACGAGCTGTTGCTGCAATTCATAGAAAATCCTGAATGATGAAAGTAAAAATAACTCAACAAAAAATATGACAAATACAAGAGTTAGAAGCAAATTATTGTTGACTCTCATAAAATGTACCGGTGTTAATGAATTAGGCATGGGCAAAAACTAAATGGTGCCGCTTATATTCCAATTTAGGGTGATAACTAAGTGTAGGCTGCTCTATTTAACAAGGAGTAAACGATTAAAATATAAGTACATGGTACTAAACTTTTAGTTGGTAGAAATAATTAGCTTGTTTGCAGAGAAACACTCACACATAAATAGTTCATTCATGTTCCCAAATTAAAGGATGTCACTAACTTTAAGATTATAATGACTTTTTTCAATGGAATTTCTTTCTCTATGATATTACATCTAAGATAAAAGCCAATTCTTTGCCCATAAAAAGTGTTTTGATGGTAATAATTCGAATATATACACGTATAACAGTTCTGGTTAGTCACTCAATAGAAACTGTCATACAACCAATGTCTTTTGGCTGCCTGTCGCGTTGGAATGATCAATGAATAAGTCATTTCTCTCACCTTTAGTTGGGCAGTGATCACTAAAAAAGTCTGGATTTCTAAAAAACAAGCTGACAATAACTAAGGGAGCTAAACTCATATTGCAAACTGACCCCTTCCTAAGAAATATTTGAAAAAAACCAAAGAAAACGCCTTTTCTTGACATATACAGCTGGCCAAACTAAAAAACTGAAGAAACCTATGTTGGGTGACTGTTTTTGATTTATGTGTTTGTATATGAGAAAAAAAAAAAATCTTGTCACAAACCTGATCATCTCTTAATTTGAAGAAACTACTTTCTACATCGAATTTACACTTTTATTTCTTAACAATAAGGTAAATCAAGTTATTTATAATCTTTTTCTTATAGGATACTTCCAATCTGCAAGAAATCAATGTTAAAAGATGCGGTGCTGTATTAAATCTTTTTATTACTCTCCTAGGTATAAGTGTTTCTTTTTACATACATATATATATATATATATATATATATAAATATATATATTTCATAAAAATGGCAGATAATAGGAGTCTCTAGACTATTTGATACTGGTATTTTTGACAGATCAACATCTTTGTACTTTGCTGATTCTTTGACATTGGAATATATTCCAGTCAAAAGAGCAAAAATTATGCTTTTAATCTTTGCATTGTTTAGAGCAGCGGTATTCAAGCTGTGTTCCGTTGAACACCAGGGTTCGCATGACCTTTCCAGGGGTTCCAGGAAACAAAGTGACATTTTAGCATATTTACACATAGGCCATCAGTTTTCATTTATCTTGTGTGATAATTGTTTATAATGTTCTTAACACTTCATGACTATTAACAGAATTCCAAATACTTATTTTTAGCAGTTACATTAAAATCAAAAACATCTTGGTTATTTACATGACACTGATGCTGTTCAGTTAGTAGTTATTCATTTGTCTATTTTCCCTCAGTAAATTTTGTTCTGTCTTTTCTATTTCTGAATTGTGTATTTTCTATTTGGGTTTTGGATACACATTTGGATAATTCCATAAACAAGGCCAAAATAAATCAGATGAGAATTTGGGTTGAAGGCAGTTATTTGGCCTTTGCATTACTTGCAGCTGTTCAGCTCAATGGTAAGAGCATTGCTACGTTGAACCAGCTACTCTATCGGTAGCAGATTTGATTCCTGCAGCAACCCCATTTCCTTTAATTGTTTATTCTATTTACATTGTCTAAATTGAGTGATATATTAAATGTGTAATGATGGAAGATCATTTCAAAACAAGTTTCTATGTAATATAATGCAAATCATAATTCAGTCTGTCGGACCAAATATGTCCATTACTTAAATACATAATTTTGCATTGAAAGACATGGAGAATGAACAAGGTGAAAATTTGGGTTGAAAGCATATATATATATATATATATATATATATATATATATATATATATATATATATATATATATATAGGTGTGTGTGTGTGTAGAAGTGGAAGTTGTTCTTAGAGGGTTTTCCCAAGTAAATTCAATTATTGAGAAGGGTTCCCTGAGTAGTTAAAGTTTGAAGACTGGCTTAGAGGATATATAAATTGATAAGCTATGAGATATTATATTCGATTTAATATGATTATTACTAGAGGATAGCTGAATTAATAACTAATATAAATTAAACACTAAATGGTTCTGAGTGGCGAAAGGTCTGCCACTCTGGTGTGAAGTGGTTTAAATGCTACCTCATCGATCAGCTTCAAGAGTGCTGGAGAGTCTTTTATGCAAGCTCTCAAGATCAACCTCAGACAGGTGCTGACTTCTTCTGCCTGGACTGCCTGTGTCGATGATGCTCATTAAGAGAATTGGTCAACCACCATTGTAGCTACCATCATTGAATTCCGAGTACAGAAAGAGGATATTTTGGATTTGATAGCTCAACTCAGTTCATCATCATCATCATCATCAAAATGTCTCTACAAGTAACATGCTCAATTTTCTCTAATGTCCTTGGGAAAGTCATGAGTCCACTTCTCCCTGCATTGTGTTCTATCACCAGATATTATGACATAATGCATTCATCTCTAGCATTCCATGATGATTGATGGAGAAAAAGTGGTTGAGTAAGCATTTAGGCTAAGCACTCTCCCATAATTATCTTACCAACTCTGGCAGCAGTATTGGTAAAGGAGCTATCATGCTCATTGTCAACATTGACAAAAGTCAGTTATACTAACGTGTGTGTGAATGTACTTATGTTTGTTTATATATATATATATATACACTTACTTCTTATTGATATATGTATATATACATATATATAAAATAGAAATTTTTATACGTCTATCTCTATCTATGTAAAATGTGAACGATTTTCACTTGGTCATCCCAGCTTGTGACCTTGTACCTAAGCTTAGCTTATATATACCTATGTATGTATGTATGTATATATATATATATATATATATATATATATATATATATATATATATACCCACATATACATACTTGATAGTAATAATCAACAATATGGAGATATAGAGACTGAGACAAGTTTAGATACATGTCGAAATTTCTAATCATAATTATGACGCATTTAGCCTGTTTTAAAGGCTTCTTCAGGGAGAAATAGAATAAACTGATGGGGTAAAGAAAACTAAAATGCAATGGGAAAATACAACCTGGATGTTGCTTAAGAAATTGTCGTGTAACAATGACATTGGGAAACAGAGGGGTGCCAATTGCGCTTATCATGGTGTTTCAATCTACTAAATGTAAATGTATTTCTAAGTGAGTGATGTCTGTCGAGGGTCATTTTACTGATCACCAGTATATATCTTTAATGTGTGTGATCAACTGTGATGTGTGTGGGTTTGTAGGTTTGAGTGTGTGTAAATATCTTGTAACAGTAGGGAACAGTGTGGGGGAACTGAAAACAGTGTATTAAAGGGTTAATGTGGGAGTAACTTAATTTTTCTCATCTCTGTGCATATATATATATATATATGTAATATATATATATGTATGTATATGTATGTATGTATATATATGTATGATAGCCAGTTGAAATAATTTTAGTATTGCTTAGAATATAAACTTTAATTTTATACACAGTGATGGAAATAGGTTTTGGGAATAAGGAGTTTGGTAAAAGTGGGTTTTGGGAACAAGGTAAGCAGTAATATATCCATTTGTTGATATTGAACCTACAAAAAAACTTTGAAATTGAAAAGTAGGTATTTGCAGTACCTTTTCATTTCCTCCTCTGATCAGATAAAAACTCTGGATTCTGATCCTCAAAATTAAATATAAATTCATTATTTGAGGAGTGTGATCAATAAGCACCCTTTAAAATATAAATGTGTTTAATTAAATAAAAAATCAAATTCTACATTGAAATTTTTTTCTTTTTCCCTACAACCTTTATATACATGTGTAGTGCCCCTTATACGTTTAGTTGGGAATTCAATACGAAACCCTTCTTTTAGCTGGATATCAAAAACGTCACTTCCTTCGACGACTCTTATAAAATCCCTGGACGCACATGGGCTAATGCTCATTGGCGTGAGCACCCCTAGCTGGTCATACCTTTGGCCCCAGCACATGTGCGTCCAGGGATTTTTAAATGAAGTGACGTTTTCGATATCTAGCTAAAAGAAGGGTTTTGTATTAAATTCCTAACTAAAAGTATTGGGAGAGCTACACATGTTTAAAAGGTTTAAATACAATGAAAAGTTCAAATCAAGAATTTGATATTTAATTCAATTTAATTTACTTTGATTTTAATTTAATCAAGAACATTCATATTTTAAATGGCATTTATTGCATGTGGAATTACACTCTCCATTTGTTGTTCCTTCCTATATTCACCATCAAGTCTTGCTATATTAAGGATACTTCTTCATGTTTCTCTCTCTGCAATTATTGGAGAGAAAATTATAATGCAAACAAGAAAACAATATTTAGTTGTTTAGCCTTTGTTATCAACTCCCATGTCAATAATGTTTTTTTCCTCCTTATAGAAAAGCGATCGTTATTGCATCGGCAATAACAATTGTTCAACTAATCATTATGACTGACAACAGAGTATATGTATTCACTTGTGTTTGTCAAAGGTGGATGGTCTGAATTGACGTTGTCTGGACTGCAATGTCATGGATTTGTTTATTCCTGTTGACTCCTTAGAGAGCATAGGGCTGCGACCACTCTGCTTCGGTTTCCATAGCATGTAAGTCTTACGGAGTGGAGTTGCTTGCCCTCCTCCTCTACCCAGGTTTGGGACAGCTGCAGTGACTGCCAAGCTGGAGGTTTTTTTCTATCAGATTAAGCTTCATTTAGTTGAGCTGCCTTATAAGGCACAAGGGCTCCAACTTTATAGCTATTTACCCAAAGCTGGGGGGAGAAGTGGATTCCTGTATTTCCCAGGGGCATCAAGATCAGCATGAATATACATAATATTGGAACTGGAACATGGTCTGCAAGTCCCATTTTCTATGCTAATAACCATCAGGCCACTCCACACCTCTATAATGTCAAGGTCGAATAGTCCAAATTGGTTAAACCTGAAGTGATGGAAAAAAATCTTAGTTACTTTGTTTTTATATAAATTGATATCTGAACTGAAACGCAAACGTTATTGGTACATGATAATTCTTTTACAAATGCATTTTTATAAGCTCTTTAGACACTGTCAACTAAAACTGTAAACATAGGTTTCTTCAGTGTTGAAGTTTGGCTTGTTGGCTATGTACAATGCATACAGGCTGCACCGATAGAGCTAAATTCCTTATGTCTAGAAAATTCTTCCCCCGATAGGTTCTTAGTAAGGGATTCAATTTGCTACGTAAGCTTTTGCTAAATTGATCCCTTCGTTTATGTCTGGCAGTATTCACGCTTTTCTAGTGATCACTTGCCAACAAAAGGTGAGAGAAGTAACTCATTCATTGATCATACCTTTTTCCCAATTTTTTAAATTGATCTCCCCATTACAGCTTGCTGCCAAATAAAAAGATGGTTTCTCTTGAGTGACTAACCAAACCTGATTTATTTTTTGTTTTTTTAGATAAGAAATTATCTTTGCCTCCATTTTTTTTTCTTTGTATGGCAATTACAGTTCTCATTAGTAAAAGATGTAATCCTTGTTGGCCGTCGATACAGAGATGGGACGAATCCCTCTGAAGAGAGAGCAAAGAAAAAGAATCATAAGATTTTCATTTTGTTTTCAAAATAAGCTCAAATGTCTTATTAGCAAGGTGACCTGGCATTGCTCAGGAAAAATATCTTATGTAATCAGTATTAGAACTTTAAACAGGCTTTCACTGTCAACTGAAATTGTCAACATAGGTTTCTCTGTTTTCCAGGAGGTCTTGCTGGCTATGTGTGAATGCATCATGCATATGGGCTGCACCAATAGAGCTACAAGGCTGAAAATGAAAAATGTCTGGGGAAAAATGTTTAGCTTTTTTGAAAATTACCTCCAGAAAAGGTTTTTAGTAGAGGTTCAATTGGCTATGTAAGTTTATTCTAAGTTGATCCCTTAGTTTGTGTCCAGCAGCATTCATGCTTGTTTCTTTGAGAATTTGGACTTTTTTTTTAGTGATTAGTTCTCAACAAAAGGCAAGGGAAGTAACTTATTCATTGAAGATACCTTTTTCCAATTTCCTAATTGATCACTTCCACACAGCATGCTGCCAATAGATATTGGTCTTGTGATTTTTTCTATTGAGTGACTAACCAGACTTATCTTTCATTACCATTTCGAATTGGTAGTAGTAAAAACATAATATAATCAGAAAAAAGAAGGCATAATAAACATGCACATGAGAGAATTATGCTCAACCTTACATGGAAAGATCATAAGACAGCACAATATATTGGAGAAAAGATAGGAGTCCGCGACCTCATAGAAAACTGTTGGGAAACTCAAATGGCAATGGGCTGGACATGTTTTCAAGAATGGCAGACAACCACCAGACATCACAACTCTCAGTGTGGATCTCCAGAGATCATATGTGAAACAGTGACCGATACAAAGTAATATGGCGTGACAAGCTACATGAATTCTGAAAGTACTGGCTCCATGATAGAGAGATCTGGTGAATCTTGGGGAAGGTCTATGTTCAACGATGGCTGATGATGATGATTGCGGGGGAAGTAGTGATGACAGATCATGTTATTTTGTCTGCACTTTTGTATTCTCTTTTATTTTACTTGATTGTAATCCACTTCTCGATTGCCATGCTTGCTAGGCCCATCGCAGCTTCACCTAAACCTTGTTAACTGCATATTTTCAGGAACATCTTCTTTTTTTTGACTGATTTTGGAATCAAAGTTGTCCTTCGTTAAGACTGGTTGTCAACCATAGCTAGAGATCCCAGTCTGCCATATTAATTTTATTGTGCCAGGTTAGGAAGATTCTATTTTCTCTACTGCTAACTGTTAATCTACCCCTACCTTCATAATGTATGTATAATCCCAGAATCTTTAGCAATTTTCCTTCTGCAGACAACAAAGAACTCTTTGTAATTGGCCACAGTATTTCAATTTGATCACAGTACTTAGTTTTCTTGGATAATACTAAGTCACTCTTTATACCAAGTATACGATATTGGTAAATAAAATATGTTAGTATTTTTGTAATAAAAAACTGAAAGTGAATGAATTACAGTATCATATATATTAAGAAAATGGATATATGTGATCTGACAGAATGATTATAAATTGTGTTGAATTACATAGAAACGTATGATTTCCTGTCATTACATGGTTAATTTATCATTCCAATGTTAATAGAATAAACAATTGAAGAGAATGGGGCTGCTACAGGAATTGAACCTGCTTCAATGTAGTGTTGCTCTTACCATTGAGCAGAACAGCTACCAGAGATGCAAAGGCCTAATATATATATATATATATATATATATATATATATATATATATATATATATATATAATGTGTACTTTAGAGAGTGAGACAGACTCGGGAGTGAAGTTTTATTAATCCTTATATGTCAATAGTCCATACATGTTTCGGGATTCTTCCCATCATCAGTGGTGTGTGCTGTGTGAGTGTGTATTAAAATGTACCATGTGGAACCAGAGTCCACTGCCAGGGGCTATGCATTGTGGGTAAGTTTTGTTGTCAGGGCTACTAGAGGCCTCCTGCTGAATGGAAGAATGACCAGCAGGTATCAGGACTTTGGTAAAGCAGCAGCAGTTGGTCTTGGGGAGGGCAGAGTGTGTCAAGGTAGGGGGTAGTGATGTGGAGTTGGATTTTTTGGTATGTTTGAGGTAGTGTAGAAGGAGGGGTGGTGAGGTCAAGGAGCTACATAGGTATCAACCTTAAAAGTTACTGAAAATATATATATATATATATATTCATAGGTGCAAATTTAGAAAGTTTTCAAGAGAAACTTCCAGAGAGAACATTAAAAAAATGATCTGAATTTTCATTCTTAATTTGCAATATATCATTGAAGAGATTATGATATATGAGTTGATTTTTTGAGCACAAAGAATTTTCTCTAATAGATCATTTTAGTCTGTTTAGACTCTATGAACTTGACACTCTGATTGACACAATGTGTTGCCTTGTGTTGGAGAGTTAACTTATCCGATGAGTATCGGGCTGGGTATAAATAAAACACTTTATTTTGAGGCTTAGTTAAATCATTTCCAGACCATTTTGTTTATTCTTAGAAAAGGAATATAATCTCAATAAAACTAGACTCTTTTCTGACATGTCTGCAATTCTATTTGAGAGCGTCAACAAAAACTGTCACCAAAACTTTTAATAAAGGTTTCTCCAGTTTTCAAGTTGGTCTGGCTATCTATCTATACATGTATATATCGAGCCTAGAGTAGGTACTAATGAAGCTGGAAGGCTTGAAATTTAAACATTTAGTCTTGATTATGTCTAAACAAACTTTTTTTGTTTTTTCTCCCCTATTTCCAAATAGGTTTTTAGTGGAGGGGGGTCTCAATTTTCAGTCCAGATCCATGCTAGATTGATCCCTCACTTTGTGTCCATTCTCACTTGTCATTTTGTTAATTCAGACATTCTTCATGATCACTGTCCATCAAAATACTTGGGAAGTAACTTGTGATCACTCCTTTCTCCAATTTTTTGACTGATCATCCCAAACACGGCATTTTCCCAAAAGACATTGGTATTAGTCACTTGACGGTCTTTATTGGGTGAATAACCAGATCTGTTCAACTACTGACTCCTTGTCATGCGCTAAACGAGGAAATCATTTTTTTTTCTCTTGACACTCACGCACACGTTGCAACCTGTTCCTCCGTGAATCTCTTGTTTTGATTGGATGGTTGGTCAGAACCATTGACTGATCGCTCGTACTGAGGAGGGTCTTTTGACACCTTCTTCATCACTGACTTTTTCTGGCTGTCAAATTCCTGAGATTTGGAAGGAAAAAAATGACAAAATGAAATCAATATTTTCAGCTTTGTGGTTCCAAAATGGAAAATAATTAAGATTCTCCTGACAATTTTTCTCTTAAGGAAATAATGAATGAAGAAACATCAATACAAGTTTTTTTTTTTCTTCTTCTTTGCCTGTAGTATTCCTGATAATCTTAGACGTGTTTGCACACATCTCTATAAGAGGGTTTGTCAGTCCCCAGTTAATTGACGTCTTTGAAGGACAATCATTCATCCTTACTTTCGATCAATTCTCGTGATAGGTATGAAGTTACGTCATCAGCGTTCACAAGCATAGGATTATAGATTAAAATTGTTTGTTTGGATAGGATTTATGGTTTCCCTTTTAGTGGTCTCACTTATTTGCAGTTTACCTTTGAAAGCCTACTACCCGCAACAAACTGGTTTGAACACTTTAGCTATGTTTAAGTTATTCATGTATTCTGACAAATATATATATATATATATATATATATATATATATATCTATATCTGAACTTTGTCCAGCTCTTAGCATTCAGAGTAGCAACTTTAAATTCTACACATATACACTACTCAATGGGTAGTGAAATTATTATTATTTTTTTTGTTTAGTTTTCATCGGCCGGTTTAATTTATGTCTAGAAAAATATTTTTAAATTCCCCCAAAATGTTTTTCCAGGTAGAGGTTCCAATTTACATTCTAAGTTTATGCTAAATTGATTTCTTTGTTTATGTCAAGCAGCGCTCGTGCTTGATCTTCGAAAATTCGGACTTTTTAAATCATCACTGTCCAACAAAAGGCGAAAGAAGTAGCATATTCATGGTTCACCCGCTTTTGTTGATTTTTCCAATTGATCCCCTCCAATACTACATGCTGCCAAAAGACATTGGTCATGTGTCAGTTTCTATTGAGTGATTAACCAGACATTTTTTTTCTACCTTTTTCTTTTTCACTGAATTTTTTAAAATTTTCTTGCTTTCTCTTTCACCCTTCCTCATTCTCTGTCGAGTGAAATCTATCTTTTGTTCCTTTTTTCTATTTTTGTTCCAGTATTCATGACTTACTTTTTATCTTTTTTTTGTTCCTGTTTCAAATCCAAAACAAAGATAATTGAATATGCCAGTCACACGTAGATGCTGGTGGTCAAACAAGGTGGAGGGTGAGCATTCATTCTAATTGCGAATTTAATTTTGATTTATTTATATCTGATCGTATCGATCAGTTTGAACTGGAGACACCTTGAGTTTTTATTTACTAGTAATAGACTTATTTGGTGTTGCTTGGGTTTTTAATCAAAATTACACACACACACAGAGGCACACACACAAGCATGCGTGACTCTTTGTATATTTTTCAGATCAACTAACACTTTGGAATAGAGGGCAAAAGCCACACATGTAAATCGAGTGCAAAAATATATATGTATATATATATATCTAAAAAGTCTCAGAGATCATATGCAAAATGGTGGTCAGCAGAAAATAAGATGGCGTGATGACTTATATAGGTTCTGGAGATATAGATGCCAGAATGCCCCTGATTGAGATGTCTGGCAAATCCTGGAGAAGGTCCATGTCCAACAATGGACGTTGAAAGAATGATAATCATGATACAGTTTCAAAAGCGATAGAATTTCGACCAAAGTTTTAAAAAATACAACATATCTTAAAACAAGATTATATATAGAATGATTATGTAAAGAATCAAAAATCTTTGATCCAAATTTTGTCAATTTAGAAGGTGAATGTGGATGTTGGAATAAACCTTTTTGAAATGTAGTGAATATTTTTTTGCACTCATATTATGGATTCTTTGCTTCTATGGAAGTATCATAAAGAAGTCCCGAAACATCATCGAGGTCTCTGTCATTATTCAATTTTGAATGTATTTGATAGAGAAATTGCTGTGTAAAGAAAACATGGTAGAGGTCTAGTTAGTAACTCAATAGAGACTATCACATGACCAATGTCTTTTGGCAGAATGCCGCGTAGGCAGGTGGGGGGAGCAATTAAAAATTGGAAAAAAGGGGTGATCAACTAATAAGTTATAGCTCTCGCCTTTTGTTGAATCACTAAAAAAACAAGCGTGAATGCAACCAGACACAAGCTAAGTGACCAATTTAGCATAAACTTACATTGTGTTATTGAACCCCTTCCACCTATTGGGGTTGAAAAAACAAAAGAAATATTCTTTTTAAACATGATAAGGAGTACATTTTTAAATTTTCAGCCCTCTAATTCCATTGATGTGGCCTTTACTTATGATATATGCATACATAGCCATCCAGCCAGCCAGATCAGCTTAAAAATTAGAGAAACTTATGTTGACAGTTTTGGTTGATGGTTTCAATCATTATTTGATTTCATGTTGTTGTTGGGAAGTCTGAGCTAATTCATAATTACTTATTGAAAACCCATCCAACAGATTTTTAGCTTGTTTTAGCTTAAATGGGGCCTTTAACTCCATTAAGAGATAAAAACTGTTTTTGTTATTTAGAGGTCAGATTAATGAAATCATATTTTTAGTATTAGATCAAGATCAGATGATTATTATTGGAGTGAGTGAGAACACTGAGCCGATCCTATTATCATTCAGTTGAAAATCATCTGGAATTTTTTTGTATTCTATAGATTAGCCCTTTTTAGGAGTACCTTAGTTCAATACCTCTGGCTACAATGCAACACTTTGGCTAATTATAGGTTGTATACAGATAAACAGAATCGGACTTTTAGTATTAGATGTAAATAGAACAGCCATCACAGTCAATAATCGAACAACCATAGTGTCAAAATTTTATGTCATGTAAAAAAAATTCCACTAAAGAATAAATATGGTCAGAATGAATTCTATTTTTTGACATCACTGGTGTTTTCTGCTGGAAACATCTAAAATAAAAAAACATCCAGAATAGAGTGAAAAAACCCATCTAGAAACAAGTTGTTATTAAAAAAAAACTCATCAGAATAAGGCCCCCAAAAGGTTAAAAAAGCTTCTTTTTTTTTTTCCAAAATCAAAATATTTTTAGATAGGGACTAGTTGAGTACTAATGCCAATTTTCAAATCTGTAAACAAAACAGTATGGCCAGGAGCACTGGAACACACAAACAAACATATACACAGAAACATTCACAATATAAAAGATGATAGAACCCTAGGGCCACCTTTGGTGGCTACAGTTGTTCAATTATTGAGGTGTATAGGTTAATTTAGAAAAAATTCTATAGGTAATGAATGTATAACTAGTGGCCATAGTCGGTTAGTTTGGAGGGGAACGTTTCATTACATACACAGTTGATATACATGATACTAATGAACCTAAATTTTATTTTTTTCTTGTCAATCTCCCGTCCAAGTTGGACTTTATTTTTACTCCCATAACAACAACAATCCTCACCAAATTGAGGGGATTAAGCTCTTCACTGTTTGTCTATCATGTCATGTTAAAATTAACATTTCCTCACACTGACCTGAAATCACGACCATGTGTTTGGAAGGCAGCTCTCTTACCAACTGAGCTATACAGACAAGTCTTATATATGTACAAATTCATTTATCATATATACAATACATAAGTTGCAATCATCAGTAGGAGTGGAGTTGGGCCCTGCGGCAACTGAGCTTATTTTTGAAAATTTTTCTTCATTTCCTTTTTCTTTCTCTCTCTCTCTCTGTTCAGTGCGATCTACCTTATTCTTTTTGTCCTTTTCCTTCATCTCTGTCTCTCCCTTTCTATCCCTTTCTTTTTCTCTCTCTCCCCTTTGCCCCTCTCTGCTCAGTGCAATCTACCTTTTTTCCTTTCTCCCTCTCTCTTTCTTTCTTCCCTCTCTTTTTCTCCCTCCCTCATCCTCTTTTCCTCCTCTTTTCTCTCTCTCTCTCTGTCTGTCTGTCTCCCCTCCTCCCCCCTTTCTGTCTTTTCCGGTTCAATGTAATCTGCTTTTTAGTCCTTTCATTATTTTTACTTACCTTTTTCACATTCCTCTAATTGTGTCTATAATTGCCTATAGAAACCTTTCAAACTTTGGATGACCTTACAATGCACTCAATCAATGAAGGCCTAAATGCATTTATTTCCCATGATGCTTCGTTAACAACACAAGTTTTCTCCGAAACTTGCTCAAAAAAGAAAAAAATTCCTGACAACTGACAATTCCCATTTTTTCCTGATTTTTTTCAATACATAATGGCAGTGTTGCCAAATCAAAAAATGTTTCTCTAGTATGACTGCTTAAATGCACTATGTTTTAAAAAAATCACTTGGTTATGATTTCAAACCACTGTAGGGAAAGGTTAATTTTATATATCTGTTTCGTCTAACGTGGCAAGATAGAAAAACGGCAAAGAGTTTGCACTCCTAAATCAGGTGAGGATTGTTCAAGTTATGGTGAAAAACAAAGTCAACAATAGCTTCCAACTGGATTTTGCCTAAAGTGAAACAGGGTGTGTGTTCTAGTATCAGTGATGTTAACGGGCAGAGATTTAAAAAAAAAGGCTGAATTCTTGCCTACATTTATCAGATTCAAATGCAATTGGCACAAAAATATATCTGTAATTATTATTCCTTCTCCCCGCTTCTCTGGCAATTCCCGAGTGCAGGCTTGTTATTTTTGTCTATAAATATTTGGAAATGGATTGTTCCGTCTGATATATTAGTGACCATAGTTTGTTATTTCCTAATTAACATGGACATGAGATGGAATTCTTTGGAACAAAAAAAAAGAACCACGGATATTTCCATGTTGAAAATTATGAAAAGCCGTACTACACAAATTGCTAAAAATAGATCAACTTATCTCTATTATTGTTCAGACTATCCTCATCTTGGTTGTTTTCCATACAATGTTTCGGCCATTGTACTCTACGGCCTTCATCAGGTATCATCTGGTAGGTGTGGGGGCCACATGGACACATGGTGTAGTGGTTAGAGAATCGGATAGTAATCTAATGGTTCTAGGTTCAATCCCAGTATGAGACAATAATAATTCGAAAATACTACTACTGCTAAGAGGGTAGTGCAGTTTATATACCCCCGTCGGTTAAATAAAGGGTTCAGTTCGTTACTTCCCCCACACCTACCAGATGATACCTGATGAAGGCCGTAGAGTACAATGGCCGAAATGTTGTATGGAAAACAACCAAGATGAGGATAGTCTGAACAATAATAGAGATGATGATAATAATACCTCATCTCAAAAATTCAGAGAAACAATAGATCAACTTATTTTATGAGCATTTCTGTTAATGACTTCTCTGATTTTTATCTAAGAGCAAAGTGCAGTATCTCTTGCCTTTGGCTCAATATCTGATGTTTGATGACTTGAACCGAAGTTGTTCTGTGAAGAAAGGAATATTCATTTCGAGGTTAAGGAGAAACTATGTTGTTTAATTTATCTTAAGGTTGAGAACCTTAACCCAGGTATACTGAAAAAAGTGTCATGTAGTAAAACTTAAAAAAAATTACTGTAATTTGTTACCTGTAAATTTATTTGTTTATCTCAAAGTAATATCTACCATATTTAACCATAAATTTACCTCAAGACGAATTAATGAATTTAGGTTAGCAAATTTTTCTTCAACAAAGTCTTTTTCTTCAAGTCAGTCTAAAGAAACCCTTTTTTCAGTATAGATACTAATTCATTAGTACAATTCTAACCCGACAGTTTGCAAAGGATAAAGATTCAGTCTACTATAGTGGTGCCCATCAGTCTATTATCAAAATCCCTAGACTGGGGATTTATGAGATATAAAGCTGATCAGAACTGATACTGCACTTTGTTCTTAGCCTAAAGGACAAAAAGCAGCGGTCTACCAGACCGCTTTATAGGTCAGGTAGACCACATGCTATAGTTGTAATCCAATGATTCAGATCTGGAAATGGTGAGAAATCAGTGCTTAAGAACTCTCTATGGAAATGAACTTTAGACAACGATCGACCTTTGGCTACTTGAAGGTTATTTAGTATTAGAACTTCTTAAAATTGAAAATTGATGATTTGGAAATTACATCTGACAGAAAAAGTTTTTAAAGAAAAATACTTGCAATATTTTAAAATCTTTTTCTCGGCAAATAAAATGTCCTGACATTAAATCATATTGAATGATCTCTCCTTATCTATTTTTAGGTCAAGCGTCATTAAAAATAAAACTTTTTCACGAAGATTGTTTGCGATCCCCATTTTAGGAAGATGATTTAAAGAGTTGATAGAAACGGAGTGGAATAGCAAAAAGTTTGGACGTCAGAATTAAAAAAAAAACAACAGCCCAGGTCTGGTTATTCACTCAATAGAAACTATCACTTGATCTAGGACTTATGGCAGCACGTTGTGTTGGGGATGATCAATTAAAAAATTTGAAATTTTTTTTCATAGATTACTTATCTCACTTTTTGTTTGGTTATGATCACTAACAAACTTTGAATTTTCAAGAGATATGCGTGAATGCTGCTGGGCACAAACCAGGGAACAATTCAATTTAAACTTATATTGCAAACTGAACCTCACCCTAAAAACCTATTTACAGGACTTTTTCCGAGATGATGATATTGAATAAATGTTTAAATTTTCATCTGTCTAGCTCCACTGGTGTTCACAAAGGGTGATACATACACAGCCAGCCAGCAAGCCAGAGTAACTTAAAAACTGGAGAAACCTATTTTGACAATTTTGGTTGACAGTTTCTGATAACTGGAAGGATATTTTTCCATCCACTTGAATCGGCCAACATGAAAATGCAAATGATATAATTAGAGAAAACAAAAACATAAAATAAGTCTGGTTATTCACGCAATAGAAATGACCAACGTCTTTTGGCTGTATGTCAACATTTAAAAACTTGAAAAAGGGGTGATCAATAAATAAATCACTTCTCTCATCTTTTGTTAGGCTGGTATCACTAAAAAGTCTAAATTAAAAAAACAAAACAAACATGAATGCTACTGGACATAAATTAAGGCACCAATTTAGCATAAGATTAACTTGCAAATTTAACCTCCAGCCAAAAACCTATTCGATGGGGGTAATTTTTGGAAAATTAACAACTTTTTCCCTTGACTTAATAAGCAGTAGATGTTTGAATTTTTAACCCTCCAACTCCATTTGTGAGGCCTTACATAGATAGCTAGCCAGACTACCTTCAAAATTGAAAAAACCTTGGGGGGACTAAAAAATTTTGAATATTCAAAAAATAAGTGTGAGTGCTGCTGGACATTAACGAGGTGCTCAATTTTGCATACACTTACATCGCAAATTGAACCCTCCATTAAAAAAATCTATTTCAGGGGGAAATTTTGAAATAACAAAAAAAACTCGTTATTACGACATAATGTTGAGAAAATGTTCCAAAATTTCCAGTTCTCCAACTCCATTGGAGCAATCTGTAAATGTGATGCATACACAGCCAGCCAACTTAAAAAACTGACGAAACCTCTGTTGGCAGTTTTGGTTGATAGTTTATAATAGTTGATGTTGAATTCTAATGAGTGTATTGAATGGCATCGGAAATTCAGAAAGAAAAATGATGACAGTAGATCGTTTACAAGAGTGCAACAAGTACAATGGCAAATTACTCCAAATAAGAGACCAACGAACAAATGTAATGGTGAACGATCAAACTGATAAGGTTCAATCGGTACCATGAATACTAATCAACAGTAGAAGTCAAAAAGGACTTTTTACTTTATTTCTGATTTTTATTTACACAGGTATCTCAAGTTTTTGAGCTGGTTTGACTAACTAGCTGTTAACATATTGCACGTATAGGCCACACCAATGGAGCTAGAGGACTGAAGTTTCAACATATCCTCCTTATGATGACTAGAGAACGATCCTAATAATCCTAAAAAGAAGAGTAAACAACCAATGCATTTTCCCGATAGTCACTTATGGAGCTGAAACATGGAACCTAACCAAGAGACAGACTCTCAAACTGAGAAGCATGCAATGCACGCATGAGAGAATCATGCTCAACCTCACATAGAGAGATCACAAGATAGCACAGTATATCAGGATGGAAACAGGAGTCGAAGACATCACAGAATCTATTAAAAAAAACTTGAATGGCAATGGGCAGGCCATGTTGCAAGTATGACAGACAACTCCTTGTGCCGCATTATGAGAGGTTGGCAATAGACAGAGTAGGCAGTGTGCTCATGAAACATACAGTTAGTGGGGCTCTTGTGAAGCTTTGACAGGCCTAGGGAACCAGAAGTGGATTATGATAAATTTCTCATATAAAATAAAGGAACAGTTGTCTCCTCCCATTATACCTCGAGTACAAGTGGAAGATTTTTGTAAAAAATTGAAATTAATTGCTGTACTTAGACTGGAAACAGTAAATATGAAAGGTCAAGTAGATGTTGGCAATAAGCTGCCAGTCTTGTCACCACAGGTGGACTTCTCAGACTGCACTGTTAGCCAAGAGAGTTAAATCAAACTTGACATTCGGTGATAAGAAAGTGCAATATTATAAGTGTGGCAAAGAGAAGATTAGTATGATACAATTTGGGGAGTAAGGAGAGAGAGATATAGAGAGTGGTAAGAAAAGAGAAAGAGGAGAAGAGAGAGAGAGAGAGGGGTCTGTTTTCATCGATTAATCCCTCTGTATGAAAGGAACCATCAATCAGAAAATATTGGTCAGTCTCATCTCCACTAATAACTATTGTCTCGTCGACTTCATTTAAAAATTTTTTTTGGTCGATTAAAAACAGGGACCCCCCCCCCAAAAAAATGCAGTTCACAATATTAATCAATTTATCTCTACCCCCCCTCTCCCTCTCTCTGTGTCATCAATTGTCTTCAACATTAGAAGTTCTTTGTCGAAACTTCAACTGACAAGTGTTTTTCTTATTTAAACTATTGTCTTGACAGCTCCATTTCTATTTTGTGGGGAAAATTAATCAAAAGAAACAGTTCTGGTTAGTCACTCAATAAAAACCGTCATGTGACCGATGTCTTTTTGTAGCACACCATGTTGGGGGTGATCAATGGAAAGATTGGAAAAAATATGTGATCAATAAATAAATCACTTCTCTCCCTTTTTATTGGGCAGTGATCACTAAAGTCTGAATTTTCAAAAAACAAGCATGAATGCTGCTGGACACTAACTTAGCATAAATTTACAAAACTTATAAATTGAACCCCAACTAAAAATCTATGTAAGGGGGAGAATTATCCAAAAACTGTTTTTTCTGGACATAACAAGATTCAAATGTTTAAACTTCCAGCCTTCTGGCTCAACTAGTGTGGCCTGTACATGTGATACATATGTAGCCACTCAGCCAGACCAACTTGAAAACTGACATGGAGAGCTCACAAGACAGCACAATATATTAGGGGAAAAAACAGGAGTCCAAGACATCATAGAAACCATTATGAAACTAAAGTGGCAATTGGCTGGCCATTTTGCAAGAATATTATACAACTGCTGGACATCCAGACTTACCAGAATTCATATGCCAAAACATTGCTGGCAAAATATGAGATGTCTTGATCAACTAAACAAGTCCCGAAAGTATTGTCTCCGAGATGCCCATGATAGAGGGAAAGTCTATGTCCAACAACGGACACTAAAAGGCTGATTATGATATTGGCAACAAGCAGCCAGTCTTGTCACTGCAGGTGGACTTCTCAGACTGCACTGTTGGCTGAGAGAGTTGAATCAAGCCTGACATGTGATGATAAGAAGGTGCAATAAAAGTTAGAGTTGGTCAGATACAGTTTGGGAAGTAATCATATTTATTTCCAAAGAAAATATTTGTACAAAAACATTTTCCACAAAATGTGATTCAGGATTAGTTTAGAGGAGTAAGGGAGGAGTCAGCCTTCTCTATCTTGACATAGAGTTAGTGGCATTTGCTGAGCATATTGTTCTTTTCTCATATCTCTTACCAAAACAACTCATTTATTCTGAGAATGCCTTCTATTCTTCAATCACTACAACACCACTTTATCACAACTAAACCATCATTTACAATTTCAGTTTGGTAAGTAAGTAGTGAGAGAGATTGGAATGGAGAGAGAGAGAGGTCTGTTTTCAAAGATTAATTCTTCTGTATATGAAGTCTCATCTCCACTGTTGACTTTAGTCTCAACGAAAAACGGAAAACCTCCAAAAAGCAATTCACGATATGAATCAATTTAGCCCACTCTCTCTCTCTCTCTCTTTCTCTTCCTCTCTGTCTCTGCTTCCTTCTCTCTTTGTACTTATCTTCCCCTCCCCCTATGAACCATCTCCCTCATCATTGGAGTTCCTTGTTGAAACATTTGTGGGAAAAAAAAAACAAAAAACAAAACAAACGGGTCCAGTTGGTCACTCAATAGAAACTATCACATGACCAACTTCTTTTGGCAGCATGCCATGTTGGGGGTGATAAATGAATAAGGTTACTTCTCTAACTTCTTCTTAGGCAGTGATCACTAAAAAAGACTGGTTTTACATTAAACTGGTGTGAATGCCACTGGACACAAAGTAAGGGGTCAATTTACTTACATTGTAAATCTATTTATGGGGGGGGTAATATTGAGAAAAAAACTTTTTTTTTTCAGACGTAAAGTGGAGTAAATGTTTAAATTTTCATCCCTCTAGCCCCATTAGCTTGGCGTGTACATGTGATACATACACACATAGCCAGCCAACCAGATTGACCAAAATTGAAAACTGAAGAAACCTATGCTGGCAGTTTTGGTTGACGGTTTCTAACAGTTCACCAGATGAACCGATTTATCTCACTTTCTCTCAATCAACTTCATCTTCAGAAGTTCCTCATGGAAGTTTCACTATCATTTTGACTATCAGAATTTTCCAGCCACTCGCAGATCACAGTAATGCAATACAGGAATTGATCTCGGAGAGAAAAACCTATGAAAGGAGATAAATTAAATGTTGTGTCTTTTATTGATTCTATCATAAATCACTGATAGTTGAATAATGCAATTTGTTGGCCATGTGTACTCTTAGGGTGAGTGTTTTTGTTGATCTCATCCATCTTTGCCGCTCTCAAATCCTCCCCAATCTGTGTGATCTTTTGTTTTCATGTTTGGTCTATTCAAAAGGGGGAGATATCTATTGACAGGCTTCAATCTTTCTCAGACAGTCACTACAGTAAAAGTATCAGTTATAGAAACTGGTCATTGTTGTTTTGTTTATATTAGGTCCAGTGACTGTCTAAGGTCCTGTTACTATGGAGAACCCTTTCAAAAATCTTTATTTGCAAAGCCAAGCCATTCCATGCAGCCATTTATTCGTGTATACATATTTATACATATATGTAAATCTCACCATCTGTACTATCCCCAACCTACCCACCCAATACTAAACCACTACCCTACAACCCTGACCTCTTATGGCCTCTCCAAGACTCACTACTGCTGCTACTATCATATCTTGTCACAGGCCAGTACAGACTTCACCACAGACAGAACAAAGTCCGAAGCATCATGATGACCCTAAAGGAATCCTCATCCTTAATTCCAATGTTTATGTCCAATGCAAAACATCTGATGTTAAATTAATTTTCTACTTAAACCTTTTAACCACTGAAAGGCATACACACACACACACCACACTCTACTGAAGATGGGAACACCTACCAAAACATGTATAGTAAACCAATTAATTCATTTATGGATTAACTGATTAATAAACAGTCTCCATGCACTCTTACTTCTGAGTCTATCTCGCTTCCTATTCTTCAGATATACATATGTACACACAATATTGTTTTTGTCTCTATAATTTTGAGTCAAGGAGTCTTTGGCACGATTGAACTCTCTCTTGTTGCTTGTGTTAACATAATGCTCGTCCGATCAGTTCTGCAGGCTTCTCCAAGTGTACTATCGGAATGTACTGGTGATAAACATAATTTTTCTAATGATAGCAATACTATAATGCTGGATTTAGGTGATATCTTTTTCTTTCCTTGTTACACCTGGATTTCCATACCTTATCCCAGGTGAGCAGCGGAAACCCCATCAAGTTAAAATCCACACGTCTGACTTATACACCCAGTTCACATGTTTTATTGAATGTTATTTCATTATAGCATTGTTGAGATGAAAAGATATAAATACATGATATAAAATATTGTTGGTGGTATTGCAAATTAGGTGATTTGTCTGACTTGATATAAGTTAGCTGTAAAATTCTTACACTTCACTAAATCAAATAACCCCTATTTATATAACTCTGTTGTTGATGATGGAATTCATTTAATGTTGATTCAGTTAAAGTTGTGAGTTTCAGGAAACTAAACACAATGTTAATTGGAAAGTTCCTGTATCTATGAATGAATGGCATGGCCTTGCGAGAAAAGATTGTTTGGAGGTGATATCCCCAGCAGTAGGATCATAGACGGCATGGTCTGTGTGCAGAAAATCCCTCCAGCCTGAGCAATGGATATTTTGAGGTCTGTCATTTGACAGTAGATATATCATTCGACCTAGACAATATAAATAGAATAAACAATCAAAGAAAATGGGGCTGCTGCAGGAGGTATTTGGGCCTTCCCATTGCCGGTGACTGTTCAATTCCATAGTAAGAACATTGCTTCGTTGAAATGGCCACCGTATCAGGGGCAAGTTCGATTCAGTAGCCCCATTTTCTTTAATTGTTTATTCTATTTACTTTGTTTAGGTTGAATGTTATATCATCCGTGTAATGACGGGAGATTATTCCAAATAAGTTTCTATATAACATAATAATCATATGTACATGTATGTACGCACACACTACAGACCAAAATCAACCGGACACTCTCCAATATCAACTGACTTCTAATCTTTATCAATTTCTTTTGTCATAATAAATCAAACAAACCGAAATGGATGTAAGTATTGCTTTGTCTATAACTTTTTGTAGAATCATTAAGATACTGAATCTCTGTTTTGGATATTCTAACAACAAAGATGGGAAGAAGAGATTATATTGTCTGAACAAAAGTTCATATTGTGTTGGTCTGTTTGATTTATTATGACAAAAGTATTTGAGTCACAAAGAAGGAGTCGGTTGAAATTAGAAAAGATGACCAGTTTATTTTGGCCAGTAGTGTAAGTATGATGGATACGTATTCTTATTTATCTCTTGAACCTTGTCACATTTCAACACAAAACCTTCTGAGTTGATATACAACCTTTTCATCATTGTATTCATTGGACATATCATAAATCTAATTTGACTGAATGCCTTGTCTAATTCATTTAATACCTTACAGTAAAATTGCTGTCCAACATATTCCTTCCTCTTTTCATCAGTATTTTCTCTGCTACTACTATGGAGACAAGGACAGGTAAAACAACAATATTCAATGTCCATCAGATGCACACAAATAGACAAGCTGCTACTGATTATTCACACCCCACCGAGTTGAGTGAATCCAGACTTCCCTGACTATGTTCCGCCACTCAACCCTTTTTTTGCATTACTGTTTTTAGGGGTTCTTCCTATTTTGGGTTTGGTCCAAGCATGCTGTGCATGGGCAGCCTCTTGATCTTTTCCCCTGAGTGGATTCCGATGGGAGCAGTTGGTGCAGTGTTTGGTTTTCCTCTCTCCAGCAATGTCCATGGAATCTTCAAGTTCCTATCATTCTGGAGATGCAATCAAGTATACATGTTCATTTGGTTTTTGCTCCTTCCATGGGTTGCCTTGTGCCATTCTTAATAGTCTGGTATAGTTTCCATCTAGGCAATTCTCTCTATATTTTGTTTTTGAAAGATGAACAATGATTATCACTCCAACTTGATGCATTATATGATACATAAAACTGGTCTGGTCAGTCACTAAGTTGGTACCATGTTTGGGATGATCAATTAAGAAATTAGAAAAAAGGGTGATCAATGAATAAGTTAATTCTCCCAATTTTTGTTGGACTGTGATCTTTTAAGAGAAGTCCCTATTACAAAAAAGCACGAGTGAGTACTGCTGGGCAGAAACTAAGAGACCAATTTAGCATAAACTTACTGAGCAAATTGATCCCCCCCCACACCAACGTTAACTTATTTGGGAGAAAATTTGAAAAAAAAAGTTCTTTTCAGATACCATCATCAGCCTCTTAGTCTCCATCTATTCTGGGTTTGAATTTTCATAAAATGAAAAAATAGTTTTTTTCTAGACATCACAAATGAGTGAATACTTAAATTTTCAGCCCTCTAGTTCTATTAGTGCAGCTGTATGTACTATATGAAGACAGCCAGATCAGCTCAAAAACTGAAGAAACTTATGTTGATAGTTTCTAAACATATTACTGGGAGTAAATTGAGTCAGATTTTTGTTGAATTGATAAGGCTATGTGCTATTTCGGCTACAGGGAAAACTTCAGAATCTTGTGTAAAACACTATTTTTGTTATCGTTTGAAAATCCTGTTGATCAAAATTTGTTTCTCTTTTGAAGTTACTTGCTTTATATCTATGAATATGCTCGTAAGTAATTTAACAAGCACAAACTCTGTGTGTTCTATCTAGCCTTTAGACTGCATTGTTCCGATATACATACTGATCTAGTATAAGGCTATTTGACTAACTAGTTTAGCAACTCTTTCAAATAAGTGTTATTTAGTTTTTTCAATTCCCTTTGATCCTGAAATTTTTTTTAATGGTATAGAAGAACAATCCTAGGTTTAATTCATTTAACAATTTAATCCAATTTTTAACATTTTTTTCCCCTGAAAAATAACATTCAGAATCACAAAACGTACTTAAATCTATGCCTCTTTATGCTAATTGCAATAAAATTTGATTCTTCCAGCATAAAGTTCCAGTTTTCAAGCCTCGAAACCAAAACCTCCAAGCAAATTTACTGTTTGTTCAAGTACTTATTAGAGGCACTGTATAAAAACCAAAACTAAATGAAGAAGAAAGATAAAATGTATGAAAAGAAAGTTGGGTGTAAGAAAGTTTTTTCATTGGCTTCCTCCTCCAGTCTGTCTGTCAATAATTTGTGCTTTAAGACAAACGAGACAGCATCACATGTTTCAGCCTTTTGCTTCAAGGCAGAATTCTACAGGAAAGACTGATTCACCCATTGCCAGAATACTGCAAAAGAACTTATTCACAACCAATGAAATAATGCGGAGAAATTGTCTCCAAAAACTAACTTTTCAATCAAATTTTTTTTCCCCTAGTTTATTATTTTCACATCTATGTTCATTCATGTAGGAGGTGCAGAGGGGTGTAATGGTTACTGGAAATATGAATTAGCAATAGACTGAGAGTTTTGCCCGAGGATGCTTACTGAATATGTTGACATAGAAGTCAATTATAAATCATCATTTTTGCATCTGTTGTTGGACATAAGCATTCCCCAAGATTCGCCAGACCTCTTTATCATGGGTGTCACGGATCTCAATACCTTTGGAAGTTGACTTATTTGTCACGCTTAGTTTTGTTGGCCACAGTTTTGCATATTATCTCCACGTTGTGAGTTGCGATGTCCAGTGGTCGTCTGATGTTCTTGTAACATGGTCAGCCCATTGCCATTTGAGTTTTCTAATGGATTCTATCATTTTTTTTCTCTCTTATATACTGTGCTGTCTTTGTGATCTCACCATGTGATGTTGAGCATGGATCTCTCCTGTGCATGTTGCACAGTTCTCAGTTTGAGGGTCAATCTTTTGGTTAGATTCTATGTTTCAGGTCCATATGCGACAGTTTTGTATTGCGGTCACTAGCATGGATTAGAGAACTGGTGACAGAGGTAGTGTTCGGGCTGAGGCTTCTCACTGTAAATGCTGGTGTATAAGTTAACACCAAAACTAAGGTCTAATCAAAGGATAGTCTAATATTTGTCAGATCAGTCAACTCTCCAGAAAAAGGCAGCATTACGTCCATCAGTGTCAAGTTCTTTGGGTACCAACAGACTTATATGATCCATTTGGAAAAATTCTTTATTTTCAAGAGGATATATGCCAGCACACTTGTATGCAATATATTTACTTCATACTGATGTTGTTGGGAGAGGCATGAATCCTTTTCTCTCTCCTGCTACGGGTAAATAGCAGGGCAGTGGATTCATGCCTTCTCCAACTGCGTTTGTTCAAAATGAATATAAACAGCATTGGCAGAAACTTGATTAGCTCCTACGTTTCTGTGCCGTTATGGTTTTTCATAACATTGTCTTGATGCATAGAAGTTTTGAGATTGTTGCCTCTTTTGTGTGTTCATTGTTCCTAGACCTTTTCACACACGCAGACCATTCATTTCCTGACCTTGAGAGAAAGAAAGGAATTATTTTGAGAATTGTTTCCAAATCTGAAACCCCATATGCTTCAAATATTCTCATTTTAAGAACAATGACATTTTTTTCTTTCTTGAGAGGCCGTATCTGTGCATTAAAAGGTCAGGTAAAAAGTGATTGTTTTTTTTCTTTCTGTTTTTCCTCATTCACTTTGAAATATAACAAGAAAGATCTTAGAAACCTGCTATCATTTTTTTTACCTCCAGCTGAAAGAGGTATATGTATTCACTAGTGTTTGCATGTCGACATAATATCTCCAGAAGTTCTTGGTGAATTTCGATTGAATTTTGTGGAAAGATCGGCTGCTGGCTAAGGAAGAATTTATCAAATTTGGTGCTGACGCAGTTTGTTTGGATTTTTTTGTGAGATGTTCAACAAATTTTCTTTTTCTATTTATTTATTCATATTTATCCAAATCTCCAAAAGTTCTCAATGATATTTTGTTGAGAGATGTGAGCTGAGAGTAAAGGTAGGATTGATTAAGCTTGGGAGCTGATTCAGGAATCTTTTTTCCATTGAAAGATATTTTTTACATGTGTTAGGGCAATAGTTTGGGATAAGGAAATTTGAAACCTAAACAATTTCTTCACCAGCATCCTAGCTATGTATGAACTGATCTTCATTCAGTTTTTAGTTAGTGGTTTGTCAGTGGCCTTTGTGGCTGATATGGTATAGAAATCACAACATGACATAGTAAGTATATCTCTGAATTTTTAATATATCTATTATTATTCGGACCATCCTCATCTTGGCCTTCAGGTGTGGGGAAGTAACAAACCGAACCTTTTATTTAACTGACGGGGGTATATTGACCGCTCTTAGCATTAGAAATATTATTGTCTCACACTGGGATTGAACCTAGAACCATCAGATTACTTGCACTAATTTTGTCTGATTCTGTAACCACTACTCTATGGACGCATGCTTCTCAGTTTGAGGGTTAGTCTCTTGGTTAGATTCTATGTTTCAGCTCCATAAGTGACTGTAGGGGGAATGCATTGGTTGTATACACTTCTTTTTAGGATTATTGGGATCGTCTGGTTTTTGAAAGTTGAGCTAGCTCTGCCGAAGGCTTGCCATCCTAGAGTGATTCTTTGCTTGATTTCCTGCGGTCTTTATATCTTTTATCCTGAATTCTAAAATATCTTAAAGCAATCAATTCTCACTCTACCGAAATTGCAGCCTTTGTTTGCATAAACACGTGCTCAGTCTCTATAAACTTACTTATGAATATTGTCAAAAGATAATATCACAATAAAATTCTTCAGTTTTCAAGTTGGTTTGCTTGACTGGTTATGTATGTATGTTGCATACAGGCCCCATCAATGGAGCTACAGGGCTGAAAATTTCAGCATTTACTCTTTATGTCTAGGAAGAACTTTATTTCTTTTGAATTTACCCCAAGTAAGTAAATATTGGTGAATTCAATTTACAATGTAAGTTAACGCTAAATTGGTCACTCAGTTTGTGTTTGGCTGCAGCATTCATTCTTTTTTTTTGTTGAAGATTCAGAGTTTTTAGTGATCACTACCCAACAAGAGGCAAGAGAAGTAACTTATTCATTGAATATCACTTTTCACAATTTTTAATTGATCACTCCCAGCATGCTGCTAAGCTTAAAAAATATCGTAGGTTCCTTGCATTGGAGCAGTGGCCATAACGCTAATCTCAACTGACCTTTGCTACTGTAATGCATTTGATCCTCACTAGGGACACTATACCCATGGCCTTGTGCCAGCCTAAGCACTCACATCAACCATATGAAGATTTTGTGAGTAAAAATGATGTTCATATTTTTGCTTGTATCTCACCTCTTCGTCTAAGCTATTTTCTGCAAAGATTTTGTTTTTTCATGTTCGGTGTAACAGTCATATTTGGTCTTGAAGTTAAACAACCATTGCTACCAAAGGTGTTCTATTCCTTTTTATATATATGTACTTTTGTATGTTCTAGTGCTCCTGGCTACACCATTTTGTCTACAGACTTGAAAATTGGCATCAGTGCTCCACTAGACCAATTCTAAAACTTAGAAAATAAACAAAACTTTTTGACATCTTTAGGGCCTTATTTTGACAGGTTTATTAATAACATTTAGATTCTCCAGATGTTTTCTTCATATTTTTTTCTTTCTGTATTCTAGATGTTTTCCATTGAAAAATGTCAGTGATGTTATAAAGTAGAACTTATTCTGACCATATTTATTCTTTGATGGATTATTTTTTTTACATGACTTAAAATTTTTACGCGATGGTTGTTCTATTATTGACTGTGATGGTGGGTTATTTACTGTTTTTACATCTAGTATATTTGAATTGTGCTTTACTTGTGAGTTCCAATTGTTTAGGATTCTTTGCGAGACAGAGTTTTTTTGGTGTTTTTTTTCTCTTTTCTCACAGTGATCTTTATATTAAATCAAACCTCCAATCCACTGCCTCTGTTGCTTTGTCTCGGTTAGTTCTTATATCTTGTGTGGTTTCTGTGGTGGGCAGACATGCTTAAATAGAGGGCAATCATCACAGTTTTGGGAAAATATTCCTCTATAGTCTCATAACCCATAAAATCATCATGTCTCGGTAATTGTACCTTTTGTCAAAGTTGCATGTAAGACCATATGATTCTGTTTTGGTATTTTGTCGCATTTTTTCTTCTTCATCTGCTTTTATCATATTGTGGTTTGCGCCATTTTTGGTTTCTCAGCTGAGATGTAAATTTGATTGGAGGTTGCTTTTTGAAGGGTTTTTTTCCCTCATTACCTAGCAATCGAGAGTTTTGAATGTTATAGTAGAAACCATCAACCCAGAACTGTCAACATAAGTTTCTTCAGTTTTTAAGTTGGTCTGGTTGGCTGGTTATATATGTATCACATGTACAGGCTCCATCAATAGAGCTAGATGGCTGAAGATTAAAACTTTTGCTTCTCTAGAAAAAAAAAATTTGCTTTTGTTTTTTTATATTCCATCCTTAGACGTCTTTTTTTTTGTTGGAGTTCAATTTACAATCCAAGTTTATGCTAAATTGGTTTTATAGTTACTATCCAGCAGCATTCATGTATGTTTTTTGGAATTTTTATTTTAGGGATCACTGCCTAACAAAAAGTGAAAGAAGTTACTTATTGATTATTCGTTGATCACACCTTTTTCCAATCTTTTAATTGATCAACCCTACATGGCTCCTGAAAGATGTTGGTCGTGTGACGGTTTCTAGCGAGTGACTAACCAGACCTGTTCTGTTTTTATCTGCTTATATTCTGGTACTTGTGCCAGTTTTGGTTCAGTTTTTCTCAGGATTTGATTTTTCAGCTTCAGATGTAAATTTGATTGGAGGCTGTTTTTTTTGTTTTTTTCTTCCTTCCTCCAAGTTGCTATTTCGAAAGAGTTTTGAATGTTATATTCTTCTTTTGGTTTCGATATGGGAATGATTGGTTCTTATACTCCCAGCTTATAATTCCTCATTTTCTGCCTATTTTCCATTGGCTGTGGATGGAAATTATTTATAAATCAATAACGTCTCTATCTGCCTTTTTTTTCTCTCTTTACTTCTTTCCCTCTACATCTTTGTGTATTGTAACAAGATACAGCGTGGCGTCAGTTGGGACGATGATGCTGGATGTTGAAAAGGCCTCGTGATGGGAGGCAAAATGGCCTCTGATGATTAGGAAGTTTGAATTAAGACCAAATTGAAACTGACAGGGCAAAGAAAAGGAAAAACTATTTATGTGGTCACACTGGCCGAGATTGACGGAAGACACAAGATAATTGAGGAGAGAACTTACAGAGAATGGCAGAGACACATCCATTTGGGAACGAAGCTGTCATTCACGCATTTTCGTACAATTCACATCGGCACTGTTTTCTTAAAAACAAAGGGTCCCTCTCTCGGTCTGCACAAAGAATAAAACATAAGGTATTCTCTCTATACATTGTGTTTGCCTGATGATTCCAGCAAAGGTAAAAGATAGATTATACCAATGGCTTCATTATGTGTATTTTTGTTCGTGACTCTTCTTTTTCCCAGCTGAACCTGTACCCCAAGGAGTTGCTTTCTGAAGACTTGACACTGTTTGATCCAGTTAAGTCAGTAATGTGGTAATACTACAATATAAGGTAAAGGAAAATTCAGCTAATAAAGATAAAAAAAACAAGTTTTTTACCTCCTGAATTATATGATATCGAGGAGAACTATGAAAAATAATTTTGTTGCAATTTATATGGTACAGTAGGTTTGATGGAATTTTTGTGTTGAAGTTTGGGAAAATTGAGAGAAAAAAAATTTCAAACAAAAATATTTCAGAACTGGCACAAGCTGAGAGACTAATTTTGCATAAACCTAGCATACACCCCCACCAACTTATTTTGGGTGTGAATTAAAAGAAAAATAATGTTTTTCTAGACAGTGAAATTTTAGATTTTTAGCCATATAGCTCTATTAGTATGGCCTGTATGCATGTCATATATGTGGATAGCCAGCCAGAATCACTTAGAAAGTGAAGAAACCTATGTTGACAGTTTTGGTTGATGGTTTCTAATGTTTCAATTTTTGTGCCCTATTAATTTTTGGCGTTTCTGTTAGAAATTGTCACCAAAACTGTCAATATAGGTTTCTTCAGTTTTTAAGTTAGTCTGGTGATGTATCACATATCAAGGCTACACTAATGGGGCTAGAGGACTGAAAATTTAAAGTTTTATTCATTGTTATGAGTTGTAAAAATGTTTTTTTTCTTTTTTCAAAATTATTCGTCTGAATAGGTGTTTAGTGAAGGGGTTCGATTTGCAATGTAAGTTTATGTTAAATTGATCCCTTAGTTTGTGTCTGGTGGCATTCATGCTTCTTTTGGGGAAATTTAGACTCTTTTAGTGGTCACTGCCCATCAAAATGCGGAAGAAGTAATTTATCCATTGATAACCTCTTACCTCAATTTTTCACTTGATCGCCCCCGATGTAACATGCTGCCCAAGAGACATCGATCATGTTACAGTTTCTATTGAATGACTAACCAGACCTACTACCATCATTGTATGACATTTGTTTCCACCTCATGCTGTTTATGGGAATATTAACCCATTTACTGCGGAAGGTTGCTAGTGTAATAGTAATCCGTTGCAAGTAATCCATTGTCAGATAAGAGCCTCGACTCACAGAGTTGGCATCAATCATAATAAAAGTGAAATTTTATTGAGTAAGCCATTGAACCTTGTTGGCAAGGACTTCCATCATCCATACTTAATGGGTTGTTGATGTCTGAGAAAGAATAGAAGAATGTGCTTATTTATAGCAAAACATTATGAATATTGTATGTCAAGGGTCAACAAACCTTTTCAGTGGTGGGCTCGATTAGGTATTTTATTAGATATGCTAATTATTTATAGCAGCCTTCACTGTCTGACTGACTGACTGACTGACCCAGCAAAAATCTCACACCATCTCCATAAAGCATTCCTTCCAACACCTTTCAAGAATCCAATGTTGCTTAAGAAACAAATTTTATTGTTACATTATGTAATCAGAACGCAAAATTCTATCTTACACCAAATGATCAATATGCATCATTTGCATGAATGAAATTCTATTCTACTATGATATTAGCGTTGTATGTTTTTCTAAGGGAATCAGGCTCTTAGGGTTGAGAGCTTTGAGAGGAATGGGGTTCTAAAGTAAGGGGGCCTTTGGAGGCATTAAAAATCAAACTAGCACATCTATGCTCTTACTTTCAGGCTTGTGGCTTAAACAAATAGAAGAATAGAACAGATCACTCGAGGCTACGGAAACAGCTTGTTTTTTTAATTACGGGATAAATAACTACATAAACTTCTATGCATTATCAATCAATGAGAACCATGAATTTTTTTCTCAGGAGGGTTGTTAACAAAATATTGTTTGCGTTTCAAATTATATCTATATTGATAGAAGAGCAGGAATTTTTAGCTATAAAACACTGATTTGTCTGAGGCCGTTGTAATAATGTGACCATTGCTCTATTTTTTCAATAATGAATTTCATTGTTTGCTCAACGAAGACAGACAAAATTCTTTGTTTTCCTCATTTAACTCCGAGAGTTGACTTTATTATGAATTTGTCAGACATTGGAATTTAAGACTATTGAATGTAAGACATGATTAAAAGAAGCAGTGATGCCATATTGTCATGCCATGTCAACTCACATTTTGTTGTAAACTCTGTTATCTGTTATGGGAAGTATTGTGTGGAGAAATGAATTCTGTTTTGTTTACGTTTTAGATTTTAATGAAGGGAGGGAGTTTAACCCTAACGCAGTCAAGCTAGTTTGTATGTAATGTCACGTATTCAATGAAGTCAGTGAATCACGTGATATAAGGCCATGAGCCTGACTTGAGTTTTAGTTGCGAACACCCAATGTTGCCTGACTGTGCTTTTTACGATAAAGTCTAAATCTATCTGTTATCAGGACACTCTTCACGACAAAAGTGTCATTTTATTATTGAATGCTACATCCTTTGAAAAGACCTGATCACATACTGGATTCTTAATTACACGTAAAAGTCAATTTTTTAAATTGAAAAAAATTGGTACAAAAAAGTGCTACTTATACATGAGTAAATTCAGTTATCTCTATTGCTCAGGATTAGAAATAATTAACCAAAACAGACAACATAATTTTCTTCAGTTTTCAAGTTGGTCTGGCTGGCTAAGTATGCATCATATATTCAGGCTGCATGAATAGAAATAAAGGACTGGAAATTCAAAAATTTAATCCTTATGTCTGGAAAAAATTTTTTTCTCTGTTTTTTTTAAATCATCCCCAAAATAGGTATTGAGTAGGGGTTCAAATTACGATGTAAGTTTATGTTAAACTGGTCCCTCAGTTTGTGTCCGGCAGCATTCATACATGAATTTTGAAAATTCAGATTTTTTTTGTGATCATTGCCCTATGAAAGGTGGATGATTTAACTCATTCATTGATCACCCCCTTTTCATCCAATTCTTCAATTTATCACCTCTAACACGGTATGCTGCCAAAAGATATTGGTTATGTGACGGTTTCTATTGAGTGACTTACCAGATCTGTTTTACTTGTACGTAATTTAGTTTGTCCGTAAATAAGTCTAGAACATTCTCTTTTCCACCTGAACCTACATTAAAATGTTGTTGTGAATCTCTTCATTATGGGAACATCAAAGAATCTCAATTTACTTATTTCTGAGTTTTTATTTCTATCATATAAATTCAGTTATTTCATTTCTAGAATAAATAAATCTGATAAAAATTCAAATATATCTTAATTAACTAAATGCCTGAATATATAACAAGCAACAGCATTATCAATACTTTTTACACTTAATATAACTAAAAGAAAAACATGACATTTTAAGTCATGAAAATGGCAAGCCTTCGGCAGAGCAAGTTCAACTTCCAAGAACCAGATAATCCCGATAATCCTTAAAAAGAAGAGTACACAACCAATACATTCTCCTGATAGTCACTTATGGAGCTGAAACATGGAACCTAACCAAGAGACAGGCCTGCAAACTGAGAAGTATGCAATGTGCGTATGAGAGAATCATGCTCAACCTTACATGGAGATATCACAAGATAGTACAGTATATAAGGAAGAAAACGGGTGTCCGTGACATCATAGAAATTATTAAAAAGCTCAAATGGTAATGGGCAGGCCATGTTGCAAGAATGGCAGACAACTGATGGACATCGTGACTCACAACATGGATCCCCAGAGATCACATAAGAAACCGAGGCCAACAGAACACAAAGTGGAGAGATGAACTGGACAGATTCAGGAAATACTGGCTCCACGACACCCATGATAGAGAATTGTGGCAAATCCTGGGGAAGGTCTATGTCCAACGACGGACGTTAAAAGACTGATGCTGATGATGATGAAGCCATGAAACCTCAGCAGTTTTTAAATGCAGAGATTCATTTTCCTGCAATTTGCCCTAAAACAGTCAATGAAAATAATTTACACAAGTCAAAATAACCACAAAATTTACCGCAGAAGCAACATATCAAAATCTGTGACACGTGTCTGCAAGTTCACCTGTGTCTATCCATCATAGCACGTTTCTTCTAATCAATCCAAGTCTCTTTTCCATCTATCTACTTACCTACCTTTCACCTGATCCTACATCACAATGTCATTATGGATCTGTGCATTATGATAACATACCTACTCATTTCCGATTTCTCTACATCTTCATACATTGTATACTTAGGCAGCATCCTTTCTTTTAAATTTACAGTATATAGATACATATATATATATGTGTATATATATATATATATATGTATATGTATGTATATGTATGTATGTGTATATATGTGTATATATATATATATATATGTATATGTATGTATATGTATGTATATGTATATGTGTATATATATATATATATGTGTATATGTATGTATATGTATGTATATGTATATGTGTATATATATATATATATATATATATATATGTATATGTATGTATATGTATGTATATGTATATGTGTGTATGTATATATATATATATATATATATATATATGTATATATATATATATATATGTATATATATATATGTATATGTATATATGTGTGTATGTATATATATATATATACATATATGTATATATATATATATATATGTATATATATATATATATATGTATATATATATATGTATATGTATATATGTGTGTATGTATATATATATATATACATATATGTATATATATATATATATATGTATATATATATATGTATATGTATATATGTGTGTATGTATATATATATATATATATATGTATATATATATATATATATATATATATATATATGTATATATATATATGTATATGTATATATGTGTGTATGTATATATATATATATATATATGTATATATATATATGTATATGTATATATGTGTATGTGTATATATATATATATATTTATATTTATATTACATCTTTCCAACTAATTTCCTCTAGTTGCTTGTCTTTGAGACACATGCGCTGCATGCTTCCGAATAATGATATTTAAAAAAAATAAAAACAGGTTTGATTAGTCACTAAATAGAAACCTTCACATGACAAAAATCTTCATGCTGTGTTGGAGGTGATCAATTTAAAAAAATTGGATTTTCGGGTGATCAATGGATAAGTTACTTCTCCAACCTTTTGTTGGGCGGATGATGAAAAAAATCCAAATTTTCAAGGAACAAGTGTAAATGTTGATGGACAAGAATCATAGGGACCAATTTAGCATAGACTAACAATGTAAACTACATAAATTGGACCACTCCTCCAAAAAGTCCGTTTTTCCTGGGCATGATAAGAAGTAAATGTTTAAATTTAATCCAAACCCCTTAACCGTGTATCTCCGTTCATATATTCTGTATGCATGATTTATAGATAGACATATACATACACAGCCAGCCAGCCAGACTAGCTTAAAAACTCAAGATGCCTATGTTGACAGTTTTGATTGATGGTCTCTAATATCTCAGTGTAATCATTTCTGATTTCTATCACTCTAAATCTCTGTCCGTCTATGTATGCATACACCTTTTCACCTAATTTCCTAAAGCTGCTCGTCTTTTAGAAGAGTGCACAGCATGCTTCAGAATAATAATATCCAATAAAACCAATATCTTGTAATGTCTTGGAGGCCTTTCATGACAGACTTTGGTTTTCCTTCTGGCATTGAACAGAAATCCATATTATTCTTTGTCTTCTGCAACCTTTTGTCTGCTTATAAGAACCGGCTGGAACCAGAGACTCTTGAAGGCCCTGCTGCTGTGATGAGCTGCTGCCACCTTCTGTCTCAACATGAGCTTGTGTGTTCAAGAAGAGAAAATGGCTTTCATTGTGATAAAAATGGAGCTGTGATGAAATAGCATTTGGGTATAATTCTATGCTTAAGCTCTCGGTCAAAACACTTCTTATTACGTGTCCCCCTTCTTCCTAATACCCCTTCCCCCCCAAAAAAAAGCGGTCATTGGCTTTAGATATTATACTCAAGACAGTTTTAGACTATAATTTCCAAAGAGTTCCATGATTTTTCAAGATAAAAACCACATTTCCAAAATAGCAAAATCTGTTCAGAATTTTTAAGTATGGAAGACTAAAATGGCTAAATCGCTTTCGTAGCTAAAACTAACCGAGTTGAAATTATTATTCAATTTTTTTTTACATTCAATGCATTTTTCAATGGGTTAGATTCTGTTCTTTGTATTCATATGATATTACATAAAAGGTGAATGAAAAACATTTTCTTTTATGAAAACTACAATATATGCTAAATTGATTTTTGACCAAAACCCATTGTGTTAATTCTATCCACCATTTACGTACATGAAGCTCATGGAATTACTTATTTACTTTCCAAATATTAGAATACTTGTCATTAAAAAATTACCAGACAAAGAAATAAGTATGAACCAACATTTACTTGACCTTTTTCATAGATGATATTTTAATTTTTTTTTTTTAGTATAGTGGCAATCTTCTCTGATTATTTTGTAGCTATAAGGGCGGTTTCCATTCTCCAAGGTAGATTTTTGTTTCAATGAACGCAATCGCTGGGTTTATCTGCTATAGAAGAAGATGAATGTATCGAGCGAATTAAAGAGAACCATAAATTGGTCAAGTTAGCGTATCCTTACGCAACAGTTCTCCAAATGGTAGAAAATTGAATCAATTAAACAAATTAGAAATTAGTATTTGATTATTATCGGCTTATTTCTACTTACTGTATAATTAGTTCTCAAACAATGATCAACAATGAATGATATTAGCATACATTGCTAAAAGGAATCTTTGATTTTTTGATAATTTGACTGAATTTGATTATGATGGAAGTTTGACTATTTGAATGCTATCAAAACAATAGACCAACTGATTGACATCTATTTGTACCAATTGTAGTGTTTGTGTTGATTGTAGACAAGCTGCTGGAGGAGGATATCTTTTAATCCAGAAACCCACAATTAATTAATTTCTCTGTCTGAAATAACCCTAAATCAAGAATGAAATCAGTCTAATACTTTTGCATCATCATCATCAGATTTTCAGCATCCATTGTTGGACATAGACCTTCCCCAAGACTTGCCAGACATTTTTATTATGGTTGCCACGGAACCACAGTGATCTCTAGGGATCTAGGTCGTGAATTCTGACATTCTTGCAACATGACAGTTTTGTTGCAATTTGAGTTTTCTAATGGAGTCTATGCTATCTCTGATGTCTATTTTTTTCTAGTGCTGTCTTGTGATCTCTCCATTTGATAGTAGGCATAATTTTCTCCAGGGCAAGTTATATTGTTTTCTGTCTGAGGGTCAATTTTTTTCTTGGGTCCCATGTTTCAGCTCCATAGGCGACAATTAGGAAGATGCACTGGTTGTATACCCTTTCTTTTTTAAGACTGATTTTTGTTCTTGAATGTTGAACTTGCTTTTTCAAGAGTTTACCAACCAAGAGGCATTCGTTGTTTGGGGATTTCATGATGATTTTCGTTCCAGGTAAATGTAGTTATCTATTTTCTCTGGATCTTATTTTTCTCTATTTTGATCATTTTGTCTTTGTCCTCAATATATTCGTTGCACATGACAGTTGTTTTACTGGAGTTCATGTGAAGACTGACTTTCCTGCTTTCTTTATTCTGTTTATTTTGTATTATTCAGAGTTTTACACACAGTTCTCAGGAATTGTCCAATTGGTACCATGTTTTGTTAGTCCAACATTAAATTTTAGATCAAGTAACTTAGACTTTGCTCAGCTCAGTTGTTACTGTATCATGTGACATATGAAGCAATGATTTAGTCTCCTTTTTTTGAATGTTCCTTTTGGACCCAAGCATTTTTTTTTAGCAATTGTGAATTTTCGTAGGGTCTTGGTACTAGCCCAATGCCCAAAATAGACTGCCACACAGGGCTCCAACTGTGTAGCTATTTACCCATACTTACAGGTGGGGGGGGGGAGTAGATTCATACCTTTTGGAGCATTTGTACAATGTGAATGCAAACTGTCCTGGTCGGGGTTTGAACTCAGTTTGTCAATTTTATATCATAACATTTTTTGGTTGATACAATCCAGTTTTATTGCATGAATTCTGAGCAATGTTAAGGTGTGAAACAATAGAAAAGGTTCAGATTAAAATCTGAAAAGCATTTAGTGACAATATTTCATCAGGCGTTTGAAGAATGTCTTAGTACTCAACAAAATAGCATTGAGAAAATATAGGAGCAAAGTTAGAGCAGGATTTTGTCCCCATTATTTGAACAATCCATAAATCCATTGGTGGGCAAGGAGAATGGGGCATTGCCCTCCCTCCCCCTGGATGAAGCCTTCTCACCAATGGTGAAGGGATTTGGAAGTAGAAACCTGACAGTCAATGAAGGATAATGGTGCAGCACTATTATTTTATGCAAGCTCAATTTGATGTTCCTAAATAAAAAAAGACTATTATTCACTAGTCACGAAGTTGCCACTAAGATATAATCCAAATACTCAGACATGCTGGCCAATATGAATAAAGAGTTGTAAGTAATCTTCTGTTGGGTCTTTCATTTTTCATACTAGCAACTGACTTGCTATAATTGTTGATTGAGAAAAATGCAGTCAGGTTAGGAATTTTATCCTGCCACTGATACCATGTAATCTAGTACAACCAGTCTAATATTACTTGACAGGGAGTTGGGTCTCACCAAGTACTACCTATGACATATTTTCTGAATAGAAGATAGCATCACCATTAATTCCTCTAGAGATGCCATAAACAGTATTACAGATTACAAAAACAATGTTTCAATAAACTAAGTGAAAAAATAACTCTGGATTTGCACTCAATTTCCAAAAGCAAATGATATGTAAAATAATGTTGAATTTATATTAGAAAAATTAAATTCATCTGAAATATGAACTAAGCCTAAGTTCGTATTGCTTGAACTCTTTCAGAGTACACATTATGTATATATGTGTATGTATGGAATTGTGTGTATTGGTGTGTATAGGTTTAAAACTCAGATTTTTGGGCTGTAAAAACATTGTATTATCCATGGATTGATTAGAAATGGTACTTTAGTTTTTAAGTGAGTCTGACTGGCTATGTATGTATGTATGGTGTGTACAATCTGCACCAATGAAGCTAGAAGGCTGAAAATTCAACCATTTACTCTTTATTATGTCTAGAAAAAAACATTTCTGCTTTTCAAAAAGTCCCTCCCCAAAAGGTTTTTAGTGGATACGTTCAAATAACAATGTGTGTTTTTCCCCGAAGTGTACTATAAGTATGTGTCCAGCTGGATTAATGCTTTTTTTTTAAAATTTCAACTTCTATTTTAGTGATCAATGCACAACAAAGGATGAAAAAAGTAATTTATTCACTGATCAACTGTCTTTCTAATTTAATTGATCACCCCCCCATATGGCATGGTGCCAAACGACATTAGTCATGTGATGGTTTCTGTTGAGTGACTAACTAAAATTGCAATTTACGTTCTCATGTCGTATGGATTTATGGAAGAAATGAAAGGACAATTAGAATTGCTAATTTTCTTCATTACAACTTTTAAAAATCAATCAATTTTTCATATAAAATCCTTTGATATAATAGATTCCAGTCCATGGATCAAATAGTCAATAGATTCCAGTCTATGGATCAAATAGTCATTAGATTCCAGTCCATGGATCAAATAGTCATTAGATTCCAGTCCATGGATCAAATAGTCATTAGATTCCAGTCCATGGATCAAATAGTCAATAGATTCCAGTCCATGGATCAAATAGTCAATAGATTCCAGTCTATGGATCAAATAGTCAATAGATTCCAGTCCATGGATCAAATAGTCAATAGATTCCAGTCCATGGATCAAATAGTCAATAGATTCCAGTCCATGGATCAAATAGTCAATAGATTCCAGTCTATGGATCAAATAGTCAATAGATTCCAGTCTATGGATCAAATTGTCAATAGATTCCAGTCTATGGATCAAATTGTCAATAGATTCCAGTCTATGGATCAAATTGTCAATAGATTCCAGTCTATGGATCAAATAGTCATTAGATTCCAGTCTATGGATCAAATTGTCAATAGATTCCAGTCTATGGATCAAATAGTCATTAGATTCCAGTCTATGGATCAAATAGTCAATAGATTCCAGTCTATGGATCAAATAGTCATTAGATTCCAGTCCATGGATCAAATTGTCAATAGATTTCAGTCATTAGATTTGCACTAAAAAGATTATGTTCTTTCATTTATAAGTCCATGTTGATCAGTGAAAGAAAAAAAATTATCCCTTAAATTGATCCACTAAAAACTGGGTGATCAATGAATAAGTTAGTTTTTTTGCTTTTTGTTGTTTGTCATCATCGTTCAGGTCGTTTTTTTTTTGTTTTTTTTTCCACTCAACATATAATCAGACTAGTTGAAGTAATTATCTATACAGGGTTAAATATTCAAGGGAAAAAGTTTCCCTTCACTTTTGGCCCCTCAAAGAATCATGTTTACTGATAATTCTGGCTAGTCAATCAATAGAAACTGTCACATGACTAATGCCTTTAGGCAGCAGACCGTTTTAGGGGTGATCAATTGAAAAATTTTAAAAAGGCATTATCAATGAATAAGTTTCTTCTTTCCAAATCTTATACAGGTATCCTCCACTTTATAAAACATCATTTTTACAAAAGACCCCAAGCAGTCATAGCTTTGAACTATGTCTGTGAGCATCTATTCTTTATCTCAATTTATTTTGTGCATCTGCTACGTATCAGGAAAGTCAAAGAAAGCTTGTAAAGGTGTTATGCTCAGTGGCAGAAATAAATGATTATTTTTTAGGTCTGGGAACATTAAGAAATTTTTCCTATATGAATTATTGGTAATTGCTTCTTCACTTTGCACCAATTTGGCTAACAAAAGGTTTCATATGAAAGCTCTACTTTTGGATACAGGTTAGAAATGTAAGTATCTCGTTTTATTTGTTGGTTGGTAATCGGTGATGGTGTAGGTGTATATGTAAAAAGTTATGCAGAATTACATTCCTCATTCATTTTTTTAACCAAATATATGTTTTCTGAAAAGCTTTACAGCTTTACACATTATAGATATTACTGGAAAATTTTTTTCTCTTTCATTAATATAGAAAGTCTTTCAGTCCTGAAGCATTTAAGATGTTACTAAGTAAATTCCAAGTAAAGATCTTATGTACAGACTTTTTTTGTTTTGGTTTGGTTTGGTAGTTTATTTCATTTATGTAAAGCAAATCAATCATCCACTAATAACTGATACCCAAAAGATGTTCAATATGTATATATATATATAAGCTAGTCTGAATGATGATCATATTTTTTATTCTACAAAGGATAATAGAATCTATTGGAATTAGATTTCTCATTCATTTTTTAACCCCACATGTATATAGGTTTATTTGAATATAGATCTATCATAATTTTCATTTTATTTGGAATAATCAGATTAACAGATACTTTTTATTTTCCCTGTAATATATAAGTATGTAATATGTATTTTATATGATATGTTGTTTTTTAAATATTCATATATTTCTTTGCCTTTAATTCTTCCCAGAATTCCATTAACTAACATTTTTTTTCCTCCCTGTTTGTGCCGTCAAATATTGCCAAGGAATATTTCCTTTCATTCAGTAGGGAAATTATTTATTCACCTTTGCCAATGAAGTTGGAAGAAGTATATGAATTCGTGTTTGTCTGTTTGTCCACACAATATTTCCAAAAGTTTTTGTTGCTGTTAACCTCAATCAAACACACACTCACACACATAAAATGTAAAAAAGAATAGAACCCTTTGCCATCTCTGAGGGTACAAATTAGGCTTAATGTCTCACAAGCAGTACCCACCTTTATATTTTCATATCCAGTATGATCTTATTATTTTTCAATTCAAAAATGTTTTGATAAGAAGAAAATATAAATGAAAATAAAAAACTATTAATAATCCACCATTAAAAAAAGAATTTGTATTGCAATATTTCTAAAACAGATGTCAACTACTGAGAATTGTTTTCTATTAATTTTTTTTTACGATCTGATAATTTGCTTATTATAATATCTATTTAGAAAGTATTCTTTGAGAATATCTTTGTAGCTGTTTCTACTTAAATTTTCTTAATCTATTTTGAGAAAAACTTTTCTGAGATTATTCCAAGCTAGTATAGTTTTGTTAGATTGAATTTCTTCCATATTTCTCTGTGATAATATGTGACATAAATAAAGAGTCTTTTGATGCCTCTCTTGTATTTATAGAAAAAATCTGACTTGTTAAACATACTCACATGAAAGAAATCACTCTTTTCTCTCATGGTCCTAATTTTTTTTATGACATACATTCTGTTATTATTTGAATGTATTTTAGACCTGGCAATTTCTGTGCCATCATATCAAGCTTCAAATATAATTCCGGCTTCATGATATTAAATCCAAAGCCAACATTATTTCTATGACTATTACCTTTCTGGTTTTTGCAAATATTTCACATAAAAAGGTGGTGTGTAACTATTGATTCTTTCACAATATAAACATTAGAAAAAATTGAATAGCTTACAAATAAATCAAGGAATTTTTTCTTCGTCATATTTTTGAACTGAAGCTTCTAGATCTCCAACTTAGAGAAACTTTTTTTTGTTCTTCATTGCTGGGTTTTAATACCCAGCAGCAGATACATTTGTGTTCTTCCCAGAATGCAATAGTGCCATTTTGAATGAATGTTTTTGACTACGTATCCATATCTGAAGAACATACTTGAATGCTCTGTATATTCTGACTGCTTTCAAAGCGAACCATTTTTACCTATTTTCCACTCTTGTATAACCAAGTGAATGAATAAAAACAGATTTATAAATAAACAGGTAACAATAAGAGAATAAATATTGTAGTAAACAAATTGCTATGAAATTCAATAGAAACCGTCATGTGACCAACATCTTTTGGCTGCATACTGTGTTCAAGCAGATCAATTAACAAATTCGAAGAAAGGGGTGATCAATTAATAAGTTACTTCTTTTATCTGTTGTTGGGCAGTGATCATAAAGAAAGACTAAATTAAAAAAAGAAAAACTTGCGTGAATGCTGCCAGACACATACTAAAGGACCGATTTACCTTAAACATAGATTGCAAATTAAACCCCTACCCAAAACCTTGTTCAGACAGGGGAATTTAAAAAAAAACCTGGAAAACATTTTTTAGACATAATAATGTGAAAATGTTTAAATTTTCAGCCTCCTAACTCCGTTGATGCAACCTGTATGTATGGTGCACATATACTTAGCAAGCCAGACTAACTTAGAAACTTAAGAGACCTATGTTGACAGTTTCAGTTGACAGTTTCTAATACTGAAGTAGACAAATTGCCATGATATTTGAAGGAAACAAAATTAGAAAACACTTTATATGCCGTTTATGAAGCTAAAAAAAGGAAGAAGATTCCAGAAGCAATCAAAGACTTCAAATGTTTGGAGTTGAATGGACTCAACTGTGTAGTTAGAGCGCCTGAAACTAAAAGCTTTTTATTAGCTTTATACTCATATTTTTACTCACCATTCGTTCTGCTTAGGTTATTTTAGATTTCATACAATTTCTACGAGCTACTAAAGATAAGTTTTCTATTTTGTTATTTGGTCAAAGATAGAAAAAAATAATCTTCAAGAGATTATGGTAATGAGTTTGAAAAGTAGAAAGACCTTTCTGCAATTGGTGTACTGTTTTAAATCAATTCCTGAAGGTCTCATGACGGTTACTTTCAAGTGACTCGTCAGACATTGTCTTTTTAATCAAATATTTCTCTCTTCATGCTCCTTACCCCCGATGTCCAGTTCCCCCATCTTCCACACCCTCTACATTTGCAATCAGCATCCTCTTCATTCGTCTTCAAACAAAACAATCAAGTAAAAAAAAACATCCAAAAACATCCTGGAGAATTTCTTTGTTATTAATAAACCTGTCAGAAAAAGGCACCAAAAAGGTCCAAAACTGCTTTTTCCCCCGCCAAAAAAAACCCTGAAACATTTTAGGTGTCTAGTGAAGTACTGATGCCCATTTTCAAGTCAGTACATAAAATGGTATGGCCAAGAGCACTGAAACAGACAAACAAATAACTTCTAAATAAACAAACAATAGTACATATATATATAAAAAAAAGATCCTTGCCTTGAGTTTAGTCATAATACAAAGCAACAACAGTTAATATTAATTTTTGTAACACTTGAATTCATTTAAGAAAATTTGAATGATTCAATCAAGGAGCATAACTACTAAGGTTACCTCCCTTCAAAATTACGTTTTTTTTCTTCACTAATTTTTCCGTCTTGATAATTTGAAGAAACGTTTCTAGCACTGAAGAGTTCCAACCACAATTAGGAGCGGTATTAAGAAGTTTAGGAGTTGAATGAGGCTGAGAATTATTTTCTGAACGGTAAATCATGGTTGCAAATTTTGATGTGATTTTGCAATTTTTCAATTCTGGAAGTCATACTTGAATTCAAAAGATTAAAAAAATCTCAGTTGGCAACGCTGGACTCAGAAACAGAATCATTTTTTCTAAAAATCCTAATATCATTAACACTGAAATCATTAATTCGAAAAAACAAAACAAAGACATAAGTAAAACATCTAAATTGGCAACCAAGAAAAATTATTCTTGTTCTGAATCTAAGACTTGAATAAGGCTGAGAATAATTATCTGGTTCAGTAGAACAACAATGGTAAACCATGACCCTGACTGTTTCCCAAAACAGAAAGTATGGAGGGAAAAAAGAAAAAGAAAAAAGTGGGTAAAGAATTAGTCTCTTAAGAGACAACACCCGTCGGAGAAGGAATGGCCGGTGACAAAGTTCGGGTCTCTTGTGCATGCATTTGCTTAGTGATCTTTGTGGGTTTTAAGTCAGGTCAAGACCAAGACTTCATTGCTATAAGTTTCTATGACCATTCCCTTGGAAGGAAGAAAGTCCACTAAAGAGAGACCTAATCCCACAGCTTAGAGTGTACTGGGGAATTTGTCCTCTTGAAGAGTTCTCCATACTCTTCGCTTGTACTGGCAAATGCAATAGGAACCTTTTGGGTGCGAGGCAGACGTGCTAACCATTACACTATCCCAGCAGACAGAAAACAATGTGTGGCCATAAAATATTATAATTTAGATAAATGTCCGTCATATAGATAATGATGATTTATCTACTTGAGATTATAAAATATACAATGGAAGCATTCAAAGACGAGGAAAAAAACTACTGTTGTCTTTTTAATCAAATATTTATTCAAATTGCTTACCCACCCCCTTTATGTTTGTGGTCGGGTTTTTGCCCAACTGTCTGGAAGATGTCCAGTTTCCCACATCTCTCCCGTCCCATAGTCTATCAATCAGCTGCTCATATATTTTCATCCTCTTCATCTGTCAGAAACCGTCAACCAAAACTGTCAATATAGACCAACTTGAAAACTGAAGAAACCTGAATGGCTGGCTCTGTATCAACTATGCATACAGACCACACCAGTTGAGTTAGTGGTCTGGAAATTAACCCCTGGATAGGTTTTTTTTTTGGAGTGGGGGGTTCCAATTTCTGATTTAAGCTAATGCTAAAATAGTCCCTTAGTTTGTGGCTGGAGGCATTCACGCTTGTTTTTTTTTTGTTTTTATTAGAATTCATATTTTTTTAGTGATCACTGTCGTACAAAAGATGAGGAGAGTAACTTATTCATCGATTACCCATTTTTCGAATTTTTTTAATTGATCGCCCCAAACACAGCTTACTGCTAAAAGATGTTGGTCACATGACGGTGTCTATTGAGTGACCAACCAGATCTATCTTATTCCACTTAAAAGAGAACCGACTGATATGTTCACAACTTCACTTGCATTAATTACTTCCCCTTGATGATTTCTCTTTGTTGAGGAGAGATTTCTCATTCTGTCTCTGTTCTCACTTAGTCTATAAGGAGAATCACTTAGACTTATATTGTCTGATAAAAATGAGATAATGATGAGGCCAACTTCAGAACATTTTTAAGTGCTGTCTAGACTTCCGACATGAAGTATCATCATTTACCACTGCTAATGAAGTTGGAAGAAGTACGAGGGCTGTCCAAAAAGAAACCAAACTTTCAAAGCGGCATACCAATGAAACGTTTTAGTATGTCTGCTGCTGCTGCTGTTATGTTGTGATTATGAGCGAATCGGACTTTTGATATGAAATAAAAAAACAAACTGCATCAAGCCAAGTTGGTTAGTATTTGAGCTACACTTGTTAGAATAGTTGTGTGTGTAGTGAGCTTGTTTTGGCGTTTTGTTTTGGATGGCAATCACATTGAGGAATTGCATTTCGTGATTTTTGGGGGATTGTCGACCGACTGTCAATGGAGTTTTTTCCAAAGTGGTAGGAACCTGTGAAAGTCAGGCAATGATTTCCACAGATCACAGAATGCAGTTTTTCAATGTGATTACCTTCCGTTGATGCCAAGTGTACTACTGGTGGTCATTCCATCGTGTCGCCCCAGGGTCAGATCATACTTTACCGTCAACAGTTGAGTGCACTGTCATCGAGATCATATTCTGGGTTATCCTTGCTTACACTACAAATGGTGGGTGAATGCCTATCTTGTGATAGGGTTGTAACTATGATATATACCAAACATACCTTTTTGTCCCCCATTCCCCAAAATATATGCTTTTGCTTGTAACCCCTTCTGGAAAAGTGACTGTGAAGTGTTTGATCGTGTCAACTAAATTGATTTATGGGAAAATAGTTTCCTTCTTTGTTATAGATTGAAAAAAAACCTTTATCTCTGTTTTATTTCTATGCAATGAAATTACCATATATCCCAATTTCCAATACTCACTGGGCTCTTGGGAATATGATAACCTAAGCAATGGTAGCCATTAATTTTCTTCCAATTTCACTATCATCTGTTGACTGTAAAAAAAAAAGCTTTTGTTATTGTGAGTAATTCATGTTAACTCTTGCCTGATGTGCTAAAACTCAACATTGTCTAATAATTTCTGCAAGCATTTTGGTATGGCCCCCTTAGAACTTGCAGAAAGTCTGGCTGTAAGTTGGCCATAATTTGTTGGATGCACTCCCCCAGTTGATCCAGAGTTTGTGTTTTGGTGATGTGCACTTTTCTCCTTCATCCACCTCCACAAGAAAAAGTCATAAAAATTGAATATTTACAAGCATCACATATAATTTCCAACAGGGTCTTGATTCTCACCCACCCTGTATATCTAAAAATCAGTTTCTATCTTTTCTCTCTTTCTGCACTCCTTTGCAATCTCTGCATTCAGTTGCTCTCTCTCTCTCTCTCTTGATTCTGCATAAGTTATGATTCGTCTAGCTGAATATAGATGAACTAAGAGATTCTATATCAGCTGTGTGTACTCTGATGATAATGGTGTAATCAGCTGGGGGAGCTGTTTTAACCAGTTGGGAATAGATTTAATTCTTACTGACATGAACAACATTTTTGGGATTTGATTTACTTTGAAGGCCTTAATTTAGTTTGATGTTGACCGCTCTATTTATCAGACTCTTTTATTCTGAGTTTAGTCTTGATATTGTAATCATTGAGATAATAACAATATTGACATTAATTGGATTTATTGGATCAGATACCCTTTACAATTGGTCAATTTTGGAATAAAAATACATACCAAGGTTTGATTTGTTGAACAACCATAGCCATCAAAGATGGTGAAGTGTTCTATCTATTTTATATACATGTATGTATGTGTTAGTTTGTTAGTGTGTTCAAGTACTCCTAGCCATATTGCTTTGTCTACAGACTTGAAAATTGGCATCAGTGCTCCACTTGATACCCTCTGGAAAAATTTTTTCATTTTTGGAAAAAAAGCCTTTTTGACTTTTTAGGGTCTTATTCTGACAGGTTTGTTAATTTTTATTTTCCCAGAATCTAGATGTTTCTAGATATTTTTCCCTCTATTTTAGATGTTATCCAATGGAAAACACCAGTGATGTCATAAATAGAATTTATTCTGACCATATTTATTCTTTGTTGGAATTTTTTAGCATGACTTCAAATTTTGATGCTATTCTTGTTCAATTATTGACTGTGATGGCGTGTTTTTAAAAAAGAATTTAGTTTCATCATGATGGTTTTTAGCCAAAAGATAGCTTTGAATCTAATGACCAGAGAATGGATTAGCTACAAAATTGATACTTATAAAAACTGACTAAAACAGGTCTGGTTAGTCACCCAATAGAAAATGACATATTACCATCATCTTTTGGATTATAATGTCTGATGGAAAACTTTTGTTTCTTGTTTTTAGAAAATTCCTCCTAAAAATAAGTTTTTAGGAGGAGTATTTAATTTATAATGTAAGTTAATGCTAAATTGGTCTCTAGTTTATGTCTAGCTGCTTTCACGCTTGTATTCAAAGGAAAAGATACATAATTTCTTGATTTATCAACCAAGGAATGGATTAGCTAAAAAATCCATTGTTATAAAAAGTAGCTAAAATAATTAGGGAAATGTACAAAGAAAAATAATCTTATATTGGAAGATTCATTATCCATCACTATTTTTGTCACTACTGTAAAGCCATTGAATCTAAACCTCTGAAAGAATATAAGATCACGCTTTCAAATTTGAAGAAATCGACCACCTCATGGTTGTCAAATTAAATTCAGCCATGCCCAATTTTGGGGATGCAGACAAAAGTTTTTACAGCCTGCGCCCCAAATATTCCGTGTGTCCATTTTCTAGGTCAGCCATTTGACGGGGTTCTTTTGTTTTGAAATATCAGTCAAAGCGTTTCCTTCTTCTAGCTCTTCATCTGCTTCCTTTTGAAGCGGAAATGCCAATGTTTGTTTTTCTGACTGTCTGTCAAATCTCTGCCAGAAAATCTTTTTTTTTTTTTCTTTGACAGACATATTTGTCTTTGGGCTGTCAAATGTGCACAAAGAGTTTTAGCTGGAAAAACCCATCATCTAATCTATAAGTTAATTACTGGATTAACTTACCTGGCTTGACTTGTAAAATCTAACTAGAGTGTTTTTTTTTCTTGTTTGACAACTGTAATGATAGGTCTGGTTAGTCATTCAATAGAAACTATGATGTGACCAATGTCTTTTTGCAGCATACCGTGATGTAGGGGCTGGTGATCAATGGAAAAAAAAGGTGATCAACAAATAAGTGATTTCTCTCATGTTCTTGAGCTGCGATCAGTACAAAGATAGAATTTTCCATAAATGAGCAGGATGCAATCTAAGTGACCAATTTAGCATAAACATAGATTGTAAATCGAACATCTGCCTAGAAACCTATTTTTGAGAGGAATTTTAAAAAAATAAAAACATTTTTTTTTTCCTGGCATCATAAGGAGTAAATGTTGAAATTTTCTGCCCTCTAGCTCCATTGGTGTAGTCTGTATATGCGATGCGTACATAGCCAGCTGGATTAACTTGGAAACCGTAGAAACCTTTTTTGATGTCGACATTATCTGATATGACATTCTAAATGTCTGCAATGAGCAGAATAAGGAGTGGTCTTGGTGACTGCTCTCAGCGCATCATGGCATATCTATTGGAATGATAAACAATCGGGAAAGAAGCTCTAAATATTTTCACTTCCTCTCTTGCTGTCATCGCACGAAAAAAGAAAACAAATCAGAAATAAGGCACTCGGCAGTTCAGGTGCCACAATGTCCAGTTTTCTGGTCGCTGCTTGAAGGCGGCAGTAAAATCCAATTTAGAACATTGTTCTCTTCAAGATCTGACAATTAACGGCACTGAAGCTATCCAACAAATTGTATTTTTAAGAACCATTGTCAACTGTTAGCAAAACCGTCAACAGATGTTTTTTTCAGTCTTTAAGCCAGTCTGGCTGGCTATGGATGCATGTTCAAGCTGTACCAATGAAGCTAGAGGGATGAAAATTTAAGCATTCACTCCTCACTGAGTTGTTTGTTTTTTTTAATTTCCCTGTCAAAATAGGTTTTTAGCTGGGGGTTCAATTCCCAATGTAAGCTTCTGCTAAGTTGATCCCTTAGTTTGTATCCAGCAGCATTTTTTTTAGTGATTACTGCCCAACAAAAGGTGAGAAAATTAACTTATCCATAGATCACCACTTTTGCCAATTTTTTGATTGATCACCCCCAATGCAGCATACTGCCAAAAGTCATTGGTAACATGACGGTTTCTTTTGAGTGACTAAGTAGACCGTTTTTTCATTATTCGTTTGGATCATTTTAGTTTTGTTCATGTCTTTTCATCAATCACGTGCTTGCCTACGGATCAGTGGATCATTGTTCAATCCTATGTAAACTCATGCCAAAGACTTTAAAAATGGTACTCAATGCTCATCTGCTATGCACTCAGCACAAGGACTAGGATTGAGGAAGCTCAAGAGGTTTGAACCAAATCCAAGTTGAGTATACTAGTTCTTTTGAGATCATCAAGGTTAAGCTAAGTTGAGCCTGGTCAGTACCTAGATGGGTGAATATGTATGGCATGTTCTGGCTTCACTAATGGAGCTTGAGGGCTTAAAATTTACACCCTATTAACATTTACCCCTTATGTCTAGAAAGAATTTCATTCCTATCTTTTGAAAATTCACTCTTAAATAGGTTTTTTAGTGGAGGCGTGGGTTCGATTTGCAATGTAAGTTTCTGTTGAATTGGTCCTTCAGTTTGTGTCTGGCAGTATATGTGCTTGTTTTTTTTTTTTTTCAAAATTCTGACTTATTCAGTGAAAGCTAATCCGTCACGGAACTCAGTTTGAAAAGCAATTTCTCAGTTGAGAAGCACGCATAGCATGTAGGGAAAAAACACGCTAAACATGACATGAAAAGATCAGAAAATGGCACAATGCATCGAAAAAGAAAAAGAAACGTGTGTCAATGATAAGCTAAAAACCATTAGCAAACCTGAATGCATATGTGCAGACCAAGAAAAATGTAATAATATATATTTCCTAAAGCATCACATGAAAGCAAAACCCTCTTAGCAAAAGGGGAGAGAACCAAATCCATTTCCTGAAGATACGAGAGACACCAGAAAGCATTCGGAGAGCGCATGCCTCCGCCAACGCCATACACTAACTAAAAACCGAATGAAAGTAGAATATAAAAGAGAAGGTCTTGTTAGTCACTCTATAGAAACTGTCACCTGACCAACATCTTTTGGTAGTATGCCATGTTTGTGGTGATCACTTAAAAAATTAGAAAAAGGGGTGATCAATGAATAAGTTAGTTCTCTCGCCTTTTGCTGGACACTAGAAAGTCTAAATTTTCAGAAAAAAGGAGTATTGATGCAAGGATAAATTTAGCATGAAGGTTCATTGTAAATTGAACCAGACATCTAAAAAACCTATTTTTGGGGAGAATTTTGGAAAAACAAACATTTTTTTTTGTAGACATAATAAGCACTAAATGTGTGAATTTTTCAGCTCTCTCCCTCCATAGCTATAGCCTGTATGCAATATACATATGTTGCCAGCCAGCGATACCAATTCAAAAACTGAAGAAACCTTTGTTGACTGTTTTGGCTGATGGTTTCAATAAGTTACTTCTCTTGCCTTTTGTTGGACATGATCCCTAAAAAAGTCTGAATCTTCAAAAGACAAGCATGAATACTAGCAGACACAAACTAAGGGATAAATTTAGAATAAATGTACGTGGGTTTTTCAATTTGCTATTTTAGCAAGAATTCGAAATAAGAGAAGTTTTTTTTATAGACATAGACACAGTAAAAAGTAAATGTTTAAATTTTCAGCCCTCTAGTTCCATCAGTATGGTCAGCACATGCGATACATACATAAATTGATAGCCAGCCAGTCCAACTTTAAAACTGCAGAAACCTTTGGTGACAGTTTCCGTTATTGAAGAACGGGAGAGAATGCGATTTTCACAAGATGAGTTACTTCCTTTGAAATATAAATTTGCGCACTTTTCTGTTTTAACCCTTTTTCGTACAGAATAATAAAAGTATCCCTTGCAAAAAAACACCTGGATCCACCCTATAATTTAATAACTTCTTCCATAGCTCATTGCCCATCTTTCAATAAAATCCTCTTGTCAATTCATTAATAATTCTCGGGATTTAGACTGAACATTTATTGAATCGATTCTTTCTGACAGATTTTCCTTATTCAGAAAATATTATTAGGCAGGTTTCTCTCTAACATTGTGATGCTTTCATTTTTCAAGGATTAAAAAAACCATAGATCATTTTTCAGTTTTTAAGCCAGTCCTGCTGGCTGCTCATGTATGTATGTATGGTAAATACAGACTGTACCAATAGAGTAAAAGGGCTGAAAGTTTCAGCATCTACTACTTATGTCTAAAAAAAAAACATTTGTTTCTTCCCTAAAAATTCTACCCTGAATAGGTTTTTAATAGAGGTTTCAATTTTCAATGTAAGTTTATGCTAAATTGGTCTATCAGTTTGTGTCTGATAGACTGAATTTTCAAAAAACAAGCTATTTAGTGATCACAATCCAACAAATTATGAGAGAAGTAGCTTTTCATTGATCACTCCTTTTTGATTTTTTAATTGTTTGCCTCTAAGATGATTACCTGCCAAAACATGTTGATCATGTAACAGTTTCTATGGAGTGACTAACCAGACCTAATTTTTCCTCTATTATTTGTGACCTCCTTTTTTTCTCATGACACCTGATATTGATTATGTATACCTCTTTCCGTTTTATCATGTGCCAATCTTTATACTTGATATTCTGACAGCCTTTCCATGATAGTATTATGAATTACTTTGAGCCTTTCTCATTTTTTAAATTCTTGCTTTCCCACACTTGCAAGATCTCTTCATCGCACACTCAACTGTTATGCCCAGAGGCTGTATAAATAGGCAGGTGCACATCAACATTCTGATGTCTAATGCTATCAAGTGGGTCTCCGATTGAAAGCCCGCCCACTTTCTTTCAGAATGATTAACCAACAATCAAACATGTTGCAAGTTCCATTTTGAGATACCATATATTTTTGACCGAAAAAATGGCTTAAGATCAGCAGTTGGACTTAATCATATTGGTAGAAAATGGTCAATACTTATACCTATATGAATACAGTGTTGATAGACATAATGACTGTTAGTGAGCAATAATCCTGGTTGATCTAACTCAATTATTTATTCTGGTTTTGTATGAAATGCTACATAGGTAATCTACGGTGTGTACCGTGTAATATCCTTTCTCTTGCTAGATTCAACATCACTGATGAGAATATCACTTTTATGGCCTGAAAACAATGATCGATATGTTAAAGATAAAAGATATTCATGTTTCAGTGACAGCTGACCAAATGCTATAAATGGTTAGTTCATAAGAAAGGGATTTTTTTTGTGAGGAAGTCATGGCTCAAAGTGGGCTCATATTTGAGTCTGTCGATGTTCTGAAATTTCATGCTTAATTTTGAACTAAAACTCACTGTTGATTTATGATTTGTATTTTAAAAATATATGGTTTGTTTTTTTTTTCATTTAACTCATTTTGAACTTGGGTAGCCTTTTCAACAATGAATGCATTGAAAATTGCAAAACTTCTAGATTTTCTACCTCTGTTATAGAATATCAATAGTTGGTCCTCTCTGATAACTGCTCCTTCATTTTGTATATACTAGATGTGGACCTATGGGGGGGGGCGGTCCTTAATAACAGTACGATCTTATTTTAAATCCTTGACTCTTTTTTACCTTTGTTGTAATTTTATTAATTGCGTTTTATCTCAATTTTTTTCTCTGGACGATTACCTGCCAACAGTGGGTAAATAGTGCTGATTGGAGAATGAAGACCAAGCGTTTGGTGAGATTCAAACCCACATCCATCATAGCAAGGGGGAAACACTGTTTAGCCCAGCCTTCTTTACAAATCAGGCCATTAAGACTTCAACTAGAAACAGATGTTCAGATAAAACTTATCCTTCCTTTCAATTGTTTTAAAATGATAAGGATTTATTATATTTCATCTGATAAGAATTAAAAAAAGCCCTGGAAAACCAGTACCATTTTACAATTGGTGTGTCATCAGGCACACCTAGATGTAGGGGACATAACCGGTAGACTTGCTCTTTTAACATATGACATGCAGGTGAAAGTTCGGCTCTTTAATAGCAACTAATTCAATTCACATTCAGCAACAGGTTTTTATCTCTTGGCGAGATGTAGCTCTTTGGGAATTCTGCTGAATTTTCCATAACTATTCCACAAAGGTAGATTCCTTTAATTAATAACATATTTGCTGCGACCTCTGAAATATAGAAGATATCAGTGTAAAGGTGACAACCTGTCAAGAATAGCCGGCAAGGCCTCCAGGTGTTCAAGAGTTGATGCTTGGTTGTTATGGAAACAAAATTCAACCAACTATTGATGAAAAAATCAGAAAATAAATCGCTAATTTTGAAGTACATTGCCGCTATGTGGAAGATATTAGTATCATGAGGGCAGGCATGTTTGGAACGGGATGGACTTCATGCTATGTGGTGTAGCCTGCAATAATTGTCATATAAAATAATTTTCTATTCATAGTATGAAACTTCAGCTTCGAATTATTTCAGTCTCTTCCTTAAGTTGCCAATTTAAATATTTCATATCTAAATTTAGATTTAAAACTTGAGATGAAAGATCTAAAATTTGTAGTTTTTTTTATCAAATTTCTCGAGAACTGTTGATCCCCAAAACTTTAAACTAGACACCGCACTGCCTTATATCTAAAAATATATCTGGCTTATGTCAATTTTGTATAATGGCTAGTTGTTGAATAATTGCAGTGTATTAGATTTATTGAAAACTTCTGATCAAAATTACTTGAAACTCAACTGTGCAATGTCTACTATACTGATTTAATACATTCATTCAATGGCCATTTGTTGATTTATCTAGGTGCATACACATCCGTATAGATTTCTCTGAATGGTACATCCGGTTTCATAGAAATCTCCACTTGAAGTATTGAGATACTATTTTTTTTATTCATTTATTGATAACAACAATCAAAACAGAATTTAAAAAAAATTCTGTTATGTCATCTAACTATGATTTAATCTGATTTTGTTCTGTAGGAAAATTTCAACAGAAAATTTCTCACTTTAAATCTATAAAAACCTTCTTGTAAACACAGGTGTTGTATTCAGCTAGAAAAAAATATTAATTTAAAGATCAATTTTTGTGGTAAATCCAGAACACTGGATTTGAATGACTTCAAACATAGCACTACAATGGTCGATGCTTGGACTAACATATCTTGTGTAACTCTGTATAATGGCCACTTATGGAGTCATCTCGGTGCATAAACACAGGAATTTCTCAAATTATAGTGAGACCAGTTTCAGTTTTAAACATGTGTATATGTATAGATTTGGCTTATCTGTCTGGAAAGGGTTAAATATCTAAGCCTCATTAGCAAATTCAAAACAACTGTTTTATTATTACCAGCTTAGTCGACTTAGCAGCTATTTAAATAATTGTCAAACAAATGGGTCTAGTTAGTCACTAAATAGTGACCATTGACTTTTGGTAGATTGCAGTGTTTTGGTTGATCAATTAAATAATTGAAAAAAACGGTGGTCAATGAATAATTTACTTTACTCGACTTTTGTTGGGCTGTGATCACTAAGAAGTTTAATCCCCCTCCCAACAATTAAAAGCTAGTGTGAATGCTGCCAGACATAAATGGACCAATTTAGCATAAATTGTCATAGAAAATTATACTCCTACTAAAGACCTATTGGGTGGGGTGGGGGGATTTTTAGAGGAAAAAAAAAGATTGAATTTTCAGCCCTCTGGTGTGACCTGCACATATGTTACATATGCAGCCAGCCAGCTAGACCAACATGAATACTGAAGAAATCAGTGTTGACAGTTTTGGTTGATGGTTTGCAACATTGTGAATTTATGTGATGAATCTCAGGAAATTAGTTCTGTCTTGTATCCAAGATGGTAAGTCACATAAAGGAAACAACTTAATGAAAAAATAACTTCGTTTCTTAGAAAATAAGTAATTGTATGCTAGTACCTCAGAGATATTTGTGAAGAGAGAAGAACTCTATAATGGTATCTGACTGGCTTTTTTTTTACTTTTCAAATAGTAACGAACTCTCGCATCTTCAATGACTTTGCTTCGGAAAAATGCTATTTCTTTTTTTTCCTTTATAAAAAAAATCAAAATTTGAGCCTATGAATGTCAACATTTAGATGGGTCTTATAATGCGAAACAATTTTCTTTTTTCATACTGAAAACTATAACAAGGAAGATTATTTCTTTGTTAGCCCATCAAAAATAAATGTCAAAAATTAAAGCAAGGAATTAGTGCTATTATGTTGGTGATGGCTTGGCTCTACAAACGGAGATCCGGGTAGGTGTTCCATGGTTTCAGGTCCTATGTTGACAGGACCTGTATGTGAATAACCCAGAGTGTTGTGCAATGGATGAGTGCATGGTTGACCCAACCATTCAAAACCAAGAGATTGCATGCCATGGCCCACCAAACTGGCAAGGATAACTGTGAGGCTCCAAGGTCGTAGGTGTGACAGAAGTTTCCTTCTAGTAGATGCTTGAGGTAAATGCATTCCAAATGATCTTACTACAGAAATACATAGAAAATCAGGAAGACAGGGATTGTCAGTGGTCAGGAAGAAAGACAAGCATTAGTAACAGACAAAATAGGGTTTTATATATTCATGACATTTGCAGCATTAGGCTAAATAGGAATCAGATGATTGCGTCATACCAATCTTCTTACTAGAGAACGTTGAGTGGGCCTTCTGGCATTGAAAATTACTGGCTCCACTGGGAAATATGCAACTGTTTTGTACGCTTACTAAATATTTATGATAGAAACCATCAACCAAAACTGTCAATATAGGTTTCTTCAGTTCTCAAGTTGATCTGGCTGTATGCATTATACATACATAGCTAGCTAGCCAGCCAGCCTGATTCACTTGAAAACTGGGGAAACAAACCTATGTTGACAGTTTTGCTTGAAGGTTTCTAACATTCTGCAATCATTAAATTTAAATGAATTATGAAATGTTTCACTCAAAACCACTAATGAAATTGAATTGTGGAAATCAGCAAATCTTCCGTTTATTTGCAAAAGCTTTCAAAACAACTGTTTTTCGTATTTTTCTCTTCTGTTAAGCTGTTATCAATGCTGGAATAAATATTGGGTAAAAAAGAAACAACAATTTCAGTAGATTGATGTCTCTGATTGCAGATCTGATGTACAGTAGAGATAGAAAGATAGAATACCATTTGGAAGCCCAAACTATGATTGATAATATTCAGTATAATGACCATATAGATTATGTACATAATGAAGTGAGGATTTGCTACACAAACACAGTTATGTTTCTACCTTGTTTGGGCTTCTTCAGACAAATCTCCAAGAAGAAGCCTAAACAGGACAGAAACATACAGGGGTCTGTGTAGTGAATCCTTCTTCCATTATATTTTAAACTCTACTCTAAATCAACTTAAGATTAACTTAATGTTTGATGTTGAATGTATCGAACACTCTGAGATAAACCAATCATACATTGGACATTGTATCATATTATATTACATCCCTGATTTGCATTATATATATAGTACACTTAGTACCTTGATATCAAAATTCTGTGTAAAACATGAAAAACACTGAAGAAAATCACATAAATAACATATATATATATATATATATATATATATATATATATATATATGATTATAAATTGCGTTGAATAACATAGAAACATTTATTTGAAACAATTTCCCATTGCTATGTGGTTAATGTATCACTTAACCTATAAAAATGTGAATAGAATAAACAATCAAAGAAAATGGAGGGAGTTTACAGGAATCGAACCTGCAACCGATAGGGTAACTGCTTCAACATAGCGATGCTCTTACCATCATTTCAAACAATTGTTTCTATATAACATAATGCAATTTATAATCATTCAGTCAGATCATACGTAGCCATTTCTTTATACATACACACACAAACACACACACACACACACACACACATATATATATATATATATATATATATATATATATATATATATATACACATATGTATATGTATAACTGATGGGACCTTATAAATCAGAGGAGTTTTGAGTGGTTTGTGTTGTTTTCAATGAATTTTGGCAAAATGCCACGAAAACAATTAGAGTATTTGTGGCTCATATGTTTACAGAAGCATCAAGCTATCAGAATCTTTTAGGAAAAACTCCCAATATAGCTAGCTAAACCAACTTGAAAACTGAGGGAACCTACACATGTATGTATCATACATACAGGCCACACCAAAAAAATCATAGGGCTGAAAATTTAAACCTTTACCCCCTATCTCTACAAAAAATGTTTTTTGTGTTTTTTAAAAGAATTGGAGGGAGGGGGGTCAATTTTCAATATAAGGCTATGCTAGATTAGTTACTTACTTTATGTCTGGCAGTATTCACCATTGTTTTTTGAGAATTGGGAAATTTTTAGTGATCACTGTCCAATTAAAGGTGTGACAAGTAATTTGCTGCCAAAAGATGTGGGTGACATGACAGTTTCAATTGACTAACCAGACTGAGAAGAATTTGAAAAACAGGATAATTGCAAAGTTTCTGCCAGTTATTTCTGATAATATAGCTAACCAATGGTATCTGCTTGGGTGGGGGCAAACTGTGTATTTGCCCCTGGATCAGGCCTTCTCACCAAGGGCAAGGGTTTTGAAACTTGGAATCTTACGATTGACAAATGATAATGCAATACAATTGTTTGATGTAACCCCAATTTGATATTTTCATATAATAAGACTATTATTATTTGCTGAATCTGATGCTTTCGTGTCAGCCCGGGGTCCGGTCATACGTGAACTGTCAGGTGCACTATCTGACAGTCAGGTAATACAGTAGATCATACTTTTTTACTCTGCAAATGGTGGGTAGAATACCTATCGTATAACAGGATTGCCACTTAGATATATTCTGAATATATACCCTTTTACTTTCCTCTTGAAATATATGCTTCTCACCCCACCCAATCAGTGACCCAATTATTTCGGTAATTATGGATTCTTACACAACCAAAATGCTAGCCTCATGCTCAAGGTGGCCTTTTTCACTTAGAACTTGGTGGTTCACCAATTCCATTCTCTGCGCTGATAACTGTTAGGCCGCGGGCTCCTCCTCCACAAATCCGGGGACAAAATAATTCCAATATGATGTATAGTGTTCTGCAATCATCAGATTTAAATGAATTATGAATTATTTCAATCAAAACCAATTAAGATTTTTTCTCCCAATTTTATGGATCAGCAAATCTTCCCTTACGTGTTTTTCTTTTCTGTTTTTTTTTTTCAAGTTATTCATAGCTGGCATTGTTCAGGTGGAAATAACCTTGTATATAAATAGATAGGATACCATTCGAAAGCTAAGATTACTATTCGTAATATGACCATATAGATTATTCTGGAACTAATGCAAAACCTTATAAATCAGAATAGTTCTGAGTGGTTTGTGTTGTTTTCAATAAAGTTTGGCAAAATGCCATGAAAACAAAGTATTTGCATCATGCTCAAAGGGTCATCACTGTTACCCTAAACAGACGGATTCAATCATTGTTGGTGGGTTTTGGTTATTCATGTGCTCTGACATTTACATCTATCTCTCTGCTCGGATGGTATGATGGTTAGCACATCTGACTCACACTCAGAAGATCATTGGTTTGATTCCTGGTAAGAGTGTGGAAAATTTATCAAAGGACAATTTTTCTCTATTGTCTCAGCAGCTGATTGAGTACATTCTAAGCTGTGTAATCGGGGTGGAAGGCAAGTATTGACTGCCTTATGATTATGTCCTTCCCAGGACAAAAGTCGAGCATACCTTTACCTAACTTTGAAGATGCCTTGCCAACCCAGAAGATTATGGCTAACTCATAATCCAAATGGGTTATGCATTCTGCAATATAGTTGAGGAAGCATTTATGATAAATCTATCTATGTATCTGGAGAGTCCAGAATCTCGATAGTTTGCATGCTCACACTCCCCTCAATGAGTAGGGAAAATGTTTTTTTTTGTTTTTAAAAATTCTCCTCCAAGATGGGTTTTTTCATCTATCTATCTATCTATCTATCTATCTATATATATATGTATATATATATATATATATATATATATATTGAAGTGCCTGTTCGGGAAAGATTGGACTTTATTGTGTGTGGAGCAGCTAGCCATAATTCTTATTAATTTTCTATCTGTCGAAACTATGGCTTCAAAGTATTTGGGTTCTTTTCTTCAGTGTTGCCAATTTAGATATTTCATTATATAAATTCTGAAGAGCGAAAGTCAAGGGAGATAATTTATCAAAATAATGAGGAAAGATCAATAATCTGTACTTTTTTGTTTTATTAGATTTCTCCAGAACCACCGATCCAAACAATTTCAAACTGCCACATGTGCTGACTAATATATCTGATGAATGTTAACTTTGTACAATGGCCAGTTGTGGAGCAATTGCAGTTCACATATACACAGATTTCTACATTAAAAAGACTGAGAAATAATGAGATGAGAATCTAAGTTGAAACCAGTTATTGAGTCTTTGTACTACCAGAGGCTATTTAGCTCAAAGGGAACAGCATTGCTATGTTGAAGCGGCTACCCTCTTGGTGGCAGGCTGACTCCTGCAGCAGCCCCATTCTCTTTAATTGTTTATTCTGATTACATTGTCTAAATTGAATGATATGTTAACTGTGTAACAACAGGAGATCGTTTCAAATAAGTTTCTATATGATATAACTCGATCTATAATTCATAATTCATGAACTGATAAATAACATATAAATCTGAACTTTCCTCTTAAAGCACATTTACTCTATGATCAGTTGGATATCACCAATTGGTTTTGTACTGATATTTGTCTTCAAAATCATTGTTATATTACTCAAATTAGTTCTGAATCATTATACAAGGAAGGAAAGTAGTCTGTGTCCATTGACATTTGTGTCTTCATTTCAACGAATCTAGTTTCTTGGAGGCTGATGATATCGGAGTATTATGTGTCCATATTTGTGACGAGTTGATGTTTCGCCATTGATGCCAGTCCAAAGGAGTTCAGAGTCATACTGGTGTGCAATTTATGATAAAAGACTTAGAGACAATAAGTCAGCAATAATGGTTTGGTACTGCAATAAGTAATTTACTTGTCTTGCTCTGGTATTTGATAGTCTTCATAGTCCCTAAGCCTGCTACTGACATTCTTTTCACAAGTTTTACCATTCCTGTAGACTTCTTATGGTGCATAGGGCCACAACCAATCAGCTACAGTTCCAGTTGCAAGCAGGTTTTTACAGAGTGGAGTTGCTCGCACCATACCCAACTATCCTCTTTTACCAAGGCTTGGGACCAGCTTTGGCCACTACCTAAATATAGGCTTTTTTCTTTCTTCATTTAGATGGAATATCCTAAAGATGCTAAAGGACTCTAACTGACTTGTTATTTCACCATGGTCTTTTGGTCACATGCTGTGTTTAGGCTGATCAACTGACAGATTGGCAAAAGGGGTGAGCAATGGAAAAGTTACCACTCTCGCCTGTTGTTGGGCAGTGATCACTAAAACAGAAAAATTTTCAAAAAACAAAACTTTCCTTTTTCTCAACATATCAAGGATTAAATGATTAATTTTCTTACTGTCTAGCTCTGTCGGTACTACCTGTACATGTGATACATAAATAGCCAGCCAGACCCATTTAAAAACTGTAGAAAACTCTGTTGACAGTTGCAAACAAAATGTGTGCACTTATCGGAAAATGCATATAATTTGATTTTTTAAAAGAAATAATCTGTCTAGCATTTTATTTTAGAACTCTCAAAAAACAAAAATTGTTCACAAACAGGAAAAAAACCTGAGCAACGAACATTTCCATCTTTATCTACTGAGCAATGGTCTTGCCACTTGTTATTCAGATCAGCGATTGAAGAAAGTTAAATAGTCAGCCATGAAAAATTTAGTCTGGGATCAATGACAATTGATTGAAAAGAATTTTTAGCAATTACTATGTGTTTGGCAGAGTAATCTGTTAGTGTACCAAATTTTTAAGAATTCAATACTGATCATCTTATATCTGTGTATGTGGGTGTTTATTTAATATATATATATATATATGGCAAACAACTGATGACCCAACAAGAGATAATTTATACTTTGTTCCATAATAATAAAGTTTAGGGGAAACAATGAAAAAATACTTTGGAGGATTACATACATTACATTGACAGATATTTTTGAAATGGGTGAGTGAAGTGACACACAAAAAAAATCTATTGAAAAAGTCTTTTAATCTTTACTGTTTAAAGCTGTAAAGCTTTTTAGTCTATATATATAACAATACGAAAAAATATTTTTCAAATAATTCATTCTGATTAGTTTTGACTTGCTTCTTTATCAAAGATTTGAACTCAAATGAAACACTTTCCACCAATTCACTCTGTCGTGGGATAATATCACATGGTACAAGATTGGGAAAGAAAATATTTTAATGATATTAAAAAACAATGAGAGCATTTTTTTATGGTTACTTCATATTGAAATATTTTGGTGTCTAATTTTATCATCCAACAGTGTGAATTGGAAGAGTGTGTTTCATTTGAGCTCAAATCTCTGATAATGACGCGAGTGGAAACTAGTTGAAATATTTTCCCGTTATCATTTAATTCATATATTTGTCGGATATCATATCCATATACTTATGGTATGTATATGATATTAGAAAAGACAATGTGGAAAGAAAATTGAATTGTTGGCAAAATTGAACGATTCATTCCATTAATGTGTTTTGTCTAGAAAAAAGACCTCAGAACGTGTGGAAATACAAAATGTTTAGATTCTTATAGGGAATTTATCATGTTTATATGTTATCACTCGGAGGAGAAGGGTCATTAATCATCAGGTTGTTTTCACGTAGGATAGTGTTTATGGGCGTTATAAATTGCGTCTACACCCATAAACACTATACGTTGCAAATCAATACATTCAAGAAGGAATGTATTTTGATTGATTTCTGTTACTGCAAAAAGCCCACTTGATCACTTATGTAAACCCCCAAATAGATTTGAATCTTAATATATTGCTAAAAAATAAGACAAATTCCTCTCCATTATTTCTTTATGCAAGTTCCAATCATTATTTTATTAATGATTTAAAAACAAAGACACGTATTAATCACATGTATTCCTATAAACCTTCTAAGAAAGAAATTTTGTGAGTAAAAAACCGAACCGAACGATCCCAATTAATCCTAAATCAATGTTGAAAATAGAAACTTTTCCCATTTGTACCCTTTTGGAAGTCCTGGATCCATCCTTGCACATGCATTCCTTCCTCTACGATTGGAATAAAACTTTAAAGATCTCGTGCTTTCGTGCTTTGATTAATCCCCCTCACTATACTAAAGTGCTTGGATAGTTTAATGCTTTGCACGTCTGCCTTGTACGCAGGTGGTCCTGGGTTTGATTCCTAGTATATTGCAAAGTGTGTGGAAAATTCTTCATAGGGAAAAATTTCTCTGTGCACTCAGCAGCCAATTGAGAATACTCTAAGCTGTGTGATTAGGTTGGAGGTAACCCTTCAGTGGACTTGCATCCTGCCAAGGGGGTGATCATGAAAACTTGTAAGTATAAAGTCCTGATCTCGACCAGACCAGAGGCTTGCAAGGAACACTAAACTGAGGCATGCAAATGAAACTTGGACTAGGTCAATGGCTGTCCGTACTCCATTTGGGAAGTGTCTCTTAAGGAGACATTTTACATATCATCTCTTAGCACCATTTTGGTATCATAGTTTCTTCTTACAGCATTTCCACCGGGATTCACTTGAACGTTGTTGATCAATAATCTGTAAATAAGTAAGTAGTATCCTTATGCTGGTTTCAGCGGTCCCATCTTTGACTCTACATATCTCTTTACTATTTACTCAGCTGGTTCGTGATACTTGAATTAGAGTTCACCTTATACTTCTTTACCGATAGCTAGAAGAAGAGAGAGAGAGAGATTCTCAGCCAAAGTTTGAACTCGGCCAACACGCACCTCTATTAATAGCTCAGGGGTTGTCAACATGGACTTATGCAAATTCTTTCTATAAGGCGGGCAAAAGGCTTGAGTTTCCAAAACAAAAATCTGATTACTCTGATTTGCTTGAAATTTAATACATCTTGTGAATTAGGTGGGGCACTTTCCCCCCTGAAACTTACGCTTTTGGTGGCTCACTTTGTGGCCAGTTGCAACCATTGCATTTCCTTCTAAATTTGTCGATTCCATTGTAATATCGATTGGATTATTATAGATTTCCCTCAGTGCCGGGTTGCGTAATCGTCGTCTTTCAAAGCCGAGCCGAGCCGAGCCGAGCCAAGCTGTGTAATTGACTGTTCATGGGAGGCTATTTGAGGAATGAGTGACAGTGGTGTCCATTTTTTTACCTCTGATATGAAGAAATGTCAAAACTTCTTGAAGGATTCATCAATGATAAAAAAATTCTTGGTCGAGGCATTGTAAGAGATCTGGAGCACAGGGCTATTTTAATTTTTGTGTCTGAAATTAGTTATGGATGCCAAAGTTCATGATGACCGAGGAAGATACTCTCGACCATTTCCGATCTTTGGGAGAAAGTCAAGATTACTACTGAACAGTATTCTGACTCAAAAAATATTTTTGCACTAGTTTGATTGCCAAAAAACATCCTAAATATTCCAAACACACCAGAAAGATGCTAAAAATGGCAGGAAAAAAATGGCCAGGACGTAAAAGCATGTCTGCCTGAATTTAGTGCTTTTTCATACTGCCAATGGAGCTAGAGGGCCAAAAATTTATGCATTCACTCCTTATCATGTCTTGAAAAAAAAACACATTTTTTGTTTTTTGAAAATCTCCCTTTAAATAAGTTTTTATTCAGGAGTTCAATTCACAATGTAAGTTTTAATGTCTGACAGCATTCACATTTGATTTTTGAAAATTCTGACTTGAGTGATCTCTGCCAAACAGGCAAGAGAAATAACTTATTCATTCATCTTTTCCAGTGTTTAATTGATCACCCCTAACATGACATGCTTGCAAAAGATATTGGTCATGTGACAGTTTCTCTCATTTTGTGGCTTCTATCACAATAAATTTATTGCAGTTTGACTCACCAACAACGTATCACAGATACAAACCACACCAACAGAGCTAAAGGGTTGAAACATTTACTCCTTATTATGTCCAGGAAAAATTTTTTGTTTTTGTTTGTTTTTAAATCCTCTCATGTAAAGAAGATTTTTGTGGGGGGTTAGTTTGCTATGTAATTTTATGGTAAATTGGTCCCTTAGTTTGTGACTGGTAGCATTCATGCTTGTTTTCTCAAGATTTGGACTTTTTTTGGTGATCACAGCCCCAAATCTGAGGAGAGTATTTCATTTGTTGATCACTCCCAAAACGGCATGCTGCCAATAGACTTTGGTTACATGATGGTTTCTATTCAGTGATGATCCAGACCTGTATTTTGATTATTCATGTCTGTTTCTGCTAGTAGTCCACTTGATTACTTGAATAAACTCCTGAATAGATTTAAGTCTTGATATCTCGCTAGAAAAATAAATCATGAAAATTTATTATCCACTTTTTTTGTAAAAATCATTAAAAATCAATAAAGTGCAAAAGATTTATTTGAAACTGTCAAAACGGAAACTGTAAGATATCTTTTTTCTCTGTTTTGCAGCATTTTCTGTGATCTGGCAATGGTCGGGTTCGGAGGTTGCCAAATTAGGGAGGTACAACTGTACTTGACTTCAAAACCTCAGACCGCTAAGAGCAGTAATCCTTGGGATGGAGCGCATTCCCCATACAAGGGGTAATTTGAAGGATGGGGGGCAATTTAGGATTCCAGTTCAAAGTGTGTTCCATGACTGAGTTAAAGTAAGGGTTAGTTAATCAAAGCAAGGGAGTGCAAGATTTGGCTGAAGGCCACAGATTTAATTATACATTTGCCAAAGCATAAGAAATGTGGTTCTTTTTACCACACGAATATGCAATTATGTTACTTTTGTGATAGTACGGAGGACATGAAATTTTTTTTAGCTGTTGAGGAGACCATAGAGCAAGTCAGATTGAGAAACACTGAGCTGGAGTGTTCAGAAAAACTTTTTCAAATAAAGTTGATCATATGAGGAATAGATTCTTGTTAAGATCAACAAAGAAAATGTTCCTATTAACCAAGGGACCATCAAAGTTTTTTGGAGGCAGGTTATAAATGTTTTTTTATGTCTTGTGAACCAAAACAAATAAAGAATGAAACAATGATTATTCAAGCCTGGGGAAACAGCTTGTTTGTTAATTACTGTTTTTTCAAAAAATATTATAGGTATATAAGCCTTCAGAAACTTCCATATGCTGAAAACTTGAATAATGGGATATAACATCAACTACCCTAGTTAGCTAAGTATATTAATAGAAAAGCAGGAATGTGTAATGTTAGAATATTTTTAGCTATAAAACAATGATTCCTTTGAGGCCATTGTGCAAAATGTGACGTTTGCTTTGATTTTCGATACTGAATTTTATCCCTCAGTAACCAAAGCAAGATGAGGAAAACACAATTTTTCATATGCCGAGTCACATATTAAATAAAGTTTACGAACCCGTTGAAAGAGACTGCGGGCTGGATTTGGCCTACATGCCGTAGTTTGCCGAACCCCCGTTATAAACAAAGGAAAAGTTTCTCACATGATTTTTCTTTTTCTTGTCATCGATTAAATTGATCTCAATTGATTGAAATCTAACCTTACTAATGGGTACGCAGCTGACTCTATCCTGCTGTCTAACATTAGTTTTGGTGGGGATCAGGTTCAGAATTGGATACAAAATGCACATTCCATACAGCTATATTACAGAAAAAACAGGTCTGGTTAGTCTCCTAATAGAAACTGTTATGTGAACAACGATTTAAAAAATTGGAAAAATAAGGGGTGATCAATGAATAAATTACTTCTCTCACATCTTGTTTGAAAAGCATGTCTGAATGCTGCTGAACACCAACTAAGAGATCAATTTAACAATCTCATATTTCAAATTGAAACCCTACTATAAAACCTACTGGAGAGGAGGGGGATTTGAAAATTCTTTTTATTCTAGACATAATAAGTGCTGACATTTTCGGCCCTCTTGCTCAATAGGTGCAGCCTCTGCATGATACATACCCAGCTAGCTGGGCTAGTTTAAAAACTGGAGAAACCATTGGCGAAAGTTTAGGTTGACAGATTCTAATACCAAAGATCATCATCCACCTTCGGACATTGACCTTTCCAAAGATTTGCCAGACCTCTTGACCATAGCAATCTCAGAGCCAGTAGCTTCAGAACCTATCTAAGTTGTTATGCCATCTTATTCTCTGTTGGCCACAATTTTGCATATGATCTCAAATGACACACGTTGTGAGTTATGTTGTCCGTTGGTGAGCTAGTATTGTTGCAACATGGATTGCCCATTGCCATTTGAGTTTTCTAATAGTTTTATAATATATCCAACTCCAGATTGTTCTCTAATATAATGTACTCTCATGTGATCTCTACACATGATGATAAGCCTGATCCTCTTCTGTGGTCATTGTATAAGAGCCCCAAACTTGCACCTGAGTATAAGTTTCTGTATGTTCTTAACATTCTTACGGTGGTAGATAAAAATTTTGTCAAATTCCCTAACTGGGGTTGACTTTATCCTCCCCCCAAGAAGAAGAAGAAGAACAACAATCCTCACCAAAATTAGATGTGTAAACCTATCTGTAAAAATCATACCCACTACCGTGTGCCCAACTGATTGACGGGAGGCTGTCTTACTGACTGAGCTAAATTGACAAGTCTCTGCTATCATGAAAATTTATCATAGACATGCAAGTGCCTATTTCATTATAATAAATAAATACTTATATACAAAAAAAAAATATTCAGCACTATATATCCGGGAGAAAACAGGTATCTGAGACATCATAGAATCCATTAGAAAACTCAAATGGCAATGGGCCGGTCATGTTGCAAGAATGACAGACAAGCGATGGACATCACGACTCACAACATGGATCCCCAGAGATCACATGTGCAACTGAAACTGGCAGAATACTAGATGAAGAGATGAACTAGACAAATTCAGAAAGTACTGGCTCATGACGCCCATGATTAAGAAGTGTGGTGAATCCTGAGGGAGGTTTCGGTCCAATGACGAACGATAAAAAACTGATGATGACAATACAAAAGCTGGGAACTAAGAGTAGGCTACCCTAACAGAAAACAGCCTACTGTTTGAAAGCAGTGGAATGGACAGTCAGTAGCCCTTGTGCATCTAGAGGAGGTGAACCATAAGAGACTGTGCTATTGGCATCTCTCTGCAATTGGATTGGCCTCTCATTGGTTCATAGCCAACAATTAATAACCATATACAATTCATCCATGTGGATTACGGAACATTCATCCCCAAGCTAGTTTAACAATATTAATAATACCAGCTATAAATTAATTGCCGTATAACTGCTTGTTCCCGTTGTCAACTGGCGATTTAATTGTTCGGGATGAATTGTATGTAGGGGCTGGGGATGAACGTGCCAGATCCCCCTTCCGTTGCTTCAACACTGTGGGGAATGAAACTTTCGACTCTTTCTCCACACTGATCAGACTCACTAAGAAATAGCACAGGGTTTCAATCATCTTCCGAACAACACATAGAAAGTAAGTAGTTCCCTCATGCTGGCTAAGGCTTCACCTGTCAGTTCAGGCGTCTCATATCACCTTACTACTTACACAGCCCATTTGTGATATGCAAAATTGAACTCAGAGGCAACAAGCACCTGAGGTGGCGTCACTCACTTTGCTTTGCACTATTCCACAGGGAGGGTGGCAAAATCAAGAGGTCGGGGTGAAAAGAATATATTTGGAATATATCCTCATGGCAACCTTGTAACAATTCATCTGTCAATCATAGTGTTAGTGAGTAGGAGCCTTTGTATTATCTAGATGTCTCATGGTGCACTTGACCATTGAAGGATGTGCATGACCTGACCTGACCTGGGGGTGACCCAATCGAGTAAGCACTAGCACAATAATAGTACAGTCTCTTTAAAAGGGAACATCAAATTGGGATTACATAAAACCATTCTACTGCACCCTTAACATTTAATATCTAGGATGGCAAACTTACAGTAGAGCAATCTCAACCTTTAAGATAGAAAAAATCCCATGAGTTTCAAAAAGAAGAGCATGCAACAAATGCTTCCTCCCAGTAGTCACCTATGGAGCTGAAACATGAAACCTAACCAGAAGATTGACCCTTAAACTGAGAACCATGCAACGTACACATGAAAGATTCATGCTCAACATCACATAGAGAAATTGCAAGACAGTGCAGTATATTAGATAAAAAACAGGAGTCAGGGATATCATGGAATCCATCCCAAAACTCAAATGGCAATGGGCTGGTCATGTTGCAAGACAACCGCCAAACATCACAACCATGACCAGCAAAATATAAGCTAGCTTGAAATAAACAAGTTTGGAAAGTATTGGCTCTGCAATGCCCATGATAGAGAGGTCTGGTGAATCTAGGGGAAGGTCTATGTCCGATGATGGACGCTAAAAGACTGATGGTGATGTCTGTGAGAAGGACTGATCCAGATTTGAAGCAGAAGCCCGTGGTCCCAGCTGTAGTTTGAACCCTGCTTACCCAAACCATCCTCTGTGATCTCACACCTGATACAGCAGAGAAACCTTGAACGATTCATGAATACAAGGCAACACCAACAATGCAGTTATCTATCAGTAATCTCACACCTAATTTGATACAAGGTTGTAAAATAGCACAGCCTTGATCTGAACATTTTCAGAAAGATTGTCACAAGAGGATTCATTGGTGAAGAGAAAATTAATTATACAATGATGATTTTGTTGGCAAGATAGAAGCTTCAATGTAAAATATCTGATAAATGAAGTCAAGCAACACTCAATATAGCATGGGTTAATATGATTAATGTAGGTAATAATGGAATATGTCAGTTGACTCAGTACGTTGATCAGTAAAGTTAATTTCCCTGTGTCAACAAAACTGGAGAGGTATATGTATTCGATCATGTCTTTTTGTCTGTCTGTCAACAAGATATCTCCAAAAGTACTGAAAAGATTTCAATGAAATTTCCTGAAAGGTTGGATAATGGTGTGAGGAAAAGGTGGTTAAATATGGGAGAGGATCAAGGAATTTTTTGAGGATTGTGAGATATTTTTTCCATTTTTCTTTTTTTTTTCTAACATTTATGTATATGTTCACAATATCTCCAAAAGTTATCAATGAATTTATATAAAATTTTGTTGAAAGGTGGACAATAGGCCATGAAAAGAGTGATTAAATTCTGGCACAGATCCATGCACAATTACCTCCTATATGTCATAATTATATAACCAAACCACATATTGCCAAAATTTCATTTCTATCCACATGATATCTCCAGAAGTTCACAATGAATTTCAATCAAATTTTGTGGAAGCATGGACAACAGGCAACTAAAAAGATGATTAGATTTTTGGGTGGATCCATGCACAATTACTTCCCCTGACAATGGTGTTGGCAGAGGTATGTGCTTTCTAGTTTAAGGTGGCTTTTGTGATAAGGTTGCATGAAGCATAAGTTTGATTGTAAAGTCCAATCTAAAAAAAAAAACAAGCATGAATGCTGCCAAGCACAAACTAGGGACCATTTTAGCATAAAGTTTGATTGTAAATCGAACCTGTTACTAATAACCCATTTGGGGGCAAACCAAAAAACAAAATAAAACAAAAAAAAGTTTTTTCTTGATATAATTTTCAGCCCTCAAGCTACTTTGGTGTAGCCGTTGTACGTCATACATACATACATAGCTAGCCAGATCAGCTTGAAAACTGAAGAAATCTATGATAAGTTTGGCATGATGGTTTCTGATTTTCCCTTTGAATATTTATGTTCTTCAGTTCCAGGAGTGTCTTAGGGACTTGTTTGCATAACCTTTCTTCCAGATAACCCCAAAGGAAAAAAAATCAGAAGATGTTAGAAAACCTAAATCATGACATATGGAGCTTGATTAAAGGAGCAGGATACCCTAAGCACAGCTCCAAAATGGAGCATTTAAATCGCCCCCCCCCATTGCTGAACTGACAAGATTTTTAAAAATGAAACCTTTCTGGAGAAATTGATTTTATATTCATTTAAAGTACATCAAAACATGTTAGAAAAAAATGCATTTTCCATCAAAAATATACGATTTCTCTAAACCAAATCTTTAACAACGAAACTTGTGCTTATATAGTGACCAATTTTCTACAAAAGTATTTGTGTTGATGATTAAAACAATTGAATGTTTAAATTAGCTCTCTACATACAAAAAATTGAATCTTAGATTTAAACCTTTAAACAATTCTAACAACATATTGATTTAATGGGTGAAACTGCAAGAAACTTGTGATGGAATTCTTTTGATGCCTTAAACCTGTGCTTATTTTGCCTAATGGTTATTCTATGGCTGATATGTTTAAAATGAAGACTAAAAAGCAAAAAGAGAATTAAAATGACTGATAAGAGTGAGAATCACTGGAATGAAGATCAATAAGAGACTTAAAGAAGAAAAAGAAGACTAATATTAGGAAAGGCACTTGTTCACTCTTGGTTTAAAAAGAACGAAATTGCGCTTGTCATGGACAGGGCTATGGCAGAGGTTCTTCAAATGCTTTCTAGTTTTTATTTTAATCTGCTGAATTCAGATGAAAATCATTGATTCAATTTTCTTGTGGGGGAATTGTAAAATTCTTCTTTCTTTTGTCAGGAAATTTTAAAATTCGTTTGTTTGACATTTGATTCATTTTATGTTGTTTTATTTATTTATTTATTTTTTTTTAAGAGAAATTAACTTTCTTTTTGATTTGTGAGGGAATTAAAAAATTCATCGAATTTTTGCTTGTTTTATTAGAAATTCTCAACCAAAACTGTCAACATAGCTTTCTTAGTTTTTCATCCTTTTTTTCCTCGCTGGCTACATATCTATCATGTGCACAGGCAGCACCAATTGAGTTTTTGGAAATTTTAATGGACACTCTTTATTATTGTTTTTGGAAATTCTTCCCTAACTACATTTTTAGTGAAATGTTCAATTTGCAATGTCTGTTTGTGCTGAATTGATCCCTTAGTTTGTGTCCAGCAGCATTTATGCTTGTTTTCTTAAATATTCAGACTATTTTAATGATCACTGCCCAACAAAATATGAGAGAAATAACTAATTCATTGATTATCAGTTTTTTTCCAATTTTTCTATTGATCATCCCCAAAACGGCGTGCTACTGAAAGACATTAGCTACATAACGGTTTCTATTGAGTGACTAACCTGACTTCGTTATTTTTAATTTATTTTTTTTTTAAGAGGGATTATGAAATTTTATTTCATTTGTAAGAGATTATAATCTTATTTTTTGCTGGAATTTTAAAAATCATTTTTTTTATTTGTTTTATTTTTATTTCTTTAGATGATCTGAAAATTTGATCTGTAGAGAATTACGCAATTTGTTCATTATTTTTTTCATTCATTTTGGATAATTATGGATTAAAACTTTTGAACATTTTTCAGCTTTTTATTTTCATTAGATGAAGTATTATAAATAATTATTATTGGGATTGAGAACAACTAAAAAATCTAAGATAAGGATAGTCAAAAAAATTTTAAATAATAACATTTTAGAGATTTATTACCGCTGGATTACCATTTTTCAGGAATTCGTCAATATATATGTAAAAGTTTTTAAAAAAACATATTCTCAAACTTTTCATTTCTTGGAAATTGTGAACAAGAGTAGATCAATTAATCTTGACATGCCGTTATTACCTGAATAATGATCTGAAACTTTCACTCTATGTTTGATATCTATACGATTGATATTCACCACTGAATCAAGTGCATTGACAAAGGAAGGAGATGATGTTGAAAGATGAATATCTGTTGTGTAAGATGAATGTTCTTTTCATCATTGAGCTATGGACTCATTGATATTTGCCTTTGTATATTCTTGTTAAAGTTTGTTCAGACATCTTTACAGGTATTTGGTAAGTTGACTTGTCCTCCTGCCTCCCTGGGTGGAGAATCAAATGCAAAATTGAAGGGGAAGAAAATCTACAAAAAAAGGGGCGGAAGGGTAGGAAAAAAAGTTATTTTTTTATAGTACTTCAGAAGAAAGCCTTAGAATGGATTGGCTGAAATGTTGAGTTAATTTAAATAGCCAGATGGAGTTCAATGGTCTGAAGTGTCCAAATATATGTCAGTATGTGTGTGTGTGAAGCACTGATCAATCAGCACACTAACTACACTAATTCTAGGTAGGGGTCCAGGGAGTCACATTTTGATCCTAGCCAGAGTGCATAGTTAGTATTCTTTGATCCTAGGCAGTGTGCACTAATACTCTGATCCTAATGAGAAACTTTCCAGCGATTATTTATGCCGTGGAGAGTTGTTCAATTTTATAAAATATTTATCTATCTGACTAATTAAGACAATGTTAACTCTGAATAGTCTTCAAACTTTTTCATAAGTCATTAACAATTTACGTTTGATTTTTTTTATGTACTTGTAATGTCCATGGCGGCTTTGGGACACAGTCTCTAATGAAACCATCGTATGTTTACGTTTCTCACAGAAAAAGAGATAGACGTGACAAAAAAATAGATTCTTTCTTAACTTCATTATTCAGACATGAAATATAATGACCAAACTCTGCACTCCCCAAAAAATAAGCTGTTAGCAAATTCTATAATGGTAGAACCATTCCTGGGTGTCTGCTGCTACTTTTTTTATTTTGGTTGTAATTTTTGATTGTGTTAATCTAGGAGAACAAAGCTGAAGAATTGATTTTGCAGATTTTTCTAACTGCAGAACACAATCAATTATTCAAAAAAGTTTCAGCTGTTCGTCTCAAGAGGTTTGTGTTGAGTTGATTTCAGTTAGAGGAACGCAAAATAAGAAAATTTTGGTTGATTTTTTTTTCTATCTTTTTTCCTTTTTTTCTGGCATTTTTTGTTTTTTCTCTTCTCAAAGGCATTTTAATCAACACTAAACAATATGTCTGATGCTTCTTGTTTCATCACAAAATCATCTCTGAAGAGGTTTTTTTTCTTTTCTTTCTTTTACACTCGCCTCATACCAGATTCTGCATTCTGGAAAAAGATTGACTGTTGTTACCTTTCCTGTTTCAAAATGGCTGCCTCTCCCGCTGCAGGGTTGATGTTTTTTAGGGTTATTGTCATCTGCTTCTTTGACTTTAAATTTGCCATCAGCACCTGCCACTTTACAGCTGGAGTGGCGGTCATTTTGAAATGGGAAGGGTCACAATTGCCGATAGATTGCATTTAAGAGCCATTTTTTTCAACTCTTAATTCTATGAACCACTAGCTACTGCTCTTTTTGATAGCGGAACTCTCTTGTGACTAGAGGAAAAAATTTAAGAGTTGGAGGGGAACTAACCTCAATCAGTACTTAATCCCTAAAAGAGGTTAGTAATAAGACGTTTTTATTGAATGACTTAGCAGACCGGTTTATTTTCTTTCATCTTGAATTTCCTTCAGTTGCTCTGATCTGCAGGTGAAAAATGTAATATCCTTAAAGAAACAGTCTCTTTTATCGGTCCCTTTCTCCAGATGTGCAATAGTTACGAAACAGCATGTACCCCGAGGGTGGATTGAAAAGAAAACCATACCAGGACAAGGGGAAGTGAAAAATCACTTAAGATGAAGAGATGTAAAACAGAGCTGAGAAAAAACAGCTTCACACTGCACATAGTGCCAATTCGGAACAGCCTTCCTAAAGATATTATAACAGCCCCAAGTGTGAACGTATTTAAGGAGAGAATGGATGAGTTATGGAATAATCAGGCTGTTTATTATATACGCAAAGCAAAGATTACCGGCGTCTGAAGCAAAGGAGTGATCTGCCCCAGCAGAAGGGACAAGTCCAAGGAGCTGGAGTGTAAATCTAATTCAAAAGCAAAAAAAAAAACATATCGAACAGAAAATTTGAACGTTAACCGCAGTGCTTGTAAATAAGTTATTCTATTTCTGCATTACGTGCTGTACAACTTGTTCCATTACTTCAACATACAGATGATACAATTCTAACGAGGAAAAGTTCCCAATTTTCTTTATTTGCTAAACAAAGAATTGCATCTAGTGTCTCTGGTGAGCAGAGAAGAAAATTATGGTCATTAATACGCCAACAACATTTAGAAAATACTGAACACCAATCTCTGATTCACTACTTATGTACAAAGCAGACTTACAAAGAAGCAATAACCCTTGAACTCCTATTTAGATAGTTAATGGAGTCCTGCATTGTCATTGACAAAAGATGATGCCCCTCCAGCTTTCATGATGTTGTCTACCAGTCTCTTTGATATTGATTTCCTCTTGGATTCTCATTTCTTGTAGGCACATTGTATATCGAATCACCGTAGCCTCATGAATGGCCTGCTTGACCAGGCAACCTTGTGGGATACAGATTGTTCTCTCTTTGAGTGAATGTGTCTCTCGGTGAATCTGGTCATATTTTTTAGCCCAAACCTTGGAAATTTCCATGGGTACACCTCTAGGCACCATCTAAAGGTATTTTTTTTTTTTTTTACAAAAAACTGCTTTCTGAGGTCTCTATGTTAATTTTGGACCAACAATCCTTAAATCTTGTGCTGGAATTTTTAAAGAGATTATTTTAGATAGAAGATCTATTTTTTTTTTGTAGATGATTTTTGATGGTACATTTGCAGGCTTTGTAATTTCATTTTTGTGAGGTACAGATGTAATTGATATTTTTGTAAGTCCTTCTCTGATTGGTTCTTCCATATTTTTCTGCTGAGCGTCTCATGCATTAAATGACGTTGGATGTCTTTCATTCTGTTGATCTAGTTCTTCAGTCTTAGTCTGACCGCTATTCAGACTTTCAATAACTCATTAGACTGATAATTGATAATTAGCCGATTATTCGCTGGTTAATGAAGACGACATTATCTTGCCTGAACAATTCGAAATAGGGAAGAATTTTTTTGATGATACAATTTTAAAAAAAAAAAGAACTTCATTCTCTTTCTTCTTAATTAGAAACTGTCAATCAAAACTGTCAGCATAAGTTTCTTTAGTTTTTAAGTTGGTCTGGCTGGCTATGTATGATGAGCCAATTAAAAGGGCTGAAAATTTTAACATTTACTCCTGATGTTTAGAAAAAAAGCTTTCCTTTGTTTTTTGAAAATTCACCCCCAAAAAGCTTTTTAGTGGGGGTTCAATTTGCAATGTTAGTTTCTGCTAAGATTGATCCCTTAGTATGTATCTGGCAGTATTCACAGTTGTTTTTTGAAAATTCAGACTTTTTTAATGATCACTGCCTGATGAAAGGCAAGAGAAGTAATGTATTCATTGATCACCCCTAACGACACATGCTGCCACAGACATTGGTCACATGATGGTGTCTACTGAGTGTCTTATCAGGCCTGTTTCTGAGGTTGATATCGATTTCCTTTAGGATTATCGCTTTTAGGCAAGAAGAGAAATTATCCAATTGTTAACTGGAAGATTTTCTAATCCTACGCATTTTTCCCTTTTATGGAGGAATATTCCGTCTAGTTAGTATTTTTGTATGTGTGTTCTGGTCTAGTTGTTTTTTCTGTATTTTTTTGTTGTTATACTCTCCATTCTGCACCTCTTGTGTTCCAGTCCTTGGCTGGCTGGTTTTCGGCCTCTTTACAATTCATTAGACTGATAATGAGTCAGGTATAAATGATACAGTGATTTCTCCAATTGCAGTTGTGTATGTATGTGTATGCACTGCAATTACTTAACAACTGGCAATTGGATGAGTTGACATTAGTCAGCAAACAAGGCAGTGCAATTTAGAGTTTTAAATTTTTTTGATCAGCGATTCTCAAAAAAATCTAATAAAACTAAAAAAAACATATATGATATCTAAATTTGGATGATTTTGAATTTATATTAACAACACTGGATTATCTGAATTTAGATAAAAAAGTATCTTAATCTAGATATAAAAGTACCTGAATTTAGATATAAAAGTACCCGAATCTAGATATAAAAGTACCCGAATCTAGATATAAAAGTACCCGAATCTAGATATAAAAGTACCCGAATCTAGATATAAAAGTACCTGAATCTAGATAAAAAAGTTCCTGAATCTAGATAAAAAAAGGACCTGAATCTAGATAGAAAAAGGCCTGAATCTAGATATAAAAGAACCTGAATCTAGATATAAAAGTACTTGAATCTAGATACTTAAAAGTATCTACCTTTGCTACTCTCAAGAGAAGTTAATGAAATGCTCTGTATGCTCCAGTCCCTTCTGAACATGTGCCTTTTGAACGAGCACTGCCAGAGTAATGATAACTTTAATTTGACTTTGTTAAATGCCTATTTCCAATCTGCACCAGAGATCAGTGTTCAAGTCAGTAAAAATCAGTATTTCAAATGCTGTTCTTTCCATTAGGGAGAGATTGGCACAGTACAATTATCCTACCCCAGGGTGGCTTTGTTTGGTTTTAAGCCAAGCCTTGTACTTATCAGTAATACCCCAAGATTCAGCCTATGATTAGAAATAAGTCACAGCAAAGATTGTCTAGGTTAAGATTGTGGAACCTTTTGATATTTTGAAATATATTGTCTCCTGATAAGGCCACACATGCAATATGTCTGCAAGTGAATTAGATACTAATAATAATGATTTTGCTTGGAACAAAATTGTATTCCAATGTAGATTTATATGTAAAACATTGAATCCGTGATCATTTTTCATTCATGATTGCCGATGTAGTGAAATCTTAATTTTTATGAAAAGAATTTCCAAATTTCTTGGACAAGGCCCTAAGAGTCCGTACATGATGGTCCAGAAATCTGCAGGTTCTCCGACCCAAGGTTGATGCGTATTTATGGTTAATTTGTACAAGATATGTTAAAGTCTTACACAATACTTTTGCTGGAACCATTACTTATTTACTAACTACAATATTTCCCCCCTGAGAATTGAAACTAATATCAAAGTTGTCACAGATTTTTTCCTCATCCTTCACCCGCTCAGTCCCATGGCTTGTCTGCTGACCGTTCTGTGCTCTTTGCTTCTGTTTTGGGTCACGTCTTGCCTGTTTTGGGGCTCTTGAATACCGAATTGCTATTTGGATTCAATCCAGAGAGTTTTTCACATAATTGAACTCTCTTTTGTTTAGTTAATAGTTTGACTGATCCATTCTATGGCCTTCTTTCAGTGCACTATGCGAATGTCATGGTGGTAAGCAGAAATTTACAGGCATGATCATTAATACTACTAATCCTCAAATGTTTAGTGTCTGAAAGAGAAAATTGGCTGTGATATCCTTCATTTGATGAGTTCCCTAGTGTGTGCATCATTCGCTCCTGTTTTTAGCCACATTTTGCCAGTTCCTTCTGTAGTTTCTGGCCACATTTTGCCAGTTCCTTCTGTAGTTTCTGGCCACATTTTGATAGTTCCTTCTGTAGTTTCTGGCCACATTTTGATAGTTCCTTCTGTAGTTTCTGGCCACATTTTGACAGTTCCTTCTGTAGTTTCTGGCCACATTTTGACAGTTCCTTCTGTAGTTTCTGGCCACATTTTGATAGTTCCTTCTGTAGTTTCTGGCCACATTTTGATAGTTCCTTCTGTAGTTTCTGGCCACATTTTGACAGTTCCTTCTGTAGTTTCTGGCCACATTTTGACAGTTCCTTTTACTAAAATATATTGAATGTCATGTAGTGAAAGTGTGGTACACAGGTCATTTTTATCTATACTTTTTGGTTTCTCCTTGTTAGTATACACTTTGTATAAATTTGACCTGTTAAAATAACAAATTTGTTATAATGGCACATATATAAATATATATATATATATAGAGAGAGAGAGACACACACACACACACACACACAGACACAGCGGATTTGACTTGACTGTAGCACATTAGGACCACAAATTCTGGTCAGCATATATGGTTGTTTTAGAGGGATTTGAATATAAAGGTCAATCTGATCAGAAATATTTCTATTCTTTCACAATTGGTCTTAGTGAGGTGTACAGACTCTGTACATTTCCTTCTCATAAACTGCTTGATACCACTCCCCCATTGACAGAGGAGCTCTTTTGTGGAAGAAATAAATTTTGTTCAATCTTGTCAGATGGAATGAAAAATAAATAAAACAGGTCCTCATCACTCAATAGAGGTGACCTACATGTTCTGGCTGCATACTGTGTTGGAGTGATCAATTAAAAAATGGTATCATCAATGAATAAGTTACATCATGCAGCCTGTTGGGCAGTAATCACTGAATTTGTCAAAATTTTCTAAAAGCATGCGTGAATGGTGCTGGTCACTAACTAAGGGTTCCATTTAGAATGAATTTACATTGTAAAATTAAACACTCTAGAAATCTTTTCGAGTGGGGAATCGGGGGGGGGGAAAAATATTTGCAATCGAAAACATTTGAAGAACTACATTATGAAATATGGACAGTTATTTTATTCTTGTAATTCCTGTGTAAACAAAGAAAAAGGCTGAACCGACAACAACTATTTTTTGTGTCTGAAACTTGTTTGAATTATATATATATATATATATATATATATATTTAAATTCATAGACATTATCAATTTTATTTAGAAGATTTATATTGTTGAAAATAACATTTGGAAAGATTATTGATTTTTATTTTATCAGTGTCTTGCGCTGCCAAATGCTTTAATTCGTCCCTGTGTGTAAAATGTTTGTAATACACTATATCATTGCCATCGATTGTGTCAGCAATCTCATCACTGGATGTTTTTGTGTGTGTGTACCTCTATTCCCGTTTGATGCCAGTAGCCGCTATCTGTTTCTAGTACAGATCAAGTTTCCTTGATGAGGACATCTGAAGGTCGAGACTTTAAGGGTTTTGGCAATGTGTTTGTTGAACGTTGGCATCTGAGAAAAGTGCAGTCTTTGATTATTGCCGTCCATAACAACCCAAACATCCGTTAGAGTTTGGCCTGGGGAAATCGGTCAAGTTTCCCCGATAAGATTACCTAATGATTGTCTAAAGAGATTCAGTTCATAAAAGTGCAGCCATTCCTTGAGGTGAAAGCGGCTCAACGTAGATTTTATCAGTATTGCAAATGATTTTCCTCTACCTGTGGTGATCTCCCAAAACATTGGCTTTGAAATTACTCAAGAAAACAGGTCTGGTTAGTCACTCAATAGAAACTATCATGTGACCAACAGCAAGTTACGAGAGAGATGATCATCAAAAATTTGGAAAAAGGAGTGATAAATGGATAACTTACTTCTCTTGCCTTTTGTAGGATCACTAAAAAGTATAAATTTTAATAAAAATATGAGCTGGCTCAACTCAGGACTAATTAAGTATAAACTTACATTGGAAATTGAAACTCCACCACTGAGAACCTATTCTGAGGTGAATTTTCAAAAGATAAGGGACCCTTCCACAAAATTGAATCACGGTGGTCCCAAAACTGGCTGACCAACCAGCCATGTGGGCTACATTTCCTCTCTCTTTCAGTGTCTATATCTATATTTATGTCTCCGGGGGCTCCTGGTCACATTTTGGGGGCTACAACCTTTGAAAATATGCATGAGTACAACACTAGACACCATCTAAAACCATTTTTTTTGTTTTTTAAAGGAGTGCTTTTTATGGTCATTTCAGACCAACAATGTCCAAATCTCATGCTGGTGATTTTTAGATAATTCTAAATAGAAGATCTCTTTTTTTTTTCTTTAGATAATTAGTTCTGATACATGCATGGGCTACAGAGATCCATTTGTGTGAGATACAAATATTCCATTGGAATTTATTGAGTACTGTTTGAGATATCATGTGGACAGGCAGAAAGATGGGTAAGACCGAATACATATACCTCACCAACTCCGTTGGCAGAAATAACTCGCTAAAGGTCAGCCTATGGGTCTGGATCATATATAGTTTTTCTCTGGAAATCGTCAAGTTTCTTTAGATAAGGTTACTTGATCATTCTCTTGCATGATTCACTTCTTACAATGCATGTGTTCATAAAGGTGAGACCACTTGGCAGGTGTAATGGCTGGCATGTCTGCCTCACACAATGAAGGTCCAGGGTTCAATTCCCGGTATGTGCATCCTCCCAATAATCACTTATGGAGCTGAAACATGCAATGTGTACACGAAAGAATTTTGCTGGGCTCTCACATGGAGAGACCACAAGACAGCACAGTACATTCGGGAAAAGACAGGAGTCAGGGATATCATAGAATCTATTGAAAATCTCAAATGGCAGTGGGCTGGCCATGTTGCCTGAATGGCAGACAACCGCTGGACATTGTGACTCACGATATGGATCCCCTAAGATCATGTGCGCAACCGAGGCTGGCAGAATATTAGATGGAGAGACAAGCTAGACAAATTCAGAAAGTACTGGCTCCGCGACGCCCATGGTAGAGAAGTGTGGCAAATCCTGGGGAAGGTCTATGTCCAACGATGGATGTTGAAAGACTGATGATGATGTGTAAAAAGTATGGAAGACACTTCATGAGGAAGAATTTTCCTGCGCATACAACAGCTAATTGAGTGCACCCTAAGCTTGGTGATTAGGGTGGAGCTATCCCTTTAGTGGACTTACATCTATCCAAGGGAGTGGTCATAAAAACTTGTAAGAGTCTCCCCCAAACTTGAAACTGGCAAGGATCACTAAGTCAACGCATGCAACAGAAACATGGGCGTCTGCAAGATGGGTGGGAGGTCAGTCGGAGCATTTGTTCCCCCCACTGGATCAGGCTTTCTCATCTACAGTGAGTGGTTTTAAAAATTTAAACCTTATAGTTAATAAACTGTAAAGGTGCCGTACAATGGTTTTATGTAACCCTAACTTAATGTATCCATGAAAAAAGATGATATTATCCTGATAACAGGGTTGATACTATGTTATATTCTGAATATACACCCCTCCCCTAGATGCTTTACTACTCTTCAAAGTGAAAACTGGTGTACATTGAGATTATCAGTGTCATGAATCATTTCTCTACCCCTGGTGATCTCCTAAAACTCTGGCTTCGATTTGATCACTCGAATAAAGCTTTTACACAGTGGCAGATTAACCATTAGGCTAAGCAGGCTACAGCTGATTCAGTAAATGAAAAGAAATGTTTTCAGCGGAGAATTTCTAATGAACTTTCAGTACATTTGTGTGTTTTTCATGTCTTGTATGTTAGAAACTGTCAACCAAAATTGCCACCGTAGGTTTCTTCAGTTTTTAAGTTGGTCCAGCCAGCTGGCTTGATATATATGTATCACGTGTAGAAGACGCACCAATGGTGCCATAGAGCTGAAATTTCCAACATTTACTCCTTACATCTAGAAGAAACCTCCTTTATTTTTTTTGTTTTTGTTTTTAAAAATAACACCCCTCCCAAATTAGTGTAGGGTTCAATTTGTGGTGTAAGTTTATGCTAAATTGATCCCTTAGCTTGTATAACGCTTGTTTTTTTTGGAAATTTTGACTCTTTTAGTGATCACTATCCAACAAAAGGCAAGAGATATAACGAATTCATTGATCTATCTTTTTTTCCAAATTTTTAAATTGATCGTTCACCCAAAATGGTATGCCGCCAAAACATGTTAGTCAATTTCTATTGAGTGACTATCCAGACCTTTTACGAGTACTATTTTGTTTTCTAAATTAAACTCCAAGCATCTAAACATTTAGAAGTAATTCTTTTGGGATTTCACACTGCCAGATCATGGTCTTATGGCTCACTGGAGGTTAACTGAGTGCACCACAAACTGAAGTTAATTTCCTTTTCTTGAAGTTAATTATTTCAGCTTTTTTTTTTCTTCCTTTCCTTATTACATATATATATATATATATATATAGTTAGTATTAGAGAAAAACAGTTTGTTCCAACTTTTAATACTTTTGTTGGATTTAGACAGAAGAATACCTTTAAGGTGCAGATGCTTTTTGATGTATGTTATTTTCTTGTATAAAGACATTTTCTTCTTATTCTCTTTCCTCTGCACATTAATATTATCAGTGATGTAAATAATTTTTCTATCCATGGAGATCTTGCAAAACAGTGGCTTTGATTTGATAATTCAAGTAAAGCTTTTATACTAAACAGATAATGGTTTTACTGTTTTCTCCAAATTTGATATGCTATTGTCTCCTCTTAATCATAATCTTCAATTGAAATTAAAGAAAAATCTAAGACATCGACTCCCACCCATAAAGTGTGAACTCTGATGTATCATACATTATGAGTTTATTAAAGCTTATCAGTTAAATGAGCATTTTTATTAAAAACTGTTAACGTGGACCAACTTGAAGAATGAAGAAACCTGACTGGCTATGTTTGTATGAGATATACAGGCTATACCAATAGAGCTAGAGGACTGAACATTGAAACAATTTCTCTAGACATAATAAGATTTTTTTTTTTTTGAAAATTCCCACTTCTAGATAGATTTCCAGTGTGGGTTCAATTTGCAATGTAAGTTTATCCTTAATTGGTCCCTAGTTTGTGACCAGCAGCATTCTTGCTTCTTTTTTGAATATCCATATTTTTTAATCACTGCTTGATAAAATGCGAAAGAAGTAACTAATACATTGATCACCCCTTTTTCCAATCTTTTAATTGATCACCTCCCACCCACAATATTGCATGCTGTCAAAAGATAGTAGTCATGTGATGGATTCTATTATTTATTGTTGTAGTTAAGAAATGCTAGCACGTTGCTTCAAAGGTAGACACAAGGTGTCTAGAAATCCTATCTTACAGAATAGTTCCAATCTTAGTTTGGAGTGTTCATAAGGTTTCATGTGATTAAATAACAAGCATAATATAAAACCATGTAGTTAAAAAGACCTGTCAATGTGTTGCTCACGTCTGCAAGACATCTTATCTTCTAGTCAGACAAAGAAAATTCTCACACAATATCTTTTTAGCTGGTTCCAAGGGGCTAATGGAATGTTTTTTCTTAAATAATCGAAACTCAAATTACTCCAATAGGTTTACCTTCTTTGAGCCTCACACACAGCTAATCTCAGATGGTGCTTCAATGAAACCTTAGAAATCTTCAACCAAAACTGTCAATATAGCTTTCATCAGTTTTTAAGTTGGTCTGGCTGGCTAAGTATATATCAAACTCCCAGGTCGCACCAATGAAGCTCTTGGGCTAAAAATATAAATATCCACTTGTTATTAAGTCTAGAAAAAATGTTGCATTATTTTTTAAAATTCCCACCTAAATAGGTTTTTAGTGGGGGTTGGGGTCAAATAGCAATGTTATTTTATGCTAAATTGATCGCTTGGTTTATGACTGCTTGTTTTTTTTTGTTCTTTTTTTCAATTCAGACTTTTTAGTGATCACAACCCAAGCAAAAAGTGAGAGAAGTAACTTATCCATGTTCACCTCTTTGTGTAATTTTTTAATTGATCACCCCCAACATAGCTTGTTTGTCATTATTTGTGTGTATACTAATTCCTAAAGTGTAACAACTCTAAAAGAAAAAATTCATTTTCATAATAAAACTACTGAAACTTGAATAACCCTTCTTCGTAAATTGTTTTAGGTCAGGTTGGATTAGCTCAAGAATGTAAATGCTGAGTCAACTCTTAAATATCAAGGGGAATAACTACTGATAAAGGACACCTCCTTCAAACCTTTAGTTGAATTTTTCTGTTCATTTCTTTTTTCTATCTTTCATAATAGTTTTCACAGAAGAGTTCCACAATTAGTAAATTGTATTGTATGTATGATAAATAAATTCATAGATATACAAGACTTGGCTTCTTAGTTCAGTTGGTAGGAGAGCCACCTTCCAATCCCATGGTTGTGATTTCAAATCACGATAGGTAAATCTTAATTTTACTGATAGGTTTTAGGATAGACAAACAGTGAAATGTTTACTGCCCTAAGTTTGGTGATTAATCTTCTTGCTGGGGGACAGTCAACTCCAATTTGAAGTTTGACAATAACCATTTGTGGATTTGAATAATCATATCTAAAAACACTTCTGGTTGTCAAGAATAGAGTGGCTTGGAAACGTGTAGCCATTTTATAGGGAAAAATTTTTTTCTCTCCTCTAAAAGGAGCAAATATCCTGATTTTCTGTAAACGATTCTCCATTAATTTTGATTACAAAAAGCATCATTGGAAATGAAAAATATAAAAAATTTATTAATTAGTTGTTTTTCAATTTGATAAATTACACATCATTGGAAAAATCTTTCCACTTACACGGACTAAAGTTATTTCCTATATATTTTTGAATGTAGGACAAGGTTTTATCTTAATGAATAAAATGGTCCCAAATCAGGTCAGTCAAAAATGGTCAATACTTTTGCGTGCATAAATACAGTGTCAATAATAGTATATCAGCAAGCGATAATATCCATCATTTTAACTTAATTCATTAGCATGGTTTTGTATGAAATACTATGTTGGTAGTAGCTGGTACATATTAATTTAGCATAAAATTACACTGCAAATTATCCCCCCCAAAACCACCTCAAAGCAAAACATAACATTTTGAAAGAGCTGTGTAATATATAAAGCATTCTAAGTGCATTGAAAGAATTAGATATGCCGCAAACTGAAATCGTCAAATGATATCAGGTTGTGCACATGAAATTATCAATTACTTTAAATATAATGAACATGTTTCGTTAATCATTTAATAGAAAATAACCGTGACCAATGTCTTTTATTAGGCATGCTGGGGTGATCAATTAAAAATTTTAAAAAATGGGTATGAAAGATGAATCAGTCATTTTTACCTGATGTCCTCTGCAAAAGTCTGAATGATCAGAAAACAAATGTAAATGCTGCTGGACACAAAGTAAGGGATCAATTTTGTGTAAACTTATATTGTAAAGTGACCCCCCTACCCATTTAAAGCCTATTTTAATGAGAGGTTCAAAGAAAAATGTGTTGAACATAATGAATATCTACTTTTTAAAAATTTTCAGCCCTCTAGCTCCATTTGTGCATTCTGTACACGATACATATATGCAGAAAGAAACAGTGCACTGACAAATGCTGTTAGGTTTTTAAGTGCCCTCTTCATTTTGGAACACCCTTCATATAAATAGATAGCCAGCCAGACCAATTTAAAAACTGGAGAAACCAATTCTTATACTTTTAAAAATCTGTTAATTCTTATGCAATACTCTTTGTATCTATACATTCATTCCAATTAGGTAACAAGTTTGCGATTCCCTTCGCGAAGATTTCTTCATTCAAAGAAGTGATAAGTTCATTGGAAGTTTCTTTTCAATTCTTATTTGAGAAGTTCTTGGCCGTAAGGAGAAATTAAGAAACTGGGGAAAAAATGGTAATTTACTGGAGAGAGGTAATGTTGATTGGCAAAGTACTGTCAGATCTCCATCTTCAACTGGTTCAACTTTAGTAACATAAGAGTTAATGGTATTATCATGTAGTGAAATGGTACCTCTTCTTATTAACCACAATGAATGCTGTTTGAGCTTTGGACTTTTTCAAATTGGTCATTGGTCTACATCAGAGTTCCTCAACCTTTTTCAGCCTACATGGCCCCTTATGACACCTAGCTCCTTGCTAATGCCATCCTATAGTGTAAGGGTTTACAACCAATACATCCTCTGTATAATCTCTTATGGAGTGGAAACATGAAGTCTAAGTAAAAGATTGGCCCTTCAAACTAAGAACCATGCAATGTGCACTTGGCAGAGCCATGCTTAACATCTCATGGAGAGATCACAAAACAGCACAGAGTCCGTGATATCATAGAATTCATTAGAAAACTTGAACGGTAATCAGGCGGTCATGTTGCAAGAACAGCAGACGGCCACTGGACATCATGACTCACATGTGTTTCCCCAGAGATCATATACAAAAGTGTGGCTGGCAGAAAATAAGATGGTATGATGAACTAGATAAATTTAAAAAGTACTGGCACCACGGCGTCCATGATAGAGGGGTCTGACAAATCTTGAGGAAGGTCTATGTCCAGCAACCGATGGTAATTTACTGCTGCTGATGGAACACAGATTTTTTAGAGTGGTGGTATTTTTTCACTAGAGAGAGAAACATCAACATTCAGATTGAAGGTTCTATTAAGGAAAATATTAAAGTTAGTATATCAATGAATTTAAAACGGGTATTCATCATCAAATTAATTCTGGCTGCAAGGCAATTGAAAACGTTCATTAATAAGTAAATTACTTAAAAGAGACATCCAACATACATTTTAACTATTAGTGTGAACCTTTAGATCAATTTTTAAAAAGTGTGACATTATCTGGCTTTGAAAATAAGCATTTAATAACTATCTTAGGCTAATTTCTTCTGATTTGTTAGATACCACAGAACAACAGCATTTTCTGAATGAGAATCATAGATATTTACAGAATCTCTGCAACACTCCCTCTAGAAACTCAAAGGCCCCCTAATGTCTTTAGTCACCCTTGAAACAAACCATCCCCCCCACATAGGTTGAGAACCAGTGGTCTACTCATAACTGATATATCTGTGTTGTTAGTTGAGTAAAGCAATCAATATTATCTAACAATATGATTAGATTATATGTTGGACTAAAAGACAGATGGTTCACAATGATATTTAGAAGACTATTGTTCAGTGCAACTTATCCAAGCCCCATAACTGTCCTTATTGTGCTTCAATAAATGGTTCCCTAGTCAAAATACCAGCATATTGGATACAGTGTAATATTTGAATAGTTGAGAAAAAAATTTTCAATCAAATGTCTATCTCATATACTTGAATACATGGTGAGTGCATGAATTATTTAGATACTTTGAATAAAATGATGATCTATCAAATCATTCTTGTTCCACCAAACATTCATCATAACTTCCTAAGGATGCTTGAGTAGTTTTAGCTTCTCATCTGTTTCATACCATTGTGGAGATCTTGTTTTGTTACAATACAAAATCCATATTTATCACAAAGGATGCAGAAAGAATCACTGAAACTGATTAATGCAGACATCCATACATTTTTCCTCTTATGATAAACCCTTTTTTATTGAGCTTTTCTTTTCAAAGAATTTGAAATAGTTTTTCTTGATGCATTAAAGTTTGCTAGTCACTGAGGTTTTGGGATCATTTTCCTACACAACCTTCAATCTCCATTGATTAAGTAAGATTTTACCAGTGTTGATTTTTGGTAAAATGTATGGAGGGACACTTCTAGGTAAAAAGGAGGTTGAAAAAGAAAAGTAAAGAAAAAAAAACGGTTAAGGTTGGGTAGAATTTGGCCATCCTAGAATTTGACCTGAGATATTATTGGTCAGAGGGTCCTACCTGTTGTTTCTAAGGCATCTACGGGGATTTTGATTGGCTAAAGATACTGGTGATACTAGACTGTATAGCTAAGGAATTTCGAGAAAACATGTTCCCCTTAATCAGTTGGGCCTTGGGTTGTCCTAGCAGACGGACATTCTTTTTGGCTCACTACCCTGCAGGGGTGTGTCACTGAAAATAGAGCAATGTTTGAAAGAAAGCGGCCTTACAAAGTCATTGTTTATTATAGCAGCATCTTGCAGCTGACAATAAAGTGAAGAAGTCTGTCTTGTCATCTTTTTCCTTTGCCTGAGTAGACAATGGAGCCCTTTGAATTGTGAGAATTAGATTCTTGGGCAAGTTGTTTTGTGTGGCTCTTTATTGGATGTGATTGCACGCGATGTGAAAACTTTGATTCCCAGTAAACCTACACTACCAGAGAGTGTCGAATGAAGCGGCCCAAGAGAGCTGACAGCACCAGGTGAACTCACGTGTCAATGGAAGATCATAAACATTTGTCTTGTTTCAACTGATAGGGAAGGAAGATTGTGACATGCCAATCTTATAAATGCAGAGAGCTCTGAAAACGCTCTGGAAAGTAGCATCTGGAATCCTGGCCCAAACACTAATGCTGGCAAAGATTCAACTACCACGGTCACTTGATAGGCCATTCATCTTGACATTATTATGCAGTCATGATCAATATATGTAAGAGGTCTGGTTAGTTGCTCTATAGAGAATACCATACGGCAAACGTCTTTTGTCAGCATGCCATGTTGGGGGTGATCAATTAAATTGGAAAAAGTGTTAATGAATTGCTGACTGTTTTCACCTTTTATTGAGCAATGATCATTAAAACAGGCTATAATCTTAAACAAAGAAGCATGAATACTGCAATGATGGTAACGGACCAATGTACCAATTTAGCATAAATTTACATTGAACCCCCTGTAAAAAACTGAAGAAACTTATGTTGGTAATTTTTGGATAAAGGTTTCTGACAGGCTTAGATCATTTTATCTATTTTTTTAGATTCTCTTCTCTGGTATCAGACTGTTCCTCCTTGGGGACATTTTGTCTGAGCTGTCTCAGATGTCACCAGTCTCAATGAAGTCATCGATAGAAGACAATATCTTAATACCTTTCCTTTGTTTGGGGAAATAAGATACAGTAAAGAGAGTTGCATCTTATTTCCGCAAACAGAAAGACAAGACAAGTATCAAAACAATCCTGACAAACTCTACTCTTCTTGCGACTGAAGATGATTTCTTAAATTTAAAAAAAAAATATTTCACAATAAATGTATTTATTAGAATGAATAAACCCCTGCATATTTCTAAGGTAACTTATTGTAAATTTGTAAGATTAGTCAGTTTAGCTCAGATGGTAAGAGAACCAGTTGCTGAACATTTGGTCGTCATTTCAAATCATTGCTGGGAAATGCTCATTTTCATCAATGTAGATATAAAATTTGGTGAAGGGTGTTCTTGTTGTTGATTTTGTTACAGGAGACAATTGAAGTTGACTCCAGACTTGGACAGGAAGTTGAAAATATTGTTTCCAATCTATAACTTCAAAATGTATCAAAGTTTGTGTTGGAAGTTTGTTTGTTTGTTCCTGTTGACCCCTTACGGAACATTGGGCCACACCCACTTTGTTGCAGTTTTAGTTGCAAGTAGATTCCCACGGGGTAGAGTTGTTAACCCCACACCCAACCCTCTTGTTTTTACCCAGGATTGGGACCAGCTATGATGACTGATGAGCTGTAAGTTTTTTCTGTCTTCTCTAAGATGGAATGCTTTACAGGGCTAAAGGAACTTACTGTAAAGGTAACTATTTTGATGATTAAAATATTTACCTACCATTTTGAACAATGGACTCTTCCACTTAGACATATTCAGTCACTTTTTGATAAAATCTCGGATTGACAGACATGTTTATTTAAACCATTAACAGCTTTGAAGTAGTTGATTTAGTAAAAATTTCATCTCATGAATTATGGCCTCTGGCATGTGTGTATGTATATATATATATATATATTTCATGCTGATTCAGTGAAATTGCCTAATTGGCAAAGTTTCAACTAAAAGAAAAACAACTAATTTGATCAAAACAAGGATATAAAATAACTATTTTTTTTCTGGTCATAGGTTTTTATAATCAAAATGAAATCAAACTATTTATATGGAAAATGAGTAAATTTTGCCAATTAGGCAATCTTGCTGATTCAGTGTAACACATTATATATATATATATATATCATATCAATGGACAGTTTATGATAATCATATAGACATTATTTGGTGCCGTAAGAAATTTAGTTCCCTCTCTAGTCCTTTACGCAATCTAGGATTGTTCGATATGCTGCTCGGTTAAAACCAGTACTGGACAAAGTATAGTTCTCACCCAATTAGTATCATGTATAAATAATCACAGCAATTGAAATATATCCAAGATTTTTTTCACGCATTCCTTGGATAATTCAAAATAAAAATGCTGAAAAAAAATTCTATTTGAATTTAAAAAAACCCCAAAAAACAAAAACCTGTTTACTTTATTTTTGATTAAAAAAAAACTGAGTTTAATGAGGATTATAAAAAAGGAGATTTTTACATTACAAAAATCAGGGAAATGCTATCCGAGCCTTCATAATATAATCTGAAAGATTACACAGTTGGGCAAGTTTATCAATTACCTTAAGGCTATCTTGATTTCTGATAGGATCTTCTTTTTTTTTTTTCGACTCATCTTAATTCATTTGCATTACTCCTACTTCTCCTGAGGGAATATTATGAAAATTAGAAACCCTCAACCAAAACTGTCAACATAGGCTTATTCAGATTTTAAGTTGGAGCTAGAAGGCTGAAAATACAAACATTTATTCCCCATTATGTCTAGAAAAAATTTTCCTTTTTTTTCTCAAAATTCTCCTCCAAAATACGTCCTTGGGGGGATTCAATTTACAATGTAAATTTTTGCTAAATTGATCCCTGAGTTTGTGTCTGGTTTTGTTTACACTCATTCTTTGACTTTTTATTGTCCGTCGAGAGTGGTGACTTATCCATTGATCCCCCCTTTTTTCCAAATTTTAATTGATCATCCTCTAACATGGCATGCTACCAAAAGATGTTGATCACATGATGGTATCTATGAAGTGACTAATCAGACCCGTTGTTTTTAAATACACATCAGTGTTAAGGCCAAGATTTAGTAAACCTTTCACTGAGTTCTTCATGACATCGTTTCTTGTAACGGGATTCTGGGTTGGCGTCGTTTGCATCTTAAGATCTGACAGCTTGTCTAGGTTCTTCTTATGCCAACAAATCTATTTGCTTTCTTTACCTTTGTGAATGAAATTTGGAAAGGCATATATATATATATATATATATTCAATCATGTCTGTATGTATTTTGATTCAATATCTACAGAAGTTCTCAACAAATTTCAGTGATGATACGGCCCATAGTTTTGAGAGGAACTATTAACATTCAAAGAGTTTTTAGGACAAATGAACTCCTTATTGTTTCACCCTATCTATGAAGAACACTGTAGAATGGTAGACCATGGGCTAAGGAAGAATTAATCAAATTTTGGGGCAGATCCAGGAATTTTTGCAGTTACCTCCCCTGTCATAATATACCGATTGATTTTCATTCAGTTTTTAGTGACAATAGTGCTGGCAAAGTGAGCTCCCTATGAGCGTTTTTCTAGTATGGAAATTGTTTTTAAACATGCATCAATGTTATAGCCAAGATTTTGTAAATTTTTCACTGAGCTTCTTTTGACATCACTTCCTGTAAGAGAATCCTGAGTTGGCGCCATTTGCTTTTAAGATCAGACAGCTTGTCTGGGTTCTCTCCATCCAATCAAAGTTGTCTGCTTTCTTTGACTTTGCAGCCATCGAATTGAGAAATCCAACTTTGAGTAATTTTTTTGACTTATGAAGGATTAAATGACACGCCGTGTCTTTAAATACCCTCCAGGAGTAATGTATGATTTGGTATAACTATACACGTCATTTACACCAGAACATCAAGGATTGCTTCACTCCCGTGATTAAATACAGTATCCTCAATTAATGAGTACACCCTACCACATTTTTTTTATAAAGTTTTTTTTTCTTCTAAATAAAACAACAGGATTTTATTATTCTTAGTGAAACATTACACAATCAAAACAGATATTATCAGTTATCATTTATGACTGAACTGTTCAACACTGAAACTCTATTGCACAAAATATTGATATCCTGTCCAAAAATGAGTGCACCCCTGTGAAAAAATATTTTGCCAGCAGTTTCAATGCTGTAGAGTTTTGTCATAAATAATATCTGATTGTATCGGTTTCGACTGAGCTATGCTCCACTTGAAATAATAAAATCCTGCTCTGTTTGCTTTGGAAAAGAAATAGAATTTCTATTAAAAAATGGTAGGGTTGTATTCATTTATGATCGACACTATATATACTTGCTTAAAACTGCCTTTTGTCCGTACTATTTCCCTTGATTCCCAACTAGTGAGTCAGTCTCTTTATTCCTGATTTTCAGTGGGTAGCATATAGATTGAGTGGAAAGTTTTCTAATGCAAATTTTAGGTAAAAAAAAAGATTTAAAAATTTTGAACTTGATCATCAAATCGGTTTCTTTTTCCCTAAAAATGATTTAACGCAGAGAGTGACTAAAGCTTAGCAGGATAATGGAAGAGTAGCTATGAAATCAGTGGGAAGCAATTAGAAAAATAATAATAATAATCACCGTTACTTCCAATGAGAGGAAAGCTAACATGAAAAATGAAAAAATCAAATTCTGATCTCGGTCTTTATCTCTATGGAGCCTTGGTGAAATATCTCTTGGATATTTCATCACATCCTGCTAACCCTTATTCAAAAATACCTGTCCCAGTTTTCTCCAAACAGGCATTATCGGCCTTTGTATGTATAAAAACTATATGGCACACATACATTCCTTGGGTTTTTTAAGCAAATAAGATGAAAAGAGGTTCTTCGGACTGAGTTTAACACCAATGGGAGAGATAGCGACAAAGTATGAGTTGATATTGAAATCATACAAGAAATATTACTTTGAAGTGCAAAACAACAAGGAAAGAAAACAAAAAAATGCAATCTTTTGAAAATACATTTAATGTTTGATGGTATTAGTCGGGACCTAATCCTGTGAGTGTTATTCTATTAAGTCACTAGTTCTTGACCTTTTTACCACCACAACCCCCTTTATTAGTTTGGACCGAACCCCAACTCCTTCCCTCACATCTTCAACCAAATGATTAGTTTGGAATAGGTACTTGAAAAAAAAATGCTTTAATATATCGTTTTCATTGTGACATTATGCAAACATTTGTAGAGGATTCTCAAAATAATTAGAGAAATTCTTACTTTTACCTGCTAACTAACATCCTAAAAATTACCGATACCCCCCCTTCCCTCCCTGGTTAAGAAAAACTGTGTTAGTTTTTTTTCCTAGTTACCAAATTTTCATGTTGGTGAATCCTGATTACATATGGCTGAGATGGTACCATATCTACATTTTTGAACATGAGTTATAGGTCCAATTGCTGTATTAGTAACAGGATGTTACGACCACATCATTAGAGCTAATAATGTGGACATAGCATCTGTTATATTTTTATACTTTGAGTAGTACAATTGATTCCTTGGAGGCAATTATCTTGTATTCTTTTTGTGTCTAATATTTGTTAGAAACCGTCAATCAAAACTGTCACCTCAGTTTTTAAGCTGGCTTGGTGATGAATCACATGTGTAGGCTGCACAAATGGTGGCCAAGGGCTGAGAATGCAAACATTCACTGTTATCTACAAAAAGTGTTTTTTTGGGGTTTTTTTCAAAAATCTCTCATAGGTTTTTACAATGTAAATTCACGTTAAATTGCTCTTTTACTTTCTGCCCAGCAGCATTCATGTTGGTTTTAGTGATCACAAAAAGGCGAAAGTAGTAACTTCTTGATTACCTATTTTTGCAAATTTTTTAATTGATCGCATCCAACATGGCATACCACTAAAAGACGTTGGTGTCTTGACAGTTTCTGTTGAGTGACTAACCAGCTTTTTGTCAAGCTTTTAAATCAGTCTTGTCATTTCCAGCCTTGGTCCTAAAAACGAGATGATACCAGTGGGAATAACAATCTGACCCACCATATTAATGGATGTTGGCACTTCTGTAAGCGTGTAGCCTAATGATGAGAAAAAGCATTAATTTTACACAACAGATATGTATTTATGAATATAATCTCCTTCTTTGTCAATGCACTTAATTCAGAGGTGGATATCATACATACACTCTTGTGTGTCTGATTGTTAATCCCTCTGGTTTATATGCCTATAGCAACAAGCCTTAGTTCTTTTCCAGCATGAAATTATAGAAGAGTTCTTTTCATATAGAAGTCAAATTTTTTGTTCCTCTTCTGATATCTTAACTAACGGTGATCTGATTTATTATAGATAAGTGTTCGGTGAGCTGTCTACTACTCAGAGTTAGCCCGACATATAAGTAAACTAAGTGGCTGCTGAGGGCCCCCTGGCCACCCAGGGGCCCAAACAGTGCTTTATTTTGTTTACTTTTCAGTCCACCACATCTGATATGCCACTTGGTTTGGTATCAATTTGAATATTAAAATGTAAATTAACACTTGATCACTCTTGTGAGTTTTCTACCTTTTAATACAAAAAAAACCTTTGAAAGGTAGAAACATACCAGGCTGACATAGTTATGATGTAAGCAAGAGAGTTACAACTAATAAAATTGATACTGGGTGTGTTAGATTCAGTGTAGGTGTGCGGATGATCAAGTGACTTTTTAAGTTCATTTGGATGGCTATGTATATATGTATGTATGTATTTGTTGACTTTACTAATTGAGATAGAGGGCTGAAAATTTCAACATTTACTTCTTATTATATCGAGAAAAAAATATTTCTTCAAGAAAACAAATCATCCCACATCTCTAAATAGATTTTAGTAGGTAGGGGGAGATTCACAATGTAAGTTTATGCTAAATGAATTATTCCTTATTTTTGTGTCCGACAACATACATGCTTGTTAGTTAAAAATTCAAACATTTTAAGTGATAACTGCCCAACAAAAGATGAGAAAAGTAGCTTAATCATCGATCATTGCCTCTTTCCAATTTTTTAATTGGTACCCCCTAACATGGCATGCTCCACAATATACATTGGTCTTGTGAAATTTTGTATTGAGTTAATAAACAGGTCTGTTGTCAATATACCGATATCTATTGTCAAACTCCAGTCCAAGTTGGTGCCGACTTTGTTTTCCCCCATAACAATAACAATCCTCACTAAATTTAGGGTGAAAAACCTTTGCTGTTTATCAATCCAGTTATGTTAAAACAAACATATGTATTAAATTAACATTTCCCCACCATGATTTAAAATTATGAAAAAAGTGATTCTTACCAACTGAGCTAAACTGACAAGTTTTGTATATCTTCAAGTTTATTTATTATATACTGGATGTTCTGAAAAAATACAAACAATGAAAATTCAGAATAACTTTTCATTGCTTTGAGATTTTTAACTGTTCCACAAAATTTGAGATCTTGCAATGCTGTTGTATGATCACATGGATGATTTAAAAAAAGCTTGGTTTGAAACCAAAATTCAAATCATTCTTTCTTCCTGCTTGTTGACACTCTGTTGAAAAAGAGTAAACCTTCTGACTTTGGACCCAGCATTGCTAACGGTCAGAGAATGAGTCATTTGATTTCTCATTGTGATGATTAGATGAGATGTACTTATGTCAAATCAGCTGGCGTGAGTTGGTGACCTTTCAGTAACTGGCTCTGGTTCCCTCCTGCGAAGGAACCACCATTCAGTAACCGGCTTTGGTTCCTTACCGCGAAGGAACCACCATTCAGTAACCGGCTCTGGTTCCTTACCGCAAAGGAACCACCATTCAGTAACCGGCTCTGGTTCCTTACCGCAAAGGAACCAACATTCAGTAACTGGCTTTGGTTCCATCCTGTGAAGGAACCACCATTCAGTAACTGGCTTTGGTTCCATCCTGTGAAGGAACCACCATTCAGTAACTGGCTCTGGTTCCCTACTGCGAAGGAACCACCATTCAGTAACCGGCTCTGGTTCCTTACCGCAAAGGAACCACCATTCAGTAACCGGCTCTGGTTCCCTCCTGCGAAGGAGCCACCATTCAGTAACCGGCTTTGGTTCCTTCCCGTGAAGGAACCAAGCTTTTTCAAATCGTTCATCTGGTCACACAGTTGAAGCATAAGGACTCAAATTTTGTGGGCAAACTTCAGCACAGTTATTCCAAATTTTCATTGAGTATCTTTCTTTCGGTACACCCAGTATACAATACAAAAGTTGCAGGAATCCATCATCAGTCGGAATCGAAGTGGGAGAGGAGTTTGACCCTGCAGCAGCCAGGCTTGTTTCTCCGATGATGATTGGAACATGATGTCTCCGTCTGTCAATATTTCACTAAATACAATCACGCTTATGTCAATAGAATTTCAAGTAGCATCCCTTTATGAGGCAGGGTGGAAATGTGGGATAAATAAAACATAAGTAAGAACGTGGCAATCAATTTTTGTTGTTGTTTCTCCCCTCCCTTGACCCCTGCACCAGCCCAAGCCCCACCCCCACAACCAGATGGCTTTTTCTTGGATCTTCTGAGTAGCCAATTTATCTTTCATGCATATTCATAAGGCTGTCTTTTGGTGATGCGTGCGTGTCTGTCTGTGGGAGGTGAAGAATCCTAAGAACTTATGTGTCTCAGTTTATTTACTTAGGATGACATTTCTCATCTGAAGGTATTCAGTGGGCATTTCTTCAGTTATGTAGGTAGGCAAGAAATGAATCTCTAGCTCTCTACCTACTTATGCAACTACTCCTGATATTAGATAAATAAGAGATTCTGCTTGTAACTATCTCTGTCTCTTCATATATACATCCCAATTTATGGTATGCTTTTCTTAAGCCAAAGGGTTGCTCTTTGTTACTTCCGATTATGTTTGATGTTCGACCCTATAAAATCATCACCCGTGTAAAGGCACCAATGGCTTTTTCTTTGAATTTTTGCCTTGAAATTTGGTCTTCAAAACTTGCCTAGTACACAAGTATGTGCAGAATATAAAAAGCACAGACGCAATTCATATCCAGATTTTTAAGCAGGGGATGAGCTGGAGATTTGGGGGCCAGGGCGTGGCTTGGCTTTTTGAGGGTTTCACTTACATGAAAAAAAAAAAAAAAAATTAGTGTAATGGTTCCCAACCTGGGTGCTGTACACCCTTGGTGGTCTACAAAGGTATTACTGGAGGGTTCAGGGCTGACCTCTCAAGAACTTAGGGTCCATATGGAAATTCAGAGAAAGTTATTTCCCTTACATACTTATACTTGGCTTTTTCTTCTATAAATCCTCGACTTGTACTTGAAGAGTTGCGGGAAGATGAAGATGACGGTCAAATTATTTCCATCCGTCTGTCCACTATCCTAGGCCTCTATTCCCCGAGTAAAGAGACATGGGGAGTATACTTATGAGACTAATAGCAGATATAATTGGAAATTATTAAAGCCATTGACACAGCTAGACAATTGGGGGCCTGGACAGGGCGCTCAGCTCCTGGAGGGGGCCTCGTCCAATATTTGGTGAAATTATTGCATGATGTTGGTAGAAATGCAGTAGGTGAATTACTGTTCATAAAGGTTTTTGTGGGGCCAACCCTACATACCCCTCAGCTACTCCCCCCCAGTTTTTAAAGAATATCATGTCTATCTATTTTGGTCTGTCTGCATCTGTTTATCCATTTAATCTCATTCCGTCAGTCCCTAGTCATAACGTAGCATCTAATCTCAGAAGCAGACTTTCAAGGCAAGAAGTCTCCTGTCCCATTAGAAAATTGGTGTTACGCAATTTTCTGGTTTTTACCCCAAAGTAATCCTATTTGTATAATGATAAGATTTAAAGAATGAATAACTTTACATTCATCATTCCTTCAAGACATTTTTTTGTGGATTTCTATTTCATCTTTATTTGTGTTTCTGTCTCTCTGGGTGTCTCTGTCTGTCCTTTTGTTTCCCCCTGCGAGTGTCTCTTTATTTCTGTTTTTTGCCTCTGGGTATCTAACTCTCTTTCTCTCTCTCTCTGTTTTTGCCTAGGTGTGTGTGTGTGTGTCTCTCTCTTTCTCTGTTTTGGCCTCTGCGTGTGTCTTTCTCTCTCTGTTCTGGCCTCTGCGTTTGTCACTCTCTCTCCCTGTTCCGGCCTCCGCGAGTGTCTCTCTCTATATCTGTTTCGGCCTCTGCATATCTCTCTCTCTCTCTGTTTCGGTCTCTGCGTGTGTGTTTGTGTCTCTCTCTCTCTCTGTTTCGGCCTCTGCGTGTACGTCTCTGTTTCTGCAAATGTTTGGATATATATATATATATATATATATATATATATATATATATAGATATGTGTGTGTGTGTATGTGTGTGTCTTGGTCTCAGTTAGTCCATCTGTCTCTCACTCTCACTGAATCCTCTGCCTTTCCCTCTACCTAGCATATCTACACTCAAAATATTAACTTCAATTTAAAAATAGACAAACACACATCTGTGAATGTGTACATTATTCTATTTTCTGCATCTTTTGCTTTCAGCCTTGCTCACCCTCAGCTTTTAGCTCTCACATTGTGAGAACATATTTTATACTTTCCATCGTATTTCCCACCTCTCTTCATTTCCAAATAATCTCATAACTACGATCACGACTTTGGAGGGTGAGAATTGTGCCCTGACTCCACAGCAGCAGCAGCAGCAGCTGCAGTCGTCATAGTGGTGATTATACAGAAAGTGAAATATTATAACTCTTTTTGTCAAAGATATCAAGTTCACTGGAGTACGTAGATCTTGAGAAAATCAGTTTCAATATTGATTTTTTTTTGTCTACTTACAATTGAATAGAATTGGTGTGGATGCATATGAATTTCATCTTTCCCCCTTTCTTTTTTTTCTTCCTCCATTTTATATATATATCTATATATCCATACATCTATATATCTATGTATGACATGTACATGGTTTTGTTAAAAATGGGTTTTTTTCGTCTTATGTGTATGTATTTGGTTTTGTCAAGATATTTTTTCTTTCACATTCCGTTTTGTTTATATATGTATATATATATATATATATATATAGATATATGATGGCTTGTTTATCTATATACATATTTATAAATGAAGACAGAGGAATCAGTGTTTCATGGTGACTTCAAGTGTATGTATCTATTTACTTATGCTCTATTCCTGATATCGAGCACTTTTCACTCATAAATAACTCCTCAACCTTCCAAAATAACAGCTGTAAATATATATTATGATAATTAATAATTGTGTCATCTACAGCTGTTTTGTTGTATTACAACTCTTCAGTATGGCTACAAACTATCCAATATCCCATCCAGTACCATGAGATAGGATTAAAACTTTAGTTCAGTAATTTACCCCTGCCCTACGCAGAACTGGACAGTCAGTAGGACTGAATTTAAGCAATATATTTACTTACACACAATACCCCATCTACCAGAGTCCATTCCAGAGTTGAAAGAGCATTATATATATATATATATATATATATATATATATATATGGTGTTGTCAAAATGTTTTGGGGGCTTTTTCTTTCCTTTTCTTCTGTCTTTTGGTTTTTTTTCCTCTAATTCAATTAATATTTTTTTGTTTTGTAATCTTCTGCCGATGATGTTGGAAGAGGTTTATGTATTTACAAGAGTCTATTTGTTGACTCAGTATCTCCCAAAGTTCTCGATAAATTTCAATAACATTTTCTAGAAATGTAAGCCATGAAGTATGAAAGTATTGGTTTATCCAGAAACTTTTTTTTCGGATTGAGAAGTATTCTTTCATGTATTTGTTTATGTTTGCCGACACACTTTTGCATATTATCTCTGGGGATCCACATGGTAAGTTGTGATGTCCAGTGATTGTCTGCTTTTTTTGCAATATGACCAGTCCATTGTCATTTGCGTTTTCTAATGGATTTCATGATATCTTGGACTCCCAATTCTCTCCTGTGCACATTGCATGGTTCTGAGTTTGAGAGCTGAACTTAGTTTGACCAAAGGCAAGAGGTGTGCCCCCCCCCCCCTGTGAGGATCAAACTCATTACAGTAGTAATTGTATGAGAGACTGACTTGTTAACCACTACTCAGCACTGAGGTGCTTGTGGCTATATTGCGTATAAGTGTGTGAAGAGAAGAGAATAAGTGAAATCTATTAATATGCAAATATATGCAAATCAGATTTTTTTGTAATTGAAAACTTAATATGCACATTAGATTTTTTCTCTGTTGAAATTGTATGGAGATAATGTTTTCTGTGGAAGGAAAGTTACTTAGAATCAGAAATGAAACTCCCTATTGTAAAATGAATTTGTTATTTATTGGTTGATTTTAGTCAAACTAGATTTACTTTGACTATACAATGGTTGAATTGGCTTGTTGCATTAAAATTCAATGAAGGTTCAGGCATTGTCTACCTATTTCTCTAAGCGTTTCGGTATATGATTTTTGATAGAGAGTTAAATTTCACCCATCCAGTATGCAAGGAAAAAAGAAAAAATTCATGGATATAAACGTGTCCACAGCTCTTTTAAGGTAGTGCATTCCTATGAAACCCCAAGAATGGTACATCTGGCTGAGTCATCAGAGTACATGGTGAATGTAGGAGGTATTGGAGACTGGGGTTTAGAAGAGAGAGAAAGAGAGGGTACACTGCCTCTATAATGGCTTTCTGCAAAACAAAAGCCGGACACACTTGTATGTTTTTGGGGTTTTTTTAGCAAAAAAACTGAAAAAAATTTTTCAGAAGAGTCTGTTGTTAAAAATATCTCCTACCCACCATTTTAATCAGCACCTTTGAGTGGAAGAGTCCATGGTTACTGATAGAGAATCTAGAAAATCTCACTGTTCTTTACATTAGTTGATGATTTTCTTATTTCATACATTATTTGGATTTGTGTCTTCATATTTTTTTGTTTTGAATTCATTTTGACTGGTCAAATTTCCAGCCTTCCTTAAGTGTGCGTAGCATCTTGGGAATAGTTTTGAACAATCTTTCATTGTTTTTGACTATACAAAGTTTCGGGGTACATTTTCTTGGTGTCTTTTTGAAAAAGCATATTTGATGTCTCTCATGGATATATTCTTATTCATAATTTTGAAAAATTTAGAGAAAAACATTGAATGTATGATATAGATAAAATTCAGAATTTGCATAGAATTGGTTGAGTGGACGTTGAAAATAGCATATGTTTTAACAACTGATGATTTTTGGATTGTCATGCCGAGGTGAAAACTAATTTAGTAAAGTTAAAGTTGAATATTTGAAACTTATTTTTCTTCATTTAGGTTCTGTATTGAATATTTGATAGAAAACCTCGTGTTTTTTCTTTTAAAGCTACAAAGTGTCCACTAGAACACTTGTATTGTTCGAAATAAAATAAAAACTCATTGTTTTTCATATAGTTGGACAACATTGTTTAGTTTTTTCACAATGTTTTAGTCATGTACTCTCTACGCTTCTTTAGATGTTTTCTGTACTTTAATATAAAGATGCGATGACTGAAATGTTATGAAAAAATAAAGATGGAGAAAATGGTCTTACTGAAACACATATATAATGGTTAAAACACTACGTCAGACAAAATTCATATCAGAACAATATTATGACTATTTAAGACTCAGCTAGTGACGGCTGGAGAATGGACCAGTAAAAACAGTAGATTCAAAATCAAATGAAGATGTTCACCTGCATGAACCATGGAATGAGAAAAATGCTTCATCTCAGAGCATTAAGCAACTTTTAAACTTTTTGGAAAAGTTGTAGAATGGACTAGCTGAAATGCTCTGTTCACAACAAAAAAGATGAAGATACTCGTCTCCATGATCTAAGGAGTAATGATGATACCTCAATTCAAAACTTGAGGCTAGAGATTGGCAAACATTTTTGGAAGTGGGCGGATTAGAAATATTTTAATGCCTCATAGGCCAAGGCAAATGAAAATGTAACAATGATTATTCAAGGCTGTAGGAACAGCTTGTTTTTTTTATTATTTTAATTAATGTTTTCATTGTAGGATTATGTACCTACATAAACTTAGATGTACTATCGATCAATGAAATCCATAAAATTCTTCTTTGGAGACAAAATATTATTTGTGATTCAAATTTCATGTATGTTAATATATCAACAGGAATACTTAGTGTTGAAACATTTTGGCTATAAAACATTGATTTGTTTGAGGCCAATGCAAAAATGTGACTAAGTGTTCAAATTTTGTGAATGTTTACAGAACAATAGGGACACAGTGTTAAAACAGCTTTTAAACATCAATTCGTTTGAGGCCATTACAAAAATAGGACTTCTTACCCCTTTTTCATTATTAAGTTTTATTGTTCAGTAACCAAGTACAGATAAGTAAAAGAAAGATTTTTGTATGCAAATCCCATATATTCAATGAAGTTAGTCGATCAAATGATACAAGGTCGTAGACCAGATTTGGCGTTTGGGTTGTATTTGGCAGACCCCTGGCATAGATAAAGAATATATGATGTATGAAATAGATTTCAGTGAAACTAGGGATTCTCAAACTCGTGGGTTTTATTTTAAAGCTATGACCAATGGTCGATGAAGATGCTCTCCGAGATTCTGTCAGATTGCAGCGTGAAAGAGAGGAATGGCAGCGGTGCTGTAGCCAAATGGTTCTACAGTCTGTTGGGATGTAAAAAAGTTTGATTCTTCTGGATGCACGGATCTTGGCTTGCAAAGCTGATTTGGAGCCAAGGTCTGATGAAATGCAATGATCACTCGCTCTATTTCCCTCGGGAATGGTTCGAGTCAATTGCGTCCAGTCAAAGATTGGCAGCTTGGTACTTGGAACAAATTTCCTGGCATCTTCAATGGATAGGAAAAGTGAGATGAAATATTAACATGTCAGACACGCTCCAGATGATGATGTTAAAAATGGCTATGCTCTATGTAATTTTTTTTGGCTTCTTTCGTGCTGCTTGGTTTTGATTCCAAATATGTGCAAATATGTTACTTGTGTATATTACACAGAATTGGTGAAATCGCCTAAATCACAGGAATTTTATTTATTTTTTATAAAGAAAATTTTTAAAAAAAAGGAAAAGAAAAGTTTGACTTCACTTTGATTATATGAACTTTTGATCGTAAAAAATAATCATTTTATATCTTTTTTTTTTGATCAAATCAAAACTATATCTTGTCTGCTCAAATGGACTAATGATTTGCACATTTCCCTCAATCGCAGAAGGATACGGGTTTGGATATAAACAAAGAGTGTGGAAAACTCTTTGTGGGGACAAATTTCCCTGTGCACTCAGCAGCTAACTGAGTACACCTTAAACTGTGTGATTCGGGTGAAAAAAACTGGGAATGAGGTTATGACCTCACCTATTTAAAAAGATAGCAGCAACAAAAACAGAACCGTCGGGTCACCTTCTACTACTGGTGTAGTACAGGTCTTTGACTTGGACTGACAAGTGTCGACTTGCTTGAAAAAAAAAGTTAAAACTAGTAATTTTTTGTAAAAAGGTTTGACTTCACAAATTTGATTGTTGAAAAATAGTTGTCCTATATCCTTGTCATGAGGAAATGGAATTTTGATCATATCAAAACTACTTTGGTAAAAAAAACTTCAAAACTTCACTAGTCAGACAGTCTCACCAATTTAGCATAGCAAATGCTCGTACAAGGTCTACGTGCAAAGTATCCAACCATTTTGAATATCTCGAGAATGGTTGTATAGCTTTGATATAACTTGGCAACCAATCAGAGGGGAACTTACTGCGCATGTGTGAACAGATGCTCTCCCATGGCTTTACTCAGGGAGCAGTGAGATGCCACTGAGTGAGTTATGTATTCTGTTTTACAGTCACATTCACCATGATCAAGCCTGTCCAGTCCTCATGTTGTGTGAAGATTTCTTTTTTTAGTAAAACACTGCATCGCTAAGGTCCATCAGAACTACCTTCTCTCTTCTCCATGCCAACCCAACCCAGTCCAGATTTACCTTCTTGTGACTTCTGGCTAATGTCACTGTTTAGAGTGAGGAATTTTCTGACTTGGGATGAGATTAAGGAGAACATTACTAGGTAACTGATGGCAAACCTGAAAGAGTACTTTACAAACTGTTTGGAAAAGGAGAAGGTACACTAGTATAAATGTGTGCAGTCCCAAGGGGAATATTTTGAAGGGGACTAAATCGCCATTGCCTTAGGTAGGCTATTCTTTCATTAACTCATTCAGGCTTGGTTTTTTAAAATTTTTTTAAGGGTTATGGATGTGAGCAATGGATTTAAAAGTTCTAATTTTCTGAGAAACCCTGAGAAGTCATAAATCATTTTGAAGGTTATAAGATATAGATGTAAGGATCATGTGACTCCATTATAAACTCAAGATGGCTGTGAAATTAAAAGCACACAATGAGAGAACCCAGACTAAATGAGTTAATATCAAATGGCTGAAAAGTGAAGAAAAGTAACCAAAATACTCTGAAACCATAGTTTTATGTGACAGATGGTAAATTATTTCACATGACCATTATGGCAAGCTGCTGGACCCGCCATAAAGTCTGACCCCTTCCAATCCTGCACTTTTGGAATGGGCACTACCCTAGTTAAATGGCTGGACATTTTCCAGATTGACCCAGTGTAGTCAATGTGAACATAAATTGATATTTGTCAGATTTTGGTACAAAGCCATATACATGATGGATGGGGGGGGGGGCAAGCTGTCTATGTTCTTGCAAGATTTCTTCCCCGACTACTCTACTTCGATAGAGGCTTCACTTGATTGTTGACGTATGTGCAATTATCCATCGATCCATAGGAGATACATGTACATCACTATATACACACGGACATATATAATTGCACTCATGTATATTTTATATATATATATATATATGAAGTAAGGATTTGTTACACAAACAGGCTTATGGAAACAGAGCAGAAACATAAATGTGTTTGTAGCGAATCCTTACTTCATTATATTCTAAGCTCTATTCTAAATCAACTCAATGAAATAAACCCATCACATATCAGATATTGTATTATATTATACCATATTCCTAATTTGTATTGTGAGGAATGTATATATATATATATATATATTGTGTGTGCGTGTGTTTATAGATACATTGATACTTATATAATGATATTTGATAATACATAAACTGTTAAATGTGTGCCTGTCCAAGTTCATTTAAGTGCGTACATCAGTACACTCTATATGCAAATGAACACACATATAAACATCGTTATGTAAACAGACACCATTTTATTTGTGGATATATATATATATATATATATGTATATACATATACACACAAAAATCAGGGATGCAATATCTAATGTGCAATGGGTTTATTTCATAAAGTGCTCAATACATTCAGCACAAAGTTGTTTTAGAGTAGAGCTTGAAATACCTTGAAGAAGCCAAAACAGAGCAGAAACATAAACATATTTGTGTAGGGAATCTTCACTCCATTATATATATATATATATATATATATATATATTCTTTCAACTTTTTAAATAATTTTTCTGGTTTGCAAATAAATTGTAAACACGTTATTCATTTGTAAGAAGAATTATTAAAAAAGTTAAAACAAAAATTATCCATTGTATATAATGGAACCAGCCCAAAAGAAAAATCACTGCCAACATATATATATATATATATATATATATGTATGTTATAATCATAGATTATGTTATCAAACAGTCATTTTTATCAAAATCAGTGAGTCTCAAACATTTAATCAAAATGAATTGATGAAGTAAAAAATAAATATTATAAATAATTTATTATGTGAACTTGTTTATAACATGAATTTAATAACCAAACAATGAATTTATAACAATGGAAGGGAATAAATAATGATGAATGTAAATAGTTCCAACATGAAGAAAAGGTTATGAAAATTCAAACAATTTTCATTCATTGTTTCATATTCACTTTCATAGTTATGAACAACCTTACATGATAAAAATTAGTATCAAAACAATATGAATTTTTTTTTATTCATTTTAAATAAAATAGATTTTGATAACAATAACCATTTGATAAGATTAATGCATTTCTCTGTACATATGTATATGTGCGTGTATGTGTTTTTTTTCTTTTAACCCTTTTGGCACCACTGTTGCCGAATTGTAACCACATACTCCCCCCTCAGCTCCATAAGTAACTATTTGGTGGATGCATTGGTTGTATACTCTTCTTTTCAGGATTATTGGGATTGTCTTGTTTTTGAAGGTTGAGCTTGCCCTGCCAAAGGCTTGCCATCCTAGGGAGATAAGAGACTGACCCACAAACTGAGAAGTATGCAGCGCATACATGAGAGAATTATGCTCAACCTTACATGGAGAGATCACAAGACAGTATATCAGAGAGAAAACAGGAGTCCGAGACATCATAGAATCTATTACAACGCTAAAATGGCAATGGGCAGGTCATGTTACAAGAATGGCAGACAAATGGTGGACAACATGACTCACAACATTTATCACCAAGGCTGACAGAATACAAGATGGAGAGATGGACTAGATAGATTTTCAAAATATTGGCTCCATGATGCCCATGACAGAGAAATGCAGCAGATCCTGGAGAAAGTCTATGTCCAATGATGGACATCAAAAGACTGATGATGATGATGATGATAACTCCCTCTCCGTCAGTTGATGATATATACGAGAATAAGGCTACAAATTTGCTGTATATATGACTAATGGAAGTTGCACATATATTAGCATAATTCACAAGTGAAATACCATTGTTGTTCTCTGCAGATATTTGCCATAATTTTGAAGTGAAAAGTGCAGATTTTTATGTAAAATGGTTAGAAAGTTGTACAGAAAAATTCTATAATCTAAGATGGCTGCTTCCTGATAACATCATCATATGCAAATTAGATAATATTTTTCCAACATAAACCTTGAGCGATTCTGATGATATAATCTCTCTAACCTTCCATCGTGAAACATTTTCCCATTGTGGTCCTTCTAAAACACTGCTTGTGGTTTCAAATCTTTGGAAACTCTGGCAGACCTCTACCTTAAGCATTTTTTAGTTTTTTTGACTAATAAACTACAAAAAAAGGCAATTTTTGACAATTAAAAATATTTATTTAAAATGGATTGCTATCATTCTGATGAAAGGTACAGGCCTGTGTACAATATTTGGTTTTTAATTGCTACACAATGGACAATGTTTCTCTGCCACAAGATTCACGTTGATAGCCTCAGAGTGTACATTGCTGTGGTCTTTCAAGCATCATTTTGTGGATCCCCGGTGGTCTGGAGACCCCAGTTTCAAAACCTCTGCACTATGCTGAATTTATGAGGTTGTCTTCAAAAACTTGGCATCCGAAGGGTTAAGCTTTCAAATATGGGGTCCACCTTTGAGGAAATGCCAAGAACAATCCGGAAGTCTTGAGATCTTCTCATTTTAAGATTGAATACGAGTTATTCAATCTGTTTGGGAATTTTTATTTTTGTCTTTTGTTTCTCCATTCTCTGAATTATTCATGTCCGACATTTGGGTCGGGGGTCTGTTACATCTTCCTGATTTGACCCTTCGAAGCATCTTGGCAAGAACCTCATTTCCATTGTGACTCCCTGAAATAATGTGATTGATCTCTGAAATTGACTTATGATAAAGAGTGTCAACTGAAGAGCTAGAAAATGGGAGATCAAACATATATATATATATATATATATATATGTACGCATCACAAGAACAGGTGTACTTTCAGGCTAGCTGCTTTGATCTGTTTAGATAGAGTGTAAGAATGGAGAGGAAATGTTGGTGCGGTCAGGTTTAGGATTGGTGGGGTTGATGGTTGATTCAGTGATGAGATCAAAGGGGAGGGTGAAGAAGAAGCAAGGAACGCGACATTCAACAGATCAAAGTAAGCAATTCAATTTTATATATACAGGTTGAGGACACCTTATCCGAAACACCTAAAACTAAAAGTGTTTCAGATTTTGGATTATTTCAGATTCTTTCATTTTTACTTATGCATTATGAAATATCTTGGAGATGGGGACTGTAATGTAAGGGAAGCAATATATATTTATATATATATATATATATACATGTATAAACAGATATATAGCAAAGGTTTTGAATCCCAAGGACCCTTTCTATAAAGGGAATATTCTGGTGGGCCCCTATTTTTAGCATTTAGTTTTTCGACTATATTTAGTGAACTTTAATAAATAATTCTTGAGCTTTTAAAGTTGTATACTTATGTTGTTTGATAACTGCACTATGATTGATGATGTTCCTCTGCCACTAGATTTGCAATGTTGGGTTCGAATATAGTCTTGCATTTCTAAAGAGTTAAACAAAGTCTATGGTCAGAATGAATGAAATTGGTCTTGTCTCTCCTCTTTGAATTATACTATAGCAAGGTCAGTTGTGAAATTTTCTAGTTGTGATATCATTATTTCTATTGATATTCAGACCATCCTCATCTTGGTTGTTTTTCATACAACGTTTCGGCCGTTGCACTCTACGGCCTTCATCAGGTATCATCTGGTAGATGTGGGGAAGTAACGAACCAAACCCTTTATTTATCCGACGGGGGTATATTGACCGTACTCCATTCTTAGGATTAGTAGTATTGTTATATTGTCTCACACTAGGATCGAACCTAGAACCATCAGATTACTTTACAGTAGTCTGTCTGATGCTGTAACCACTGCGCTATGTGTCCATGTCGGATAAATAAAGGGTTCGGTTCGTTACTTCCCCACATCTACCAGATGATACCTGATGAAGGCAGTAGAGTGCAACGGCCGAAACGTTGTATGAAAAACAACCAAGATGAGGATGGTCCGAATATCAATAGAAATAATAATAATACCTCATCTCAAAAATTCCGAGATATACTTGTGATATCATGTTGGTTTTAAAATGTTTTGGATTTCAGAACATTTCCTAGTTTCAGATAAGGATTACTCAACCTGTACCTGGAGGGGCCTGCTCAGTGACTGAGATAGTTGCACATTTCCAACCTGTTAGTATATAGAGATGCGAGTGACATAACAGTCAACAGCAAGGAAATTGGAATTCACAAACTAGGTTCAAACTTGCAACCAGACCAGGAGACGGACAACTTTGGATTCAAACTGAGAAATTCCAAACTCTCATCCAGTATTGTGAGAGGCAGGCAATGAACAGAGTAGAGAATAGGTTAGCGGGATTCTGGTTAAGCTTCAAATTGGAGTGGATGTTAACAAACAATATCAGAACCTGTAGGGTGAGCTTTCAGCTAGTTATAGTAAGATAGTAAAATTCTTTTAGGTAAGTGTGAATGCTGCTGGACATAAAACCTACTAAAAACTATTTTGGAGGGGAATTTTCTAAGGGAACTAACTTGCTAAAAATCTGCTTAGGGATCCTATTAATGATCTCAGAAAATTTGGTCTCTATAAGTCTAGCATTTCCTGAGTTTTGTGACTATGGACAGACAGGCATTAAGTGAATCACAGTAAGATTGCACAGGTGAAATAAAGGAGGATGAAAACAGACGATTAAAAAAAAAGCAACCGCCATCTCCACCTCCCAACGACACAATAGGAAGATGATTTTTGAAAAGAAGTGTCTGCATTGACACAAAGCAAAAAGAACGTAGAAGATGACGGAGATGCAGAAGAATTTGACTGCACTGTCAGCCACGCACAAGCAATGTGACGTAGGTGCAGAAATAAGACTGCAGCATCAGTCGCACATAAGCTGAGAGGTAGGGATATGTGCTGTGTTCAAATGACAACTCGCAACTTCTAGAACCGCTTCAAACGAAGTTATATCAATAGAAAAATTCTAGCAACTTCAGGAAAAGATCAGACATTCATTCATCTCCTAATATTGAGGACATCTATTTTAGTGTGAAAAAACAGTATACAAATTTTATATACAAGCACACATGATAACTATCATGTTTACACAATATCTAGGGCCTTAAATAAGTGCAGTGCTGTAATAAACATCATAATTCTTCTTAAAATCATTCATATCTGTTGATAGTATTACTGATTCCAGTAATCTATTCTATGGTCCCCACCAATCTATTACTAAAAAATATTTCTCTTATATTCAATCTAATTCTTTTTGCTTCAATCAGATATGTGTAGCTTCTCAGTCATTTTGCATGCAGTTCTAGTATAAAAAAAGCATCAAGGTCTACAAATTCTAAACCACACATAATCTTAAACAAGATTACTCTGTCTAAGTTTGTGATAAAAAGCAACTAAAAATTAAGAGGAAGGTAAAAACTAGTCAAAATTAATCTTAAAAATTTTTTTTCTAATTCTCTCAACTTTTTTGGGGGGGGGGACACACCATAGTCATCAGAGAATAGCCCTGACTCTACCTCTTTTAGTGTCATAGGGATGTTTAGCCTGGGAGAATGGGTCTCCTGGATCTAGACGATGCAGAAGCTTGGCCAAAAATGACCATGGAGAACCTAATCTAACTTTGGGAAAAGATCAGGAATTAATTTTCTTTTATAATATGTATTTTAGAAAAACTAATCTCCATGAAATCATCAAAAGAAGAAGAAATCAGGCGAAGATTCACTCAAGGCTGGCAAGTTTTCAGTACAGCAAGCTCAACTTTGAAGAACAAGAAAATCCCACTTGTCCTAAAGATAAGTCCTACAACCAAATCATCATCCTTATAGTCCCTGATTGAATCTAACAAAGAAACTGAGAAGCATGCAATGTGCATAGGAGAAAATCTTGCTCAACCTCATATGAAGAGATCAGAAGCCAACACAGTTAAGAGAAATGAGAGATATCAGAAAATATGAGAAAGCTCAAATGGCAATGGGCTGGTCATGTTGCAAAAATGTCAGGCAACCACTGGACATCACAATTCACAATGTAGATCCCCAAAGGTCATATGCGAAATTGTGTCTGGCAGAAAATAAGATGGCATGATGAGCTAGACAAATTCCAAAAGCACTGGCTCCTTGACACCCATGATAGAGGAGTCTGGCAAATCTTAAAGTCTATGTCTAACGACTGATGCTAAAAAGCTGATAATAATGAATGTATCATTTTTTCCAATATTCGCATCAATGAGAGAAATTGGTTTTCAAATTGAATTACATAAACTTATCTTTTTCATTTATAACAAATTAGATTCTCCTCTTTGACCAATATTTGAAATTTCCAATCTAGAGTGTCTTAGAATCATTTATGGCACTTCATGTGTATGTACATGCATATGATCAGTTTGTAGGTGCGATATATTTGACAGGATGAATTAGGTTGACAATAAAGAAAGAAGAACGGTAATTGTATGTAAATCAAAATTTATTCAACCAATATGTTTCACCCTTTGGCTTTATCAAGATGCTGAGTTTGAATGAAACAATATTCAAAATATCTGGTTCTTTTGAGTAATCATGTCTTCTGTTATCTCAATGTGCGAGTGGCAAATGCTAAGTATTTTGAAATTTTCTGAATATATGAATTCATTTAAGCATTACGTTCTCTTCACAATTTCCAAATACTTTTTTTGTCACTTCCCACAAATGTGCGAGGCCTGCCATCAAATTAACCTTATGCCATATTTGATCTCATGGGGAGAAAATGAATATTGTGTGTATATATTTGCATATGTAAGTTAGTGTGTGTATATATATATATATATATATATATATATATATATATATATATATACACACACACTTATTTTTATATATTTATACATACATTCATACACACTTATAATTATATATTTATACATACATTCATACACACTTATAATTATATGTACACACAACACGCATATTTAAATATAATACGCACATACACGTATACAAAGTGCAATGTGTATCCATATATTTCTGTGTGTAACACTTGTATGTGATCAGAAGAGTCCACTACTTAGAGATGGGCAATTTTCAGATCTCTATTTAGTTAACTTTTCCGATGACATTGTGAAAAATAGGATTTTATGATATGCTGAACTTGATAAACAAAGCTCCATAATCATTCAATGGTGAATTGGGGGTCATTTGTTAAACGGTTTGGGGGCGAACAATTTCTTAGTTGAAAAACCAACAGATGTGAATATATATATACATTTTTTTTCTTTTTTGACCATGTATGTGTATAACATTTTCTATTGACCGTACGTGTGTGTAACATTTTCTATATTTATTAAAAAAAAAAAAAAAAAGAAAGAGGCGTGAAGCATTTTGCCCAGCTTTATGTAATGAACTCTTCTGGTGACACAGTAGGAATAGAATTTTATGTTATGCTTAACTTGATAAATAAAACTCTAATTATTGAGTTAATTCTACCTTTTGTTTTGTTTGCTATTCACGAAATACTGAAGGTAAACAATTAAATACAGAGCAACATAATGCTTTTGATGTTCGATAAGTACATTGTAATTGCAAAATCATTTATATATGATGCCATCATATTTTGACAGCATTAGCAAACTATTACATATATAATGTGTTTGTCTTTGTTGAATGTTGTAGTCATAAAATCTTTTGAAAATGATATATAAGATTATATATAACATTTCACTTCCATCTTGATTCATCAGTTTCTTTTTATCGCAACCTTGCTCCGACTGATTACACTTTAGCATTGAGCAAATAATAAATAAGATGGGTGGGATTTGAACCCACATCCCTTATGGAGGGAGTATGGTTTACATCTGCCTGCTCTATCAATTGAGCTACTAAGACTCAACCAGCAAATACAAATCCAAATTAGAGTCTGATCAGCTGCCACATTTGTTTATATTCAGGTTGTTTCAGTTTATTGATATATATATTCTTTTATTCATTTACATTTGATGAAGAATTACAAGTCATTTTTTGTATTTTCATGACTACTTTTTCCTCCATGTTTATTTAGTAGTTGATTTTTTATTGCAACTTTCGCTTAGACCGATTACCTTTGGCCCACCCTTCGTAGTGCCTGTTTTTAATAAATTCTTAATCTTTTTTAATTGCAGGTATAAAGGATTTATGAAGGATTGCCCTGATGGCAAGTTGACTCTTGAGGTGAGTGTGCGATTTTGAAATTTTTCTTACTTCTTAATTCTTCTTATTGAAATAAATTATCTTTATAACCGTTGCTTTATGGCAGGTGCAGTGGTCTATACTAAAAAAACAAATGACAAAAATTATTTTAAAGACTTGCCATTGCAGTCAATAATTTAACAACCATAGCATCAAAATTTGAAGTTTTGTAGAAAAAAACTGCATTGGAGAATAAGTATGGTCAGAATAAATTCCTTTTGTGACATTGCTTGCAATATCCACTGGAAAACATCTAAAATAGAGTAAAAAAAAACATCTCAATTCTGGGAGATCTAGTTTTTATTAATAAACCTGTCAAAATAAGCCCCCTCCCCGAAAATGGAAAAAATCTTAAAACAGTATGGCCAGAAGTGCTGGAACATAAAAACACACGCATATATAAAAATGGATTGAACCCTTCACCATGTTTGTCCATGGTCATTCAATTGATCTTTTAAAACACGATTCAATCATCAGTGAAAACTATTCTTTATTCATATCGAATTTTTTCCATAAATTAAAAAAATCCCTCCCATAGGACAGGTATTTCAGCTAGTAATTCTAAGTCGGGATACAACTTACATTTGACGAAGGCTGAATGTTTTAAATTAAAAGCATGGTTCATACATCTGCTTGCATATGCTGGAAATGCGTGGGAAGACATATGCTGTAATATAAGTACAGTTTTATCATTTGCATGTAAGAGTTTGAGAAAATACATTTTCCTTTTGAAAAGGGCAGAAATATTACAAAGCAAAGTGTGATCATATGTATGTAATCAGGGACAATATACATGTGTGCGTTATGTGAAGCAAAATTGTCATTTGATCCCCAGAGAAAAATTTTCCCAGATTTGTTCTTGCATAGAATTCTTTCCCACAATCAAAAACGTTGGAAAGATAAGGGTAGCTTTGGGTAGTTTGGGTAGAGTAGAGAAGCACATTGAAATGATCTGAATGAAAATTCTGTTTGGGAACTTCCTGTCTGAAACAGAGTGTTCGACTACTTGCTCATAGAAATGGATGAGCGATTCTACCCAGGACCCACAAAAGTGATTAAGGGGAGATAGCATTTCTTTGAGAGGTAAAGGTTCAGTTTCTCTGCAAAGAAAGGTACGTTTGGATTCCCTGACAGCCGTCTCTTGGACATAATTAAAGAGATAGCACATATTTTTTTTTTTTTAAAACGTTTTTTTTTTTTTTGTAGTATCCACCAGATGCTTTGATTGATTAGCTAATCAAAGCTTAAGCTTGAGTAAGTAACGTTGGTAGAAGGAACAGAGTCAGCCACCATATAGGTTGGGGATGACTTAGCGGGTGAAATTCGACTGACCAGCTAATTACCCATAACGAGAGGGAGAGACAGAGGAAGAGCAAAAATGGAATGATGGATGAAAAGATGGTGAACGGCTACAAATTCTACAGACAATCGGGGGGGGGGAGCGATGATGAAGCGATCAATAGAGAGAACTTTTCCACATCGTTCTCGTTTATAGCTGCTACCATGTGAGTAATTTTTAATTCATGTAGAGGCAGCAATGAACGATTGTGGAGCAGAAGACTTCAGAGTTGAGCTGGTTCAGCGCCTAGACACTTAGAATTTTACCATTTTGGCACCTACAAATAATTAATAGCACTTCTAGCCATCATCCTTATAGAGTAACTAAAAAGGTCTCTGGTTTTGAAAACCTTAGGGAAATAGACCAGATGTTCATTCTGTGTGCGCAACTATTTTGTGGCATTTGCCTAGAAAAGTGTTTTATTTGCATGGCATGCGCATTCCTCTGCACTGTCTCTACTGCACTCCTGGAAACTTCAATTTAAAGCGGATACATAACAACCAACAGTATTTCTTTTCTCTTCTGATTCTCTTCCCCGACTTCATTTAGTCATGATGTTCTAACATGTTTGATAATTTCGTCTTCGTCTCATTCTGGGTTTAGTTGCTGTAACCTAGACTGTTAAGAACTGAACAGCAATGTAGTCTGTTGATTCACCTAGAGAATGCAACTACTTTTTAAATCCGCTCATTAAGCTAGAAGAATGTGTCAGCTGAAACGTGTTAAAAACAACAATGATGAAGATAATGGTCCAGAATCAAAAAAAAAAAAAAAATCTTTGAACTTCAAAAAACAATTTTTGATTTAGGTTGGGAAAAATTGGTCTTATAAGATGATCTTTTACGGAAACAAAAATATCCAAATATAATCCATTGGGCTGATATTATGGAAGAGAGGCTGCATGTCAAATGCTCTACTTTTACATCTTTAGGAAAGAGATGTGCCAACCACTGTAAAATTGATACCAAGTGGACATGCATTTACTGAGAGGAAGAGTACAGTATTAGGTATCGAGGTGCAATTGTGGGCAATGGAATAGGCGAGCTGTGTTCAAACTCCAGCCGAGGCTGTTTGCATTCATTTTTCACTCATATCTTTATGAAAGGTACAAATCCATCTCTTCTACCCAGCCTCCTAATCAACCAGGCACAGTGGGAAGGAAACTAGTCTCAAAGTAGGAGGGCTCTGATACCAAATCAGGGAATGGAGCCACTTTAAGGTGGTTGAATGCCAAGTTTGGCATCCTTTTGGCATTTTTTGTAACCAAGCTGTTGCTAAAACGTATTGCGCTTTACCTTCCTCTTCTCTATATCAGCCAGGGCGGAGAGGAGGATTCTGTCTAGGATCTGGCAACCCAGGATCTCTCTACACTCCGCTGAGGCTTGCACCCTGGAAAGGTCATTTTAACGTTTTCCCATTCTCTATCGAGTCAGAAAGAGGTCTTCTTCGGTGCTGTCTCAGGTGCTCCTTCTTGGCTTGGCTTTCAATTACAGTCACTTTTCTCGTAGGAGGCTGCTTCTATAGTAATCATATTCCTATTGTAAAATACTTCTGATGGTGATATAAATCTACTATGTCGTATCAAACAGTTTCAGAGTAGTTTTATATAATGAGATCTTCGTTTCATCCTCTAAATGGCAGTCAGAAAATGCGAGATTTTATTCCAACTTTCTGGTTTAAGCTAATCAGTCTAGCTGTGTGCAGTTGTTTATTCTTTACTGCATATCTTACGCACTGCACATTTGCATTTATTGCAAAGACGAGTTATCTTGTCTGTGACAGCAAAGAGGTTAATACTAGGTGTTCAAAGCAAATACATTTTGTGCTGGCAAATGGAAGAAAAGATCCTGTCATTAGAAACAGTCAACAAAAACTGCCAGCAAAACTGTCAACATAGGTTTCATCAGTTTTCAAGTTTGGCTGGCTACGTATGTATATATCACCTGTACAGGCTGCACCAATGGAGCTAGAGGGCTGAAAATATGAACATTTACACCTTTTCATGTCGAGAAGAAAATTACTCTCTGAAAGAAAAAAAAAATCTTCTCCCTCCCACTTATAGGTTTTTAGTGGGGTTCAATTTGCAATGTAAGTTTATACTAAATTGATCTCTTAGTTTGTGTCTGCAGCATTCACAGCATTTTTATTACTCATCCCCAACACTGCATGCTGCCAAAGAACTTTTTTTTTTCCATTGATTGACTAACCAGACATCTGTAAATGCTAAAATCAGTCTAGCATGACGCAAGTAATTTTGAAGACCCAAATATGGTGAAAATGAAGAGTGCGGTTTGGAGATCAGAGTCAGCACTTGATTATTGCCACATGAACGAGATTGTACAGCCGAGAAAAATCAATATTGCTCTGGGATGATCTTTGCAATAAATTAGGCGAAGAAAGAAGATAACTCTAATAGATGATTGTCTTTCCAAAGTTTTATTGGAACTTTACGGCTTGAAGGTTGCTATGTTGTCGTTTTTATTTTTTTTATTTTTCCATCTTCAGTCTAACTTTAGCGCAAAGTCTGGAGTTGACTTTGTTTTCATTATATAACAAGTATTATCCTTACCTAAATGATGGGTGTAAGCCAGTGCGTTGTATCACAGTTGTGCTCTAAGCCATGGATACACAAAAACTATTTTAGTGTCAATAAAAAGCAGTGGATAGTAAAACCCTTTTTGGTGCAATGTAGGGAAGGTGGTCTCAATTGTAAAGTTCCGCATCCTCGCTCATTTGATGTTACAAATCGCAAACAAATAAAAAACAAGAGAATCAATGAAAAGTCTTCTAATTGTACAAAATTTTTAAATTCCCGTTATTTGCAGATGCATTGTTGAACATGATAGAAACAGAGAAAAAAATATTTAAATTTGTTTAATTAATCCTTAAAAACTTCTTTTGACTGACACAATCATGAGAGGATGACTTGTCTGTCAAAAGAATTTTCCATATATTGTACCAAAAAAGTTTTTACTGTCCATCACTTCTATAAACACTAAAATATTTTTGTGTTTTCGTGTATCTGTAGCTCAGAGCACACCTATGATACAAAGCACCATATGCAACTCGTCTAAACCGATATGTAAAGCCCAAACTCTCCTACTGTGATTTGAACTAATGATCGAATGATTGCCAGGAAGCTGTCTTACTGGCTGAGATAAATTGAGGTCTTGGATTTTAACAAAAATTTATTATACAGATATGCACAGGCTTATTTCATTCTTATGAATATATTTATACAAAAAGATATATATTTTCATTATTTTTTATTTATCATATACGTGGTATATTGAATCAGTGAAACTGTCTATATTTTTCAAGGAATAAATAAATGCGTAGTTTTGATTTAATCAAAACAAGGATATAAAAGACTATTTTTTTTTTTTTTACAATCAAAACTTTCTGCAATCAAATTAAATATGTAGTTTTAACTTATTTTTACTAAAAATAAATGTTATTTTAATTTAATCAAAACATTGATATGAAACAACTTTTTTTACAATCAAAAGTTTGTTATTAAAGTGAAATCAAACCTATTTTTTTGGGGGGGGGGGAATGATGAAATTTTGACGATTAATCAATTTCACCGATTCAGCGTAATATGTACGATGGAAACGTTGCAGTAATCATCTTCAGTCGGAATAGAAAATAGGAGTGGTACTTGTTTCCGCTGTTGCCAGTCTGGTCTTTCACTTTGTCCAAGACGTTAGCAACCAGACAATTCATGGGGGAGGTTTGAGTACATTGAGTGAACGTCCAGGTAATACCACCCTGGAGTGTTTCCAAATGAGACTGCTGTTAAACTTGAAGGATTGTTTGAATTGAAAAGATTACGATGTCTGGAGTTTAGACATGAAGAGCTGGAAAAATTATTGGATGCATTATTTGTCTCAAGGGGTCCAGAATACAGGTAGCAAGGAAGCCATTTATAATAATCACAGACGATATCATCAAATGGTTATTGTGATCGAAATCAGTCACTGCCAAATATTTTGTTTTAGATGAATCAAAAATTCACTTGAATTCCATGTTGATTTTTTTGGGGGTGTCCTTGCCTCTCTATAAGAGACTTTGTCTGTCTGTCTGTCTGTAGGTTTGTCCTCAAATTGTTTCTCAGTTGTTTCAAGTTAGATTTACCTGAAACATGATAGAAAGGTATTCCTTGATAAGACGCCTCTTACCTTGGAAAATCTTCCAGTCAGGGCCACTTGATCTTGCAATTGTGGCATTCAAACTTTATGGTAAACACCTCATTGAATTTTGGGTTCTGCTTTAAAATGTAAAGTTGTTAATAACAATGGATTTGATGGCACAACAAGCCCGGTTGCTGCAGAGTCAAACTCAACTATTACTTATATTCTGCCTGGAGATGATTAATGAAACTTGAGTATCGTATATTAAACAAATAAATTTGTAGATGTGTAGAAAGACCACCGATGGACATCACGTACCACAACATGGATCCCCAGAGATCACATGAGAAACCGAGGCTGACAGAACGCAAGATGGAGAGATGAACTAGACAAATTCAGGAAATACTGGCTCCACGACGCCCATGATAGAGGATTGTAGCAAATCCTGGGGAAGATCTATGTTAAACGATGGACATTAAAAGACTGATGATGATCATCATCGCCATCATTAAAAAAATTTTAAATGTTAAAAGACGGATGATGATGAAGATTTGTCAGTTTAGCTCAGCTGATAAGAAAGCTGCCTTCCAATCACATGGTCTTGATTTCAAATTCCAGTTTGTCAATGTTAATTTTATATATAAGTTTGGTTTAACATAACATGCTTAACAAACAGTCAAATGTTTACTCCCCTGAATTTGTTGGGGATTGTTCTTGTTATTGTGATGGGGAAAAAACCAAGTTGACTTAGACTGGAGTTTGACAGTGAGGAATCTATAACTATGAATGTAATTTGTTTCATTTTTTTTATATGCATAATGTTATCAGTCAGTTATTGTTATCTAAAAGACCCTGTTCATACTTAAAGAAAAATGATACTACATTGTAGACCTGTTATAACACGGAAGTTGGGGACCATAATTTTCTACCGTGTTATAAAGTGAGTTGGCGTCGTTACAAATTTTCCATTTTTACAAATCTAGGTTTTCCTCTCTGCTTGATGAGGAATGATGGTTGTCTCCCCCTGACGGTGACTGAAAATACGGATAAAGTTATATAAAACATTCTATCAGTATTATTTACTGTAAATATGTGATATACATTCACTGAAATAGGGATTGGATTGGGAGATGGAGTTGAGATGCTATCAAACTTTTCCAAAACTGGCCCTCATAATTCGTGTAGAAATGAAGAGAAAACCGTGAAGGAAAGGGGTGGACTAATCAGAGGGTTGCATTTTGGCAAAAATTAGATACATATGTAGTGAGTGTTGACAAGCTGATAAATTACAGAGAAGGAAGAAAGAGGATTTTTTCAAACACTTCTGAAAAAAAATAAGTAAATACGTATTTTTAACTTTTACTAAAAATAGATCCATGATTTTAATTTGATCAGAAGTTTATTTAATGAAAACAAGGATATGAAACAACTATTTTTTTTACAATCAAAAGTTAGTAATTAAAGTGAAATCAAAATTTTCTTCTCTTACGAAAAATGATGAAATTTCGCCAATTTGACGATTTCACTGATTCAGAGAAAAAAAAAAAAAATGTCCTGAGTATGCTGTATTTTCAAGTATTGGTGCCATATCTTTCGGAATATTTTTGGAAAAATCTTTTGCTAATTTTTTAGATATTTTTAGGCTATTCTGGTGCTTTTTGTCAGTCAAACTAGTGCAAAATAACATTTTTTTGAGTTGGTAACACTGACCTGAGTGGCGTCTGTAATTTCAATGTTTCTATACTACTGACTAGACTGAATTTAAAATTCATGGGGCCAGTGAATAATATTTGTGGGGGGGAGGATCTTATTATTTTTGTATTTAGCGATGATTTTCAGAGCCAAGTTTAACGTTTTGAAAACTGGGGTCCATGCTCAAATTGCGTCATAAACATTTCCACGTTATCTCAAACTGCATTATAACAGGTCTGTTTTAAAATAATTAAATACATTGGTTGAACTTTTTCTTTCGAGACAAAGAAAATTCAGAGTATTGATTTCGTCATTATTTGTTTAATCAAAACAAGGATGAAAAATAACTTTTTTATGATCAAAAGTTTGTTATTGAAGTGAAAGCAGACTTGCCAATTAAGCAATTCATCCGATTCGGGGTAACATGTACACACTATTCAGTTAATGTGAATGTGGTGTGTTTTTGCTTTTGTGTGTGTGCCTGTACAATTTGTTAATTGTGTGTGTGTGTGTGTGTGTGTGCAGTTTTGTCTTCATATATATGTATGTATGTTATGTACATACACATATATATTTGTGCCAGTTTGTTTATGCATAGTCTGTTACTGTAGTGAATGAATTTTCCTGCTGACATGTTTTTTGATTCCTGTCATAAAAAATTCTATATGGATCATGCTAAAATGGTTTTCATACAACACAAGTTTCAAAGTTACTGATCTGAATGAGATTCTGACAGGATTCCTTTCTGTTTTGGTAAAGGCTTTTATGATTGCAGAAAAAAAAACTTCCAGGTTAGTCACTCAATGGAAACTATCGTGCAACCAATGTCTTTGGGGGTGATCAATGAATAAGATACTTCTCTCACTTTTAGTTGAGTCAGGATCACTAAACAAAAAAACAATCAGTGTGAATGTTGCCAGACACAAACTTAGGGACTGATTTAACAAACTAACATTATACATTGAAAAAAAAAAAAAGGAGTGCTTAATGAATTGGTTACTTCTCACAACATGGATCCCCAGAGATCACAAAAGAAACTGTAGCCAACAGAACACAAGATGGAGAGATGAACTAAACAAATTCATGAAATACTGGCTCAGCAACGCCTATGATAGAGAATTGTGGCGAATCCTGGGGAAGGTTTATGTCCAATGGACGTTAAAAGACTGATAATAATGATCATCACCATCGTTGGAAAAATTTCAAATTTTCAAAAAACAAGCACGAATACAGCCAGACCAATTTAGCTTAAATTTACATTGCTAAAAACTTATCTGGTAAGGGAGGGTGTTCAAAGAAATAAAAATGCTGTTTTTCTAGACATAATAAAGAGTAGATGCTAAATTTTTCAGCTCTATTTGTGTGGCCTGTAAATGTTATACAAGGCCAGCCAGAACTACTCCAAGGCTGAAGAAACCTACGTTGAAAGTTTTTGTTGACTGTTCCTTATAATGGAAAAGGCTTAGAAAAACGATCAATAAAGTCTGTAAAAGAAGAATGGAAATATACTAGTGTATAAATTTTTAATGTAATGCAGGTGGCCCGCGAAAGGAACACTAACCTATTTAGAATGAATAATATTGAAGCGAGATCGATTCCTTTTTCTGCCCTGAGCCCTCAGCTCTTTTCACTCTCCTTTCGTTGCTTTTTATGACAATATCATTGGCTGATATAAATCTTGTGTTCAGGAAAAAATACCAAAATGCGATGTCGGAAAGTTCCTGGACTCAACGTGCCACAATCGTTCTATTCAACGGAAATACTATTTTGTTACCCAGCCGACTGATCCACCAATGAGCTTTGTGCTTTCTACTTAGTGTTCTCGTATTATGCCTGGTTTTGTTATGTTCTGTGATCTGCATCAAATTTTGCATAGTTTGGCAAATCTGCTTCTGAGACCCTCAAAATGTTTCATCAGGTTTTTCGGCAAAGATTCTTCAAGACAAACGCAGGTTTTTGAAGGGCAAGTTCATTACCCTAGATGATGTTCTTGAAAAACATTTTTCATTTTTAACCACACATGTACTGAATAGGCTGTACTATAAGATGAATGGTTCCCAAGGGTATTTTGAGATCTGCCACTTTTGATCCGAACCCCTATTCATCTTCAATTCATTCAGCTGTGGTAGGTGGCCTACTTGTCATAATACTAGCACATTGAATGCAGTGTGATATTTGCCTTTTAAAAGAAAAGTTGAACATTTGATTCATATACTAACACACATATTCATCATCATCAGCAGTCTTTTGGCGTCCACAATATTCGCAAGGCCTTTCCATTTTTGGTATCGCTGGGCCAGTACTCTCTAAACTTGTCTAGCGTGTTATGCCAAATTATTTTTCGCTGACCACATTTTTGCATATTGTCTCTAAGGATTCATGCTGTGATGTCCAGCAGTTGTCTGACTTTACTGCAACATGGCCAGCCCATTTCCATTTGAGTTTTCTAATGGATTCTATAATCTGTTTTTTTCACTAATAGACTAGGCACTCCTAATGTACGTGCAAAACTTGGAACTTCAGCACGTACATTAGGAGTGCCTAATTGGTCTGAAAAAATTGCAATAGAGCACCAGTCAAGTCCTGTGCTCCGTTATTTTTGAAGATCATCAAAGGTTACCATAACAGAAATCAATACCTTCATTGCTATTCGTGCCATCGATCGATTAGATCATTCTGTTTGATGGATCAATATTGATCAAAATTATGATAATTTGGATAGTCTCTGGAAAAGGTACAGCTACTCAACCTGTCGGTTCTTGCAACATAACGTTAAGTAGCATTCCTCTGATCCACCATGAATCATCAATCAGTTGAAGAGTTTTGTCTCAGCAGACAACACAGAATTAAGCTATGAAGCACTCAGAGAGTGCATAACTCTGCCAACACCATTGACATGGAATGAGAATCGGCTCATATATAACTACGATGCAGGAGAAGTGATGGGAAAAAAAAAAATCCTTTGGTCAGCCCCAATTGTCATGTTCTCTTCAATTTGATGTTTGGCTGTTGGCTTCCATTCTGTACACTCTAGGATGCATGCCTTGGAAAAGCATATGGGGAGATCCCGGGATGCCCAGTTGCGAGAATGACCCCGTTTGGCTTTGCTGATTTACTCCAGAAGAAAGCAGAGAGCGATGTGATGGGCATCAGTTTTACTGCAGGAGCTGCCAGAAGGACGTCAGATTAGTAGTCAAAACATCTTTAGGGGGCTCCATTCGCTGGTTTTGGAATGGGAGTTGTCCTCAAAGACTTATTGCCTTCTTAAGATTAGAGAGCCCAATCTGGGGCGGGGTTAAGAAGAGATGATTCATGCCCTCTCCAAGAGTATTAGTGCAAAGGGAACAAACAGTTCCGATCAGAATTTGAATTCTGGTCACCAATACCATTGTGAAGCCGTTACTAAGTACATCAATCACACCTCCATAATTAAATGTTCATACTATAGTTATTCAAACCTAGACAAAAAGTCCCTCTCAACTTCTCAGTAAGTACATGAGGACATTGTTCAATAAGTTTTTTTTTTTACTTATCTACCAGGAAACGAATTGATGCATTTGCACTCAATGATAAAAAAAGAGGCTGTGTATTATTAGGATCTGTCAGCTAGCCAAACTTTGAAACTGTAATTATGTATTTTTGTATCATGTACAAACAGAGGACTGAAAATTAAAACATTTATTCCTTATATCCAGAAAAAAACAGCATTTTTGATTTTTAAAAATCCCCCCCATAATAGATTTTTACGGGGGGGGGGTCTCAATTTGCTAAATATCTATTGCTAAATCAGTCCTTTAGTTTGTGTCAGGAGTGTTCTTGTTTGCTTTTCTGAAAATTTAGACTTTTCTTTAATGATCACTGCCGTACAGAAGGCGAGAGAAGTAACTTACTTGATGATCATCCCCCTTTTCAAATTTATCAACTGATCTCCCCCAACACGACATAGGTTGCATGACGGTTTCTATTGCGTGACTAACCAGTGCTGCAATCGACTCTTTTAAGTCATCTCTTTTTCAATATCCCCAAAACATGACATCTTTCTCTTCTAACTTCCCTCTTTTGTTTTCTTGAATGTCTGCAAACTAATTATCTCATAGTATAAGTTTTTCGCTGAATACAATATCATACGTCAAAAATGACGGAATCATTTTCCTATGAATCGGCATTCCTGCTTAAGATCAGAATGTCTGTGTGCTCGGTCTACAATCAAAGCCTTAATCCCTGGCCCTCTGATTAGGATTAGAATGTACTGTGTACCTGGTGAACAAAGTGTAGTATCTGTGTTCTCATTGAAAACTTTCAGACAAAATTAGAATATCATAGGTTTCATTCTCAAAATGTTCTTTCAGTGGAAGAGTCCATTCTTAAAAGACTGAACGAAGAAAATCACACTTCATTATATAAGTAGATTCCAAAGATCTGCATTTCATAGTTTATGCTACTAAGACAAACTTTATTTTGCCATCAAATGTTTTTCGATTATCACTGGTTTCCTCTTTAGTCAGCGTTCACGAGGGATAAGATTGGATGAGTCAGATCCATCTATCACTGCATTGTTAATTTTCTCCAGAGACTGATTTTCCGAGGTTCCCTGTGGAGTTAGATGCATCCCGTCTCTTAAGAGAACTCCCCATGGAGTATGACCACCACTGACAATGTCCGTGTTACCTTTTAAGTCTCAAGTCTGATTGAGCCACTCCCTCGGTGGGATTTAAGTCCTCTGAAGGGACACCCTCATCCTAATCACACGGGTTTGTGTATACTCAATTAGTTGCTTAGTACACAGCAAAATTTGTTTTTCATGAAGAGTTTTTCACACTCCTACCGAGAATCAAACCTCCTGCATGCGAGGAAGACGTGCTAACCATCATGCCATCCAAGCGGCTTAGTGATATTTGACTCCAAGTTAGACGAGTTGTACTCATCAATCACTTTTTTACATTGTCAACTTTATTTAGAGACTACTTCTTGGAGATAACCTGTGGAATTGGATGCAGCTGTGAGAAAAGAAGTGTCGTGAATGAAAAACGCATTCATCGTGTGACCCGTGGAACTGGAAACAATGAGGCAAAAGGACTAAAAGACGTGCCATTTACAAAAATATTTCTCATTAATTATTTGTAATAAGCCAACAAGGGGGACTCTGAAGCTTACGAAGACGAGATGGATGCTTGCAGAGAATACAAATGTATGAAGGATGAAAAGTAGACAGTCATAGATGGCAAGGAATGCGTGGGTGCTAGTATGTGGGTGAATCAGTCTTCTACTGCTATCTCTGGGGCGTTTTCTCCTGACTGCATGTGGGTCATTGAATTTATTGAGGTCTTCGTCCATTGTGCTGTCAAATTCAATTAGTGATATTCCCATTCTTTGCCACTTGAAAGCACAGGAGACCATTCAGATCCTGGCCCCATATAAACACGCAAATCTATGTTACCATGCGAATCAAATTTCACTATGAGGATTTAGAACATACAAATGCATATCACTTTGCATGTCATGTGCGCACGTTATATCCTTACAACCTGTCCCGCAGTTTTCTTTTAGCTGAATCTTGCTATCCTGATTAGTTTCTGTTCTGCAACTTTAGAGGGCAACCATATCTTTGTCGATGGGGAATACTTCGAATGCTTTTCTGAGATACCATTTCTTGAAATTCCAAGATCCTTAGCAGTTGCTCACTGCCTCATTTTCTCTACCACCCTGGTTACTTTGAAAGTTTTCCCCCTAGTTTCAAGCAATAAAAAGAAACAGAATTTCGAAGTAAGTCTAAATTTATCTTGAAACAAGAACCGTACTTGTGCCTATCATCTGTGGTAGTAGTAGCAGCAGGAAGAGGAAGATGAGGATGGTTCAGCCTAGTTCCATATCAACCCAACATGATACGCCCGAGATAATTGATACTTGACATATTAAGGACCAACTGAAAAGTGTCTTATAGAGAATGCATTGGATGCGTCTAAAAATCAGTGCCGTTGTGAAAAAAAAATTGAATATTAGCAGTAGAACCGTTTCGTGGTCAGGCCACATACTCCTCAATTCAAAACTAAGGCAGGATGATTTATTTACTCACTGCTGATGAGTAACCAGCCTGAGTTTAGTTGCAATAAAAAGCAATAACAATTAAGATGAAGGTAAATACTACAAAAACTATAAATAATTGTTTATAATTCTTCATCTGATTGAATAAATAAAAATGAAAACCCGGTAAGTTTTGAACCCGCTATACCAATGAATGATCTGTGAGAATAGCTTACAAATCATTGTGCTTTGCTAGCTGCCCATATTCTTTTCATTAAGATCTGACAAAAATGGAAATGTATCACCAGTGTTGCTAGGATTCGTGACCAATCCTTGGATCTTTGCCAGAAATTTGGCTACAAAAATCAATAGTTTCTCCTAGTACTTTATATCATAGAACCATTTAGTGTTTGCAGATAGAACTTCATTCTCCTCCAATCATGGTTGGCTTTAGAAAATGGATATTTTTTTTTGTGCAGACCCTGCTTAACAGTCAAGATTTGTACAAAAGAAAGCAATCAAAATGTCCCCTTGAAAATTTCAGATGAATACATATTTATGCTGCTCTGTAATTGATTAACATTATTTAATTCAAATACAAAAAAAAAAATTTCTTAAATACTCAAAATATAAACACTACAAACAAACATTGTCCAATCTCCAAGAAATCAGAAGAAAATTAGTGTTCATACTATTCTCTGTACAACTTGCCAAGTGTTGTTGGTTGTATTTGACAAGACTAGAATATACCCTTGTGCGGGGACCACTGAAGGCCCAAGTTGGAGCAATCGACTTAAAGCCAGTCCTGCCTCTAATATTCAGTTGATTGGCAATGTTTTTTCTCTGCCATTTATCAAATGTCTTAATATTGGTCTTCGGCCAACTTACTTTGCAGTTATTTGTTTCCCCGCCTGCTTTCACCCATCCGTCTGTTTTCCGTATGTCTATTCATTTGTAACCCTCCATCAGTTTGGCTTTGTTTGTTTCTCAGTATTTCTACATCTGTTCAAGATTTCTATACTAATTTGTTCATCTATCGACTTATTTACCTGTTTTCTGGCTTTCATCAGCCTTTATGGTCTGTTAGACATAGGCCTTCCGATTAAATGTCAAACATTGTGGGATAATGGGCCTTACTACACTGTTTCAGCTGCATGCACTTGCATTTACATGCACCACGTAAATCTCTAAGTGCATTTTCAGTTGTTAATCAAGCAACCCCAAATCAATGATAGTTGAATGAAAATTATGGAAATCAAAGGCTAACTATTGTTTTAGCTGTCAGTACTGTTTTATCGGTTACAGCTTTAAAAAAAACAAAAAAACAAAAACAGGAGGACTTTACTTACTAGGATATTGAAACAATTTATATCTAAGATATTTTGCTGGAATTAGCTACATACTTGTACATGCATCACATTTCACAACTCAAAACTTATTCTTGTATTTACTTGTTAGTTACTTCCAGTTGTTTACTTCTAAGCTGGGTGGAAAGTACTCAGACAAATCACAACTACATGGTGCTGTGATACATTACTACTTCTCTCTCATTTTCCTACTCATTTTCTCCACCTTCTACCTTGACTCAGTAGCTGAAAGGAAAGTGACTAAAAAATACCAATTAAATCTTTCTTACTGGCCAAAATCTGTCCCTCCCACTGCAAAAATCTCAACCAATCAAAATTAAAGATTCCGTATTTAATTATTTCCCATTGATTACTGATTTTTCAACTCTTATCTGTTAATCCTGGTAGCCCAAAGTCAGTGAAAAATGATACAATGGGTCCCCATCTCTTCACCTTTGACCTCTCTCAACCATGGGGAAATGTTTAATTTTCAAAGTACTTACATCCACCAAAACCAAACACACACTTACTTCTTGACTCTTAACTAGCCATGAACTGTTTTGAAGTGATGGATACTCACCTTTCCCAAGGGCACTAGTGTGACGTGAATGCAAACTCTGTTGGAATTTAAACTTAGCTTCCTGGTCCCATCCTCTGTTCTGTTAACCACTCGGCCACTTGCACTTCCATTTACATGATTACAGAAAGGAAGTTTATAATAAGCAAATTAGAAACCTGCAACCAAAACTGTCAACATAGGTTTCTTCAGCCCTTGAGTTGGTTTAGCTGGCTATGTATGTATGTATGTATGTATAGAACAATATAGCTACAAAACAGGAAATTCAAACATTTACACCTTAAGTCTAAAAAAAAGTTTTTTTTAAAAATTTTTCTTAATTCTCCCCTAAATAGGGTTCAATTCACAATGTAAATTTATGTTGAATTAGTCTATAATTTGTGAATTTTTTTTAGAATTCAAACTTTTCCTCAGTGTTTGCTGCCCAACAGAATGCGAGAGAACTTATTCATTGATAACCCCTTTTTCCAAATTTTTTAATTGATCACCCCAACGTGCATGCAGCCAGGAGTGACTTACCAGACCCTTTTTTTTTATCTTTCTGTATGGGTGAAGTGTTATTTATTTATATGTGTATATTTATACACATACAATAAAAATCAAGAATACGATATAATACAATACAATATCCGATGTGTGATGGGTTTATTTCATAAAGTGCTCAATATATTCAACATTAAGTCGAGTAAAGCAGAAAGCAGAAACAGAAATGTGTTTCCGTCAAGAATCCTTTACTTCATCAAATATATATATATTGTGCTACTTTTCATAGCAAAGGATTCTCATAAGGAAATGTCACTTAGTGGACCCCCCCTCCCCAATGAAAAATCTCCCAATCTCTCAAAATATTTTTAGTTAATCAGAAAAATTAGCTACAAAATCTCATGAAATTATCCAAAATAATCTAGATTTCATTTATAATCTTGATAGATTTGGCCTTCTCACTTCAGATGAAAGGTTGAGAGTTGGATCCTTATGGTCAATAAGGGATAATTGTACTGTACTATTGTGTTTGTGATTGTATAAAAAGATGGTATTATTTTTCGCTGGAAACTATGTTGTCACTAATATATGTTCTGAATTTATCATCTTGCCTCTGACCTCCCGGGAAAATGGCAGGAGTGACTTAAAGAGGGCCATAAAGTATAACAGCTGGAATATTGTACCTATAACACCCAAGATGAGGGCATCAGTTCAAATGAATCAGTGTAATTACTTATCTCTTGAACTCAGATCGAAAATTTGAGAATGGCCACCCCCGTTAGGTAGTTTACATTATAACGCCGGTGGTTGGTAGACCCCAAAATACTGATCCAGCTATTTTAGAGCTAGATATAGATAAAAAATTGGTGAATTAGCAACCTTGGTTACGACAGCTTGGTCACTTCCTTGGTCTTCAACATTTTAACGGAGGAAGCCTGTAGTTAGAAGAAAAACAAACAAAAAAACAACTAGAGTTATACCATTCTTTTATAGAGATATAAAAGAATGGTATTACCATAGTTTTGTTTGTATCAATAAAAGAATGGTATAACAATCATTTTATATATATATATATATATATATATGTAAGAATGGTATAACAATTGTTATATACATATATATATGTAAGAATGGTATAACAATTGTTATATATATATATATATATATATATATATAAGAATGGTATAACAATTGTTATATATATATATATATATATATATATATAAGAATGGTATAACAATTGTTATATATATATATATATATATAAGAATGGTATAACAATTGTTATATATATATATATATATATATATATATATATATATATATATAAGAATGGTATAACAATTGTTATATATATATATATAAGAATGGTATAACAATTGTTATATATTTATAAATATATATATATGCATGAGTTTTTCATTAAAGTAGGTTTTATTAAAAACGACAGACAAGTATTGTTTAAACAATTCCCTTTTTAATAAAACCTGCTCATTGCTCGTATGCTATCAAGAAAAACTCCCTTAAAATTGATTAAACTTTCCTTGTTTCTTCCAAATATGTAGAAAATTTTATTACTTTTCTCTTGCTTTGAAATAGAAATTAACACTTCATGTTGGAATTTTGTGAGCCAGGACGCATTAATTTCGGCCATGCACTCTCCGGCCTTCATCAGGTGTTCCTAGTTCTAGAAAGTGGAATCACTCCCTAGAATGCATGCTCGTATTTGACTAGACATGTCACGTCCATTTTTGTTTGGTTATATACATATTCCTATACATCAAAATTGCGTGTCAGAGTCAAATTCCAATTTGCTTCTCTTTCAGTAAATGGGTTGTTGAAAGTTAAAGATCACCTAACAAAAGGGAATTCAATGTGATAGTCTTTAGTTGTCAGAATATCTGTGATTGAACATTACTATTTTAAAGACAGCAACAATATTAGGATGAGAGATAAAGTAGTTCAGATTGATGTTGAGTTACTGGGTTATTGAGGTAGCCAAATCAAGTACCAAGTCTTCAAAAGGCAACTTTTTGGTCCATTTGAGGAAGAATGGGTTGTGGATACACAAAAATACTCTTTGGAAAACTGCAAATGTATTTTATTTTATATCGCCGTGGAATGACAAGGCAAACGCAATGTATAGAAAAATATCTCATTCATACTTTGCGTCGACTAAAAGACTTATTTTTCTAAACACGAAATGGTGGTGAAACAAACCGCAAGAAAACGTGTGGAGGGTAAGCTTAGCCCCTGATGGATGTAGCTCTGTCACTCACTGTTCTCCTTTCTACTTCTGCCATCTCATAGCTGGTCTACCCAAATAAATGGCATCCTCCTTTTCTTTGTTCTGTCAGTCTCAATTTAGTCTTCCTATTTATCAGAGGTCTTGACGAGGAGAGTTAATTTTGCTTCCCACTGATCAGAAGCTATGACAGACTCTAGCATTATCTTGTTACAATGAATAATATTTTCAAGATGTAAGTTTAAATTTAAAATATTGAGTCCATGCACAAAGTTCTTTACCTCCATTTTCCCTCATTTCATAAGCCTCCCAATGAGAAGAGAGGTTTGACTGTCATTCATATACACACAATCATCTGAATCTCTGAGACAAAGCATTAATCTTCTCATAACAGAACTGTTGATGGGTTTAGGTCATTCATGTGTTCTGACATTTATATATATATCTATCTATCTGGATTTAGCCCAGCCCTAACCATTCATTGTAAAAATCTTGACATTTTGCTCGCACAATCCCCTCAATTGGAAAACATTTTTTGAAAATTCCCTGGTCTGGCTCTCTCTATATATACATATTGCATACTGGCTGCACTGATAGAGCTAGAGGGCTGAGAATTTCAGCATTTACTTCTTGTTATCTAGAAAAAAAAAAAAACTTTTATTTTTTGAAAATTCACCCCCTGAATGAATTATAAGTTGCTGTTGGTGGTGAAAGGGAGTTCAATTTACAATGTAAGTTTATGCTAAATTGGTCCCATTTTTTTGTCAAGCAGCGTTCACCCCTTTTTTTTGTTGAAAATTTTGACTGTTTTGTGATAACTGCCCAACAAAAGGTGAAAGTAGTAGCTTATTCATTGATCAACACTTTTCCAATTTTTTAATTGATCCCCCCCCCCCCAAAAAAACAGCATGCCATGTAAAGACATTGGTCACATGATGTTTCTTATCAGATTACTAACTAGACCTAGGTTTTTGGATTTTTTTTATTCATTAATGATTTCCCTTGTTTTCTTTATGCTGCATATTATTTTGAATTCTATCTTCATACTTTATGACTAGAATAATATTTTCCGATCTATGTTGTTTACTCAATGGTAGCATTACATTAGAGGGACTGCAGTGCTGCGTTAAAAAAAAAAAAAATGCAAAAATTAGATCAAAGAAATATTAGCCCAAGATTAATTCAGATAATTTTTTTTAAATATGTGTGATGATCTAATATGAAATGATTGAAATATTCTGTAAAGCATTAAACATACGTCAACTTGCCGAAAAAAAAATAAAAATAAAAAAAAAAAAATCGAACCTCAGGATATGCTGAACTGATTAGAAAGAAAATTGTTGTGCAGGTTCTTTGGCACCTAATTACTGAAGATATATAACGTTTTTAAGAGTATATGGTTTGAATGAAGAAAATAAGTGAATGGAGGTCCTAATTGCCCCTTTGTCACCCTCTCTATTTCAACCGTTTCTGTTCAACGTTTAACATGAAACATATTTTAAAATATCGTTTCATTTCTTTTACAGGGATTTACAAAAATCTACCGTCAGTTCTTCCCATTTGGGGACCCCAGCAAATTTGCTGCTTTTGTTTTCAACGTTTTTGATGAAAATAAGGTAAGTTCACTTCAAATCTTTCACTTCCATAATTGAGGTGTCGTGGGGAGATGGACACTGCATCGCGTTATTTCATCCAATTGTTTCTATCCTCCTTTGTTCTACTTGAGCAATTTGTTTGTTATAATCCACTTCCTTCTTGTTAGGCCCATTGAAACTTTACCGTAGCCCCATTAACTGTACATTACTGGAATGTGTTCACTTCTGTATCTGTTTTGCGGCCTCTCACGGCATTAAACGAATTCAGAATTGTTAGTCTCTTATGCTAGTTGCCAACCAAGGCTCAAGAGGTCAGTCTGCCCTGAGCTGGTGGGAGTAGAGTAGTGGTTGATTCATGTCTTTCTCATGGTCATTAGTGTAAAGTGAACACAGTTTGATTCCACTAGAATTTGACCTATGCTGATTCTATTTTCAATGCTGTTAACCATTTGGCCGCCTGCACTTCCTTTGTTGTTTTTTTTTTATCATTTAGATGAAAATAAGATATTTTTGTTCACCGCAAAAAAATGTGGGCTTGTGGAGAGATTCTGGTGAGGATGGTGAGATGTGGCCGATTCGATTGTTTGTTTACATTTTGTATGTAAATAACCATATGTCAACTTGCAAAAAAATATTGAACTTTGGAACTGCTGAACCAATTAGAATGAAAATTGTTGTACAGATTCTTGGGCACCTAATTACTGAAAATATGTGTATAAGGATTTTATGGTTTGAAGTGAAAAAAAAATTCATGGTCCTAATAAACAATCAATTGCGACTTTCTCTCTCTCTATTTCAACCATTTTCTTCTGGTGACTTTTATGATTTCAACATTGTTTGTTTTTATTATTTTCTTCAAAATAAGTTGAGAAAACAAGAATCAATTTAACAAGTGTTCAGTCATCTGAAACCCTGATGCACCAACTCTGAACAATAATTGGTAAACAAACTTTTTGATTTCTGCTAGAGCCAATAGTTCCTAAACAGTTTGACACGTTTTAAACATTTATTTCTAGATAACTACGAACGCACCATTGGTCACAAGGCAAACATTTGACTGATAATCTATTTCTCCCCGAATTCACCCCAGCATACCCTGTGTGACATCAGCCAATGCCTCAGTTATTCGATTCTTGTGTTCATTCAAATCACGAGGCAGTAGTGGTACAAACACAAAGCCTTTCACGTAGCCTCAAAGGAAGAAATCACAGGCTGTAAGATCTGGAGATCTTTGGGGGCCAACAGAGGAGAGTGCAGTTGTTTATGCTGGATGTACGTTTGGAAAGAAATGGATCATTGGTTTGACATTCGGCATTTGATCAACGGTGCAAAATATTGAGTCGTCGTCTTCAAGAACCTGGATTACACTGATCTGCCCAGAATTTTACCCGGTTATACTTGGCTCATATACTTACGTGTACAAATATGTGCACCCAATAACTCTTTACTGCTTCGTTTGTTCTATTGAAGTCAACGTCTGTTGTCTTTTCATTTGATCTATACATTAACGTACACTGGACCATTCTATCAAACCAATGATTGGCAACCTTGTCTGGCTGTCTATCTTATATACATCATCATTATTAGTGATTATAAGTCTGCTGCTGGACAGAGGTCTTTCCCATTCCCTTCCATGAGGACCATGATTAAGCACATGTCTTACTAGTAAACCCTTCTATCTCATCCCTCAGTCAAGTGTCTGATCTTTTTTCTCCATCTGTTGTCATTCATTCTTGCAAAGTGTCCAGTCCATCTCCTTTTTTGTCACTTAATTATTTGTATAGTATCCTTCACTGTAGTCTTCTCTCTGATCTATGCCAATCTTTGACTTTTAAAGTCATTCCTAGCATTGCTCTTTCCAAGGCTCATTGTGCTATTCTAAGTATATTCTCAGTTTGTTTTGTTGATTTCCATATTTTGCATCCCCAATTCATAGCTGGTATCATGCAGTACACTATTCCGTGCCATATAAAGCATACTTAAAAGAAAAATAAAATTTTTTTAAATCAAAAAAAAGAAAAAAGAACTTTTCCAAAAATCACCCTGCAACTTGAAACCCTGATGGTATGGTTTGGTTTGTTAGGCCTTAGTCCAGTACTGGTAACCTCTACTTCAACACCTAAACATCCTTGCTTGATTCACTAGTCCCCTGATGACCCCAGAATGGAATATATACGCTTATAAATCATCAAATATTAATTCCTTGTTTCTAGCATATAAATATCAAACAGGTACATTGCTTATTGCATTTACTGTAATAATCAGTTGAAAGTAGTAAATATGAAGCAGAATATACTGGAAGGCTGTGAATATTACTACTGTCATTGTGAGTAACAGAGTTAGATTTCCTAACAAATAAAGCTGACAGCAGAAAGGGAGGTGATTCAGATTTACTATTTAGATGTTTTTCATCTAGATTCAGATGTTTTGTTTAGTAACTATGTGTTACAAATTGTTCTTTAGATGATTTTAAATAAAGCAATATTTCTTATTCATGTTTTTGACTATTTTAGATGTAAAGCTGACAATAAATTTGGGATTTTATCTCAATGATCTTTCAGTTTTGCAGGTAAAAGGTAATAATTCCTTGGCAAAAATATTTGCTTATGAGTCCTCTGAAGAAGGTGTCCCCAAATGATCTGTAACGTTATACTGCTTTATAAAAGTGCTTTATCGAAGGACAAATATCTATTTATGAAAATTACGAATTAAAAAAAAATTAGATAATATTTTTATGCACACAGGGCGAAAATTATGCAAAAAATTACTAATGCTGCTGAGTGCACACAGCAAAAATTATGCAGCCGCTCCTTCATCTACCACCATTTCAGCAGATGACCTCACCCCTAATAAATCTGTGCTTTTCAATGCTTCTACTTCATGATACGTTCATGAATGCTACCAATACACGTGGGCCCATCATAGCCTGGGCTGCACCTCTAACTTTTCAACGAGTTATAACATCAAAATGCTCTAGATTTCAAGTATCGCTATAAGCCATACTCAGGTTATAAAGTTCCATTAGTAATAGACGAGTAGGCCTCTACCACTTTGACAATGCTATAAGCAGGTTTGCCAGAAGTGCAGATGTGTCTGAATTTAGAACGTTTGTTGCATGTTCTGCTCAAGTAGATTAAGGCCAAGAATATCCAGGAACCTACAGTCTTACCCTATTGTGGGCAGGGCTACAAAGTTCATGAAAACTGTGGGTTTTTTAGTTTCTTCCAAAATATTCTGTACCAATTCATATGTGCATGAGTCTGGTTACATGATGTGTGCATGTATATATATATATATATATATATATATATATATATATATATGTATAATGCCCTGATGATGGTTCTCTATTATCCAAAAAGATGGGCAAGTAAATTTCAGAAATTTATTTCATTTTATTCAAGGCAACATCCATTAAAATCAGACAACTTTTAAAAAAGGAAGAAAAAAGGATAAAAACATAGCAATAAAAGATAAACTGAATATAATCTGATATTTTATATATACATACACACATTATATATATATATATATATATATATATATATATATATATATATATATGATGAAGTAAAGGATTTGTCGCATAAACATGCTTATGTTTCTGCTCTGTCTGGGCTTCTTTAAGCAAATGATTCGGTTTATTTTAGGTCCCTATTTCGGACATTCTTGTGGGCTTGTTTTTGGGGGGTAAAATGTCCTAAAGAGGGATCTAAAATAAATCAAATCATTTGTTTGAAGAAGCCCAGGGCAGAAACATAAACATGTTTGTGTAGCGAATCCTTACTTTATTATATTTTAAGCTCTACTCTAAATGAACTTGATGTTTAATGTTGATTGCATCAAGCACTCTATGAAATAAACCCATCACACTTCGGATATCCCATTATATGGTATCATATTCCTGATTTATACTGTGTCTGTATACATATCTCTCTCTCTCTCTCTCTCTCTCTCTCTCTCTCTATATATATATATATATATATATATACACACACACACACTCACATGTAAGAATGCATTACTGAGAGTAGGTGTATGTATAATCATAAGAATATCTGTAGACAATTACATGAATTTGTATGTTCATATCTGTTAGAAAACGACAACCAAAAGTGTCAAAATAGGTTTCTTCAGTTTTCAAGTTGGTCCAGCTGGCCATGTATGTATATATGTGTAACACCTACAGGCCGTACCAATAGAGCTAGAGGGCTGAAGATTTTAACATTCACTACTTAAGTTAGTTTTATGAAAAGCCCTCACCCCAGAGTAGATTTTATAGTGGGGTTTTCAATTGGCAGCGTAAGTTTATATTAAATTGACCATGCTTGTTTTAAGAAAATACAGCCGAGAGAAATAACTTATTTATTGATTACTCTTTTTCCGATCTTCTAATTGATCATCCCCAAATAAGTTGACGGTTTCTATTGAGTGACTAACCAGGCCTGTATAATCTCTGCATACAAATAGATTCATTTGTGTGTTCGAGTGTGAGTATATGTATATTGTATATGTAATCTTTTTCTTTTTTTTTTTACACCTGTAAGTAAAGCCTTCTCTCCTGTATATATAAGAGATTAATCAAGTGATACGTACATCTATGTAGATAAGAAATTAGCATCCATTTGCTTATTTTCTGCCTGTATGCTCCTCGTAGGTATTGAGGCAAATGTCAGACAAATTAACTCTCAGTGGTGTTCACATCAACCAGCGGGCCAGGGTGGCCATGCCCCAGGTTTACATTTTCCTTGATAATAAATTCTTTAATCAACTGTCAATAGCAGCTAATGCCGAATCGTAAGCCTGCACCATTTCCTTGGCATTTGCATGGCAGGACATTTCATCCGAGCAATACCCTGCCACAAGTTTTGTTGCAAAATTTATCCCTGCCACTTCTTGACACTACTAGTTCTTTAATGTTGATGAAATGTGTGGCAGGGAGTTTGTTCTATGGTTGAGAACTAGCAATATTAAGAAATGGCAGGGATAAAAGAGCTGCTTGCATTTGTGTACATGTCTAAGTTAGTTCTACTGACCCTATCAGATTGGAAGGGATAAGAGAGAGAATGAGAAGATACAGGCAAAAGGTGAGGGAAAGTAGCAAAGGCATCAGACAATGGATAATCTTAGCTATGAATATCCATGGAATTTCCATGTGGTCAGCTAGTGATATAATAGATATTATTAGCTAAAGAACCAACCTTTTATTCAATGAGCAAGAGGCCTGGTTTTTACTTACAATACAGACATAGTTTGGTAGACCACAGCTTCTTAGCATTTTGCTTAGGATCAAAATGTAATACCTGTTCTCATCAGCTTGATATCTGATACATCCCCAGTCTGTTGACTTAGATATCAGACTGATTGGCACTAACATAGTAAACAGGTCCTTTTGCATGTTGTTGGGTTCAAAATGTCAAAATGAATTAGTATCTATTTGAGTGAAGGTTAGGAATCCTAACCTTGAAAGGAATTAAATTGCATTAATTCTCTTTCGACTTGGACCAAATTGCATTTCTTTACACAACAACAGTGGTTTAAATCATTTAACATCTGATGACAGTCATTTAACACCTGAGAACAGATGCTACAATTTGTTCTTAGTCAAAAGAGCCAGACGCCATGGTCTGCTTGGATCACTGATTGTAAACCGAATGATGTAGTAACTCCTCTATATTTATTGTCTGTAAGGACAGAGCTTGTTGCTCATTGACTAAATGGTTGATTCTTTGGCTAATATTAATTGCTTCACCAGCTGAACACATGGAAATTCCATGGGTGTTCATTGAGATTATCAAACGCCTCTGCTTTTCTCTCACCCTTTGTTAATATCTTCTCATTCTCTTCCTTATCCCTTCCAATTTTTGTTACCCATGCCTGTTTTCATTTAAATGTTATAAACATAGATTAGTTTCATGTGCAAAAATATTTCTTCCCTCTGTAAACTACCTTCCTTTTCTACCCTCTCCATTCCTACCCTGTCATTAAACTACCTAACTTTCTTTCCTGCCCTTTTTTTTCCCTATTCTGTTATTAAAGTACCTAAGTTTCTTTTCTGCCCTCTCTTTTCCCATCCTGTCATTGAACTACCTATCTTTTCTTTTCTGCCCTAGATTAAATATGCTCAATTCCTCTATATCTACATCATTAATGTTAACTTATTCAATTTTTTGTTGCTTTTTTTTTCCTAACTTCGACTCGGACCATGATTCTACAGCTGTAAGTAAATAGCACAATCAGAAGTTTAAAGGTTGGAAATAACTGGGCCAAATGGTTAAAGGCAGTCGGACTCCCTCTGACTAGAGGGTGTGTGTTTGATTCTCAGTGTGGGCTTACACTTTAATTCTGATCACACCATTAACTCATTTTCACAGAATAACTGTCCAAGTTGTGATGAAATTGAAATGAAAAAAATTAAAGATGAAGATTAAAACTAGTCAAAATTAATGATAAAGATAATACTTTAACCAATAATAAGAATGAATTGAAATTTTAAAAATTAAATAATTAGGTATGATTAGTCATATAATAAAAACTGACATGTGACCAACGTCTTTTGGCATCACTAACATTTTCCACTGGAAATCATCTAAAATAGAGTAAAGAAACAAATAGATTCTGGAGAATCTAACTGTTAGTAATAATCCCATCAAAATAAGGCTCCAGAAAGGTCTAAAAGCTTCTTTTTTTTTAAAATCAAAAACAATTTTTGAAAAGAGTCTAGTTGAGTACTGATGCCAATTTTCAAGTCTATAGACAAAACTGTATTGCCAGGAGCACTTGAAATCAAATAAACACACGAACAAACAAACACATGCACCTATGAAAAAGGATAGAACCCTTTGCCATCTTTGATGGTCATGGTTGTCCAGTTCAGTCGTAAAAGATTGTTAATTCAAGAATCCTATTCATCAATATAGCCACACACAAACACTCCAAGTTGTAGATGAAAACAATTTTATATATATATATATATATATATATATATATAGATAGATAGAAATGGATATATGATCCGACAGAATGATTATGATATTGAGTTATATTGAAACAATCTCTCGCCATTACACGGATAATATATCATTTGGCCTAAACAATGTAAAAAAAAAATAGATAATTAGAGAGAATGGGGCTGCTGTAGGAATCGAACCTGCAACTAATAGGGTAGCCAATTCAACCTAGCATTACTCTTACCATTGAGCTGAACAGACACCAGTAATACTAAGACCGAAAAAACTGTTTTCTCTCCGAATTCTCATATTGTTCATTCTAGGTCTATATCTACTCTATTCATTTCTTTCAACATGAGTTATCTATTGAGAAATGGATACAATTATTATAACATGCTTTATATTATATTGAAACTCTTATTCGAAAAGATCTACTATCATTACACTGTTAATATATCACTAGACAACATAAATAGAATAAACAATTTAAGATTATATATATATATATAGGGAGAATAAACAGAATGACGTTGGATGTAGGAAATGTTGTGGGTATGAACATTGTGCATGCAGGGATAGAGTTTTCTCCTGTCATCCTTATCAGTAGGCAAAGTTGAGCGGAGGAGGGCAATAGATTCTCACACATGAATGGATTTTGTGGGGGAAAAAGAAGGGTGATCTTCCATTTTATGTAGAGAAAGTCGAGAAATGATAATCTATTGCGACTTGGTGAACTACAAAATAAGCATTGATTATGAATTCCCATCCCTGTTATTGTATCATCTCATTATGCAAGCATGAGTAGGTCATCCTGGAATCGCAAATAGCCAATGCAAACAATTTGACATGAAATCAACTTGGCTTAGCAATGAAGAAATGTAACATTATGGGAAACAATTTTTTTTTTTTTTCGTGGAAGGTAGCTGCTCGATGTGGGTATTTGGCATTAAATAATGCACAGCAATCATTCTCAACAGGATCTATATCCACTCCCCCCCCCAGGGGGCAAAAGTTGGGCTGAGGGACCTGTAGGAGACAAAAGGTGGAGAAACCCTAGATTAGTTTGTGTAAATTGATGAAGATCCTGAGGTGATTGAATTACCTACTTCTGTCCAAGTTGAAGCATTGTTTAGTGTAAAAACTAACATTCCAAACCTCAAAGCACAATTAATTTCATCTTGTAATTCAAAATTTAATTAGAAACTGTCTCTATGTCTTTCTACAGCTGGTCTGGTGAGCTGACTGTATATGTATGCATGTATTACACGTACTGCTATACCTATGGAACTAGAGTGTTGAAAATTAAACACTTACAGATGGTGTAAGGGTTACCATGTCTGCCTCCTACACAGAAGGTCCCAAGTTTGATTCCCGGTATGAGCAAAGAGTGCGTAAAACTCTTCATTCGTGCAAATTTCCCCATACACTCAGCAGCACTCCAAGTTGTGTATTCAGGGTGGAGGCATCCCTCGGTAAATTTGGATCCTGCCAAGGGGGTGGTCATAAAAACTTGTAGGTATAAAATTCTGGTGTCGGCCAGACCTGAGACTTGTAAAGATCACTAAGCTGATACATACAACTGAAACCGGGGCTTTGTCATCGGCCATCATACTCCATTGAGGGTTGTTCCCTAAGAAATGTAATTTACCTTTCCATTTATAAAAAGGTTGTTTTGTGTTTTTCAAAACCTCTCCCCTCATAAAATGAGTTTTATTGAAGGGTTCAATTTGCAGTGTAAATTTTTGCTAATTTGGTCCCTCAGTTTGTATATAACATTATTCATGCTTGTTTCTTTTAAAATTTGAATTATTTCTTAAAAGCAGTTGCTCATAATCCCAAATATTGATATTTTGATATCTAATGTACAAAACTTAAGTTTTAGCTTTTAAATATTTCTTGGAGTTGGTGGAGAATTATTTTTTTGATCATGGTCAATCGATTGACCGTCAATTTGTCCCATGATTCAGGACATGTTACCAAGCGTTACATTAAAAACAACAGTGATTGAATCAGTCTAAACAAGAAGTATTAGTTCAATGATGCATGGTAGTAGTAGGAGGAAGCTCACCCAAATGTCTGGACCAAGTTTCATATCAATCCAACATGATACAGCCAAGAAAATTGATATTTAACATATTAAAAGACTGAGCAACCAAAAAGCATTTTATAGCTACTAAAAATAGATGGAATAATGAAATTAATCCATCTCAGAACTACAAACAGTAAAGGAAGGCCAAAGAATGAATAAAAAAAAATCTTTCGTTAAAAACAACAAAGATGGAGATTATAGTGAAAGAAAAATGCCTAGAATAATTGATGTTTATTAGTGACTCAAAAAGTGTCCTTGGTATAAATCCTAAAGATAGATGGAAACTGTGAACCAAAGATGTCAATATAAGTTTCTTAAGTTTTCAAGAGGGTCTGGCTGGTTGGTTATGTATGTATCATGCCAAAAATTTAAATATTCACTCCCTATTGTGTCTACAAAAATTATTTTTGAGGGTTTTTTTTTTCTAAATCCTCCTCCCCAATAGGTTTATAGTGAGGGGGTCAATTTACATTGCAAGTTCATGCTAAATTGGTCTCTTAGTTCTTGCCCAGTAGCATTCAAACTTTTTTTTGTTTTTGAAAATTCAGACCATCACTGCACAAGAAAAAAGGTTGACAAATAACTTATTTATGGATCACACCTTTTCTTCATCATTCAATTGATTCCCTCCAACACAGCATGCTGCCAAAAGCTATGGGTCACATGTCAGTTTCTATAGAGTGACTAACCAGACCTATCCATTTATCTATCTAAAGAAAGGTAGATTCATCTTTTTAAGAAAAGATTGATTTCTTTTAAAAAACAAAAAGAATTTTCTTTTCTAGATATAATACGTAGCAAATGTTTATATTTTCAGCCCCCTAGCTCAGTTGGTGCAGCCTGTATGCATGATACATATATAGCCAGCCAGATCGACATGTAAACTGAAAAAAACCTATGTTGACAGTTTCTATACATCTGAGTTCTACTTCTGCGTAGATCTTCCAAGTGATTGACGTGACAATATTTTTTCAGCTCTATTGTACACTGGTACACGTGACTTGAAGGTTGCTAAGTAGTTACGTCAAACGCTAACTGTTCCGTTCTGATGGGCTGAAGATGAGGCTGGGGATAGAGTAGATTTAAAATGCAATTTTCAATTCAAAAAAATGTCTTCACTGCCTCTTCATTTATTGCGCATTCTTATTTCAACGCAAAGGAGCCTCGGTATGTGTGTGTGCGTGTGTGCATGTTTATGTGTGTATATATATTGGGAGTAAAGTCTCTGTGTGTGTGTGTGCGTGTATTGGGAATAAAATATGAAATATGTGTGTGTGTGTGTGTGTGTGTATTGGGAATAAAATGTGTGTGTGTATGCATGTATTGAGAATAAAATGTATGTGTGTATGCATATATTGGGAATAAAATGCGTGTGTATATGCATGTATTGGGAATAAAATGTGTGTGTGTGAATTATGAATAAAGTGTTTGTGCTTACATAAGTTTATGTACATATATTATAAACAAAATATTTGTGTGTTTGTGTCTATATATATATATATATATGTATATATACATGTTCGAGTATATGGTTTGCTATGTATATATTTATACATATACATATTTATGAATGTATGTAAGTAAATTTAAATAAAAATGCACGGTTGTGCATGGGGGTATATACTTTACACTATCTGTGTGTACATAAGTTTATGTAAGTGAATATATATATATATATATATATATATATGAATATGTATGTGTATTTCGTATATAATGTATGTGCACAACTAGAGATAAGTGTGTTCATGTGTGCTTATAAAACATGCGTTTATTGAGGAGGGGAGAAATGGGCAATTGCTCCCCTGGAATCAGGCTTTCTGACCTAGGGTGAGGTTTGAAAGTTGGAACCTTATAGTCAATAAAGGATGATGGTGTTGTACAATAGTTTTATGTAACCCCAACTTGATGTACCCATGGAAAAAATGATGGGTATTATTCTTTGCTGGGAACAGAGTTGCCACTTTGATGTATCATAAATATTCCCACCCACCCCCCGGCCTAGTAAAGTTAAAGTGAAGCATTACTCCTTTGAAGAGACAAGCTCCGATTGAGTATGATGTCTGATGATGAAGACACAGTTTCTATTCTATGCATCAGCTTAGTGATCCATGCAAGTCTCAAGTCTGCTCAAGGAACTTCATCCGTACAAGTTTTTATGACCATCTGCTTGGTAGGATGCAAGTCCACTCAAGGAATACCTCCATCCTAATCACATGGCTTAGAGTGTACTCAATTAGCTGCTGTGTGCACCGGGAAATTTGTCCGAGTGAAGAATTTACCATACTCATTGCTCATACCGGGAATTGAAACTGGGACCTTGTGTGTGTGAGGCAGACATGCTAATCATTATACCTAATGTCTGTAAATCACTGATATGTCTTCCACACCACTGAAATCTTCTTCTATTGAAGCTCCTCAGGCATGAACCCAGTGTCAGGTTGAGAACTTTCATTAAAAACTCTCTCTAGGCTTCTTGGTGGCTGTTTGACTTATCGATTCATAAATAGTGCTGGGTATATGCTATATGAATCTAAGATGATTGTGCACATTTCAGATTACCTGCACTAGAGGCAGTAATGGAAAGGAAAAAAATGAGGGGTAGGGTGGAAACTTGAAAGGAAAAAAATGGTGAGTTTTGAATTCCATTCTAACCAAAATTTCCATTGCAAAAAGTTGAGATAGAAATCTTCCTTTTGACCAAAAGTATAAATGTATATTCAGATAGAAAAAATTGAAAACAACTATATTCGTTTGTTCCCTTCTTTTGTGTATCTATATATGTGTGTATATATATATATATATATATATATATACAGCACATATTTCTCAAGCAAAATGCTAACATATTAGTATCTATGCAACAGTAAATAACCAGTTATAAGAAGGGACAAGATAGAAAACGTGGCAGAGATCAGTGCAATCATGCTCCTCATCGAAGGGGATCGGAAAGGCCTTTGCCCAGCATTAGACTTATATATATATATATATATATATATATATATATGTGTGTGTGTGTGTGTGTGTGTTCACATATGTGTGTGTGTGTGTGTGTGTTCACATATGTGAATGCGTGGGTTTGTGTTCATACATGTGTGTGTGTGTGTGTGCACATATGTGAATGCGTGGGTTTGTGTTCATACATATATGTGTGTGTGTGTGTGTGTTCACATATGTGAGTGCGTGAGTTTGTGTTCATACATATATGTGACTGTGTGTTCACATATGTGAGTGCATGGGTTTGTGTTCATACATATATGTGTATGTGTGTTCATGTATGTATTTATGTATATATGTGTGTTAGTATGTTTGTTCATATTCATGTATGTGTGTGTAAATATATGTTTGTGTGTGCATACAAATACATTCAGATATATACGTAGGTATATAAAATACTTCAGAGAGCAGAAAGCCCCTGCCTTACACAGTTCCGGGTCACCCTTGGCCAAAGTGTAGCGCATGTTAACCTCCCACTGACATCTCGGTAGGTTACAACGCAAAAACTATCAGATTCGGGATGCCTGCACATGATCGGATTGCCAGCACTGCTGTTCTTGAATCCAGGGGCCAAAGATGATTCAGATTTCATCAGACCTGCAGCAGTTGGATTGCAAATATTCCTTACTAACCCTTGGTTGGGATAGAAGGCCGGAAAATAAAATGGTGCAGCTGTCCTCAGTAGGTGGAGTAGAGAGGCCAGCGCAATGTCAGTCCCCAGAGGCTCTGTCAGCTTTTCAACCAGGCAAAGTTGGGACTACCAAGAAGATATAGACATATATCAGTAGTTTTAAAACTGGGAGTCCACCAAATAATTCTTCGGGTCCTCAGAAGTGTTCCCTCAAAACCTGACATTGCAAATCTTGATGGAGAAACATCATCTATCGCACAGCTATTGAAAACATAATTATTGTACATAAGCATGTACCATACATTAGAATTTGGATAAATATTCTCCATTTAAGATGAACGTGGTATTTAAAGGACAAAAATTGCTTATTATTGTATTTCATTAAGTGCTAAATTAAATTGAATTATAATAAATTAAATTGAATAAATTGCTGAATGCTAAAAATAGGGTTTGCTAGAATATTTTCGTTTTAGAAGGGGTCCTTGAATTTTCAAAATTTCTAAACTACTGATCTATATTATGAAACGTGTGAAGTGTGTTTATACTCTTATAAGTTGAGAACTACATGTCACAAAGTGGAATCAAAGGCATATTTTGAATCAGCAGAACGTAATCTACCTACAGCACACATTTTTAGGTTAAATGTTGCAAAAAAAAAAAAAAAAAAAAACATTTGTTGATTTCCTACTGTCTACTTTCACATTCTCAAAAAACCCCCAAAAAAACAAACTTCAATTGCTAAAGAAATTGTCAAAAGTAACAATATACCAGTTATTAGGAAACAGAATGAATGCAATCAGCAGACCAAGTTCAAATTTTGCTTTATTTTCTTCAAATTTTATTAATGTGCATTCAATCTATTACACTCCCGAAACTCCCAGAATTTTGTCAGTTTTGAGATAGGAAATATTTAAAGGTTTTGTAAGAGGGGTTTTTATTTACAATACAGTTATAATGCTAAACTGCACCCTTACTTTCCACTCATCATAAGTAATCATGGATGCAAATTTCTCTTTCTCTCACTGCTTATGCCAGCATTTTTTCAAGGACTAAACCATAACCCAATGATATGATGTTTCTTTTAGAGTAAAACCCTATCTCTAACCCTAATCCTAACCAAAATGTAACAAAATGTTGACAATTCAAATCCAAAGCAGACTATTGCCAAAAGTGAGCCCATGAATTCTCAGTTTTGAGAAAAATTATTTTTTTCAAGGTTTTAAGAGGGGTTACACAAGGGTTTTCCCTGACCTGTGCAGGTCTGCCTGGGAGCATTTGCTGGCCGACTGAAATATCTTCTTTTATCTATTGCTTTCTAATGTTATTAGATTTGGAGTTCATTTCCTCCCCTCAGCCATCGCCAGACACCCCAGCTATCTATATCATGAGGTACCAAAGTATATTCAAAATCAGCTGATATTCTTCTGTAAACCTTGCTGACCAGAAATTTCTTTTATCCCTGTGCCTCCCTCCTTCCTTCCCTCTGCACAGAAGAACAATGTCTTACTCAAATCTAGCATTAAAATTAAGATTTAAAGCCTTAGATATTTCTACTAACTCATGAACATTAAACTTATATTTTAATCGAATGGGGTCACTGTTCATACTTGGTAAATAATAATAAAGCTTGAATTGCTTCCTTATTTACCATTTATTACCTTTGCCAACAAAACTGGAGAGGTATATGTATTATCTTTCTGTCCCGATGATATCTGCAGAAGTTCTCAATCAATTTCTATGAAATTCTGTCCAAAGGTAGGCTTTATGCTAATGAAGAAGTGATTGAGTTTGGGGGCAGATCCAGGGATTTTTTAACATTGTACACAAACTCACACAAAAACAGAGGTGTGTTCAGATGTGGAAAAAAGAGCATGAGCAGCACCATAACCCCTAAATTCATAAAATTTATGAAGAGGAAATAACTTCTGATTGAAATTATCCCCCTTTGACCATTAGGTGGATTTGGAAAAAAAAAAAAAAAAGAAAGAAAAAAGAAATCCAACCAATTGACAGAATTCAATTATTTTTGATTCTATTCACTTTCAATAAGAGCAGTTACAAGTGCTTTGTCCACCTCTGGTATTTGTGAAGTACATTCCAGGGTTGCTATTTAGCCATTTTATGGCCAAATTTGACATATCTTGCTTTTTTTAAAAGCATTTGGACGCAAACTTCTTTGGTTCGGCCATATCTAAATTTTTGGCAATTTTGACTGTTGCTGCAATATTGGTGTACGTACTTCAGTATTGCAATGTTTCATAAGTAATCATTCATTATTTCTTCTCTTGCTTTTTATCACAACTTAATTCGATTTATATTAAATTTGCTTTGAAAAACAACTGGAAATTTAAAAAAAAATTTCCTGTAAAAACAAAAAATAATAATTTTGGCCACTTTTTGGACGGGTTTTCATCCAGAAACGTCTTCAACTGTCTGGCCACCCTGGTACATTCTTGTATGTAAATAACGAATCTGTCTTTTTACTGATGATCTGTATTTTGTACTTTTCTTTCCAGGATGGTTACATAGAATTTGACGAGTTTTTGCAAGCCTTATCGGTTACATCCCGGGGAAATGTAGATGAAAAGTTACGGTGTAAGTATAAATAAATCACTTGCTTTTGAATTCTGAAATGTGTGGAGAATCATGCAACCTTTTTTCAGGTCATTTATTAAAGAATGTTCGCATGGAGGTTACTGTAATTTTTTTGTCCAACTCCTGTCCAAGTCTGGAGTTTTTCTATCATAACAAGAATGACAAGAACAATGCTCACCAAATTTAGGGGGGCAAAATTTAACATTCCTCTACCATGATTTGAAATCATCACCAATGGATTGGTAGCTATGTTTATTACAGACTGAGCTACCATGATTTGGAATAACAACAAAGTGATTAGTAGCCTGCTCTCTTGATGACTGAGCCAAACTGACAAGTCTTACATATTCACGAAAATTTATCTTACAGATATGCTAGAGTTTATTTCATTCTAATAAATACATTCATACTAAAAAATTATATATTTTATCAATTATGTATGCAAAAGAAAGTTGCAAAAATCATCTACAGTTAGAATAAAATTTAGAGTGGAATTCGACCCGAGGCTTTTATTCTTCCATTATTGTCCTCTCGTGTCTTTATTACATAATTTGTTCACACTATACTAATTCATTTTCTTGTCAATCTTAAAATGACGTGCCAAGAAGTATCTTGGCAAATGATAAATAAACATCTCAGTATCTCTGTCTGAGCTTCTCAAGAGATGTTGGCTTTCACAAAAGTACAACATCTTGAGCTGAGAAAATGTATGAGAGTTGTGGACATGTAATTGATGCTTGACTGAGCTATTTAAGACCCGAGAAAATTGGACCCCAAAGATTGGTAAGCTTTATACGGCACTAATGACCAGGAATTGTATAAATTACAATGTTTACAAAAGTGGATATCATTACCATGGCTTCAGCAAAACGGTAAAGTGGACAATTGTGTGTTCTGGCTGGAAAAAGCCAATTGCCATTATGCAAAAATGATCCTAGCTTACTTGGAATCCAAACAAATATTTGTGTTACTAAAGAAAGATAATCCAACAAATGTTCTACAATGCAAACCTATAGAAAAAAAAAACGTGTTCTGATCAAACGGCCGGGGTTTGCAAATCATTTCAACCCCAAAACAGCAGATGAGCTAGAAAGAAAAATTCATGAAGTAACGGCAAAGATGAATGATGCTCACAAATGCATAACAGCCATTTTCTTCATACAAAGTGAAAAACTCTGTAATCAAGGCAGAGGGAAGGATTACTGGCTCTTCGGAAATACATCATTAGCAAAGGAAGACATCAACTTTTACAAGGTCTGTTCTTTGGTTACCATTTTTTATTGAAGAGTGACCCGCCTCTGCTTTCAAACAAAACAAATTGCAGCCATTACTACTTGTTGTGTCAGACAAAGATTTTTTTTTCCTCCCTAAAAAGCTCCATTCCATGGCATTGACTCTAGAAAATTATGGAATTATTATACCGACTACGACCAACAAGTATGTTTTGAAACACACCCAAAATTAGAAAGTGGAATGCGTACGTTCCGAGTGATCAAAAATGTTTGAATATACACCCACTCATCTCCTGGAGATGACTGTACGGTACAACAGCCAAAACACTGTGAGCAAAAAATGGAAAAAGATGAGGACAAAAATCCTCAAAAAGCTTTACTTAACAATATTCCCTCATCTAAAAAAAGAAATTCTGAGTGAAATTTTTGGACAAAGTTTAGTTTCAATCAGATAAATGATATGTATACTTTGAGATATTGACCTTTTGATATTGTTTAAAAACTAACTCCTTAGAGGAGTAGTTTTTATGTTGAGCTGACTTATAGCAGGAGGGTTGAAATGTTTATTAAAAGTAAAACAAAAGTTTGTCTGATCAAAAACAAGAAAAAAGAGAAAGAAAAAAGCAACATTGATGTGAATAGAATGACAGAGATGTCGCAACTAAAAGGTTTGGGGAAAAACACTGACACAGTTCGATGCAAGAAGTCACTGGATCGCATGAAAAAAGCTGTAACACTGGATCTAAACCTCAAATAGGACAACCCCTGGATAAACACAGGTTAACTTGATCAAAACTGCAGGTGCAAAATACGACTGACTTTTCAATCATCACTTCACACTTTTGAACAGCAGTGGAACAACCAATGCGTGCAAAGAACCACATATTCGGATGATGAGCAAAGCTTTCAGAGTCCCAGATATACTGTGAAAGCCTCCACAAACCTTATCGGGCCTTTTGCAGTTGGTTTATGCAAATGCAAGTGACACGTATTCATTTCCATCTGTAAACTGGTGAGTCTTTGCCACAAATGATATAGCCTTTCTTTTTTTCTCTTCTAGAACTACAATATGGATCAATAGATGAAGATTGAACTCATTATAAAAGCAAAGTGTTGTTACCCATTGTTTTGCAGCAGTTTATTTGGCACACAATGGAGAAACAGTTTTTGAAAATTACTTTTGCATATATAAGGGAAACAACCATAAGTTCAAGGACCAAATTTGACCTGCAGGAACATCTGAACCGTCAAAAACAAGATGATCCCAATTATCCTAAAAAGAAGAATATACAACCAATGCATCCTCCTGATAGTCACTTATGGAGCTGAAACATAGAACATAACCAAGAGACAGACCTACAAACTGGGAAGCATGCAACGGGCACATGAGAGAATCATACTCAACCTAACATGGAGAGATCACAAGACAGCACAGTATATCAGGAAGTAAACGGTAATCCGAGACATCATAGAATCTACTTGAAAACTTAAATGGTAATGGGCCAGTCATGTTGCAAGAATGGCAGACAACCGATGAACATCATGACTCACAACATGGATCCCCAGAGATCACATGTGAAACCAAGGCCGGCAGAATATAAGATGGTGAGATGGACTAGATAAAATCAGAAAATACTGGCTCCGTGACGCCCAAGGTTGAGAGATATGGTGTATCCTGGGGGGATTCTATGTCCAAAGATGGATAATAAAAAACTAATGATGATGATGACATATCTTACAGCCAGTGGCCAATCCAAGCACTTGTTTAAAATCTTACAAAATTTTTCTCTGAAAGTCAATTTTGTAATTCATATTTTAAAATTACTATTGTTATGACTTTGCTGATCAGCAAGATGATAATTGTAATTCATGTTTATCTAAAAAAAAAATTAAGTACAGTTTTTGTAATACAAGCAACACTTTTGAAGGGAATGTGTGACTTGAATATATAAGTGAAAATGACTTATGTGACCCCCTAGATGAAAAAGGTTGCCCATGCCTGGTTTTGAGTGATACAGCATATTGGCTGAGATGAAATTCCAAGGAAGCAAGAGAAAAATTATACTCATTTTATTTGACTGAAGATCAATCATTGGCACCAAAAACCATTTATGTTTGTCCTGCCAAGTGTCCTCTGGTTTGATTGATCAGTTTCGGCCAAAGATTTACTATTCAAAAAACATTCCATATGTAACAACTTAGTACTTGGTCACTTACAGTTGAGCAATGGATAAAGAGCTTATCTCGCAATCTATTGATAGTCCAATGAGTTCAATCCTCATCATCAGCCTTTTAGCATCTGTCATTGGATATAGACCTTCCCCAACATTTGCTAGACTTCTCTATCATGGGTGTCCCAGAGCCAATACTTTCTCAACTTGTCCAGTTTGTAACACCATTTGATTTTTTTTGCAAATGATATCTGAGATTGACATTGTGAGTCCTGAAGTTCACTGGTTGTTTAACATTCTGGCAACATAACCAGCCCATTGCCATTTGAGTTTTCTGATGGATTCTGTGATAATACCGACTCCTGTTTTTCGTCATATGTAGTGTGTGGCCTTATGATCTCTCCATGTGATTTTTAACATGATTCACTCACTTTTCAGTTTGAGGGTTAATCTTGTGGTTAGGATCCCTGTTTTAATTTTACAAGTGACTATCATGAGGATGAAAACTTGCCAACATAGGGTGATGCTGTTTAATTTCATTGAGGTTTGTTTCCTTGGTAGATATTGTGGTCCACTATATTTAGCTTTGCTTTTTTGATTCTGACGGTTGTCTCCTTGACATATCTGTTGTTTATGACAAAGGTTTTATCGAAGTTGATGTGAAGACCTACGTTCTTGCTTGCTTTATTCAGTTGGTCCAATATTCTTATTATTTTATGAAGGTTCTCAGCCAGGAGGACCATTTCGTTCGGTAAATCTTAGGTTAATTTGGTATTCATCACGTAGTTTGATTCTTTTATTTGCTTTGTCTAAATTTCTAAAGGAGCCTGTAAATCCGGGTTTCTCAACCTGGGCCATTATTACCTACCAATGGGTGATTTCAACTCTTGGTTGAAAAATGTTGGGTTCTTTGAAATTTTGATAGGCAGTATAGGATTTTATGTATCAAAGTCTGTAATTGCCAATAGAATATGAGTCAACAGCAACAGTTTCTACTATTGAATTACCAAGCAGCACTGTGATATCGCACATTATGTAAACCAATGTGTCTGCACTGACTGCGTCTCACGGGGCACAGGGTTTGCATTGATGATATCTAAAAATGATATGTGCATACTAAACATTTGATGTTATTACTTCACATTACTATCATTAAAGAAACATTCATTTTTATCTTTTTTTTTAAAGTTAAAAAATTTTTTGGTGTCTTTTTAGATATTTACTATACTAGTGGGTGTAGATATATCTTACACAGAAAGATTAGAACAACTTAATCTAGAGAACCTAGAATGCAGTAGAAAACATGCTGATCTACTGGAAGTCCATAGAATCTGGAAAAATATACAGAGTGGATCCTGATGTTCATCGCGCAAAATGCCCAGATAAGAAAATGCTGACTTCATCTATCTGCAGTAAAACTAGAGGAGACAGCCATAAACTACAAATTTAGACCTCCACTGGTGTTAGAAAAAAATTCTTCTCAGCAAGAGCAGCAAACGCCTGAGTGAGAAGATGGTCGCATCCAAGAATATTAGTATTTAAAAAAAAAAAATCATTATTCAGATATTGGTCATACCAAATTCAACTACCAATTTTCACATTAGTTCAATACCACCCCAACTAAAGTGAACCTATCACAAATAGCTGTCAAAGAAAGCCAATGTTAAGTATATTCGAGAAGAATTTTACAAATGTAAATTAGACCATTACTTGAGGATTTAAAATAGGCCCACAATGGTTTATGAGACTACCTTGCTATCAAATGTTCTATGGCGATTCTCTTTCAATGCCTGGAAAATTCCGTACTGACAAGTAGGAGGCTTCAGCTTTTGTTTTGTTTTTTTGCTTGATGTGAATTCTTCAGTTAAGGAGGTACAAAAATTGACAAGGCAGTTGTTTATTACAATTTTTTTCCAATTTTTAAAAATCATTTCTCAGAATTTTCAACAGTAAATAAAATTTCAAAAGTGTTAGAGAAAATTTATTCACTCAAATGCATTTTTCCTTGAACATTTGTCTTTGTGGAATTCAAGGAGGAAAAAAATCTCAAAAAAGATAAAAATCCAGAAAATTTGCAATGTTTTTAAACGCTCCCTCCGTGCCAAATTTAACATTATTGGAAAAATTTCCACTACATGTATCTTCATTAAAATAGCTCTGTCGTAAACTCAAATCTTTATTGCCGCAATATTAGAAATCAATATTATATGGTTTAAATCATTATTCATGTCTGTCACATGCAAAAATCAGTCGCAGATTCCATTTGATGGAAGAATAAGAAGCAGCTGATTCTGATTAACGAGACTATGTCGGGACCAATGTTGGTGAACCATATAATTGGATGGTCTAATTAATGGATCGACTAAATTCTTAATTGTGACATAAGTCGAAAGTTCTAAGAATGTCAGAAATTTCAAGTCTAAACCCGATTTGAATAGGTCAAGTGCTTGTAAGAAATTAAACGACCCAAAGAGCGAGTGCTCAGAGAGATAGATATCGTTCTGAACAGAAAAAGAAAGCTGTTATTTTAATAATAGGGGAGGTGATAAGAAAAAGAAGTTATTTCTTTTTTTTATGCCACATTACGTTATATTAATTCATTTTTTAAAGTCAATTCTTGAGATAAGAAATAGAACACAAGAAAGAAGGAAAGGGAAGAAGGAAAAGATGGAAAGGGAAGAAGAAGGAAAGGGAAGAAGGAAGGAAGAAGGAGAAGAAATAAGGAAAGGGAAGAAGGAAAAGAAATAAGGAAAGGGAAGAAGGAAAAGAAATAAGGAAAGGGAAGAAGGAAAAGAAATAAGGAAAGGGAAGAAGGAAAAGAAATAAGGAAAGGGAAGAAGGAAAAGAAAGACGGAAAGGGAAGAAGGAAAAGAAAGACGGAAAGGGAAGAAGGAAAAGAAAGACGGAAAGGGAAGAAGGAAAGGGAAGAAGGAAAGGGAAGAAGGAAAGGGAAGAAGGAAAGGGAAGAAGGAAAGGGAAGAAGGAAAGGGAAGAAGGAAAAGAAAGAAGGAAAGGGAAGAAGGAAAGGGAAGAAGGAAAGGGAAGAAGGAAAGGGAAGAAGGAAAGGGAAGAAGGAAAGGGAAGAAGGAAAAGAAAGACGGAAAGGGAAGAAGGAAAGGGAAGAAGGAAAGGGAAGAAGGAAAGGGAAGAAGGAAAGGGAAGAAGGAAAGGGAAGAAGGAAAAGAAAGAAGGAAAGGGAAGACGGAAAAGATAGAAAGAAAGCAAACTAAACTGCGTTCGATGTATACACTCTAAATATAACTTTTTCTTTGTCAATGAATTATATTGCATTCATTTTTTATGCAATGATCATTTTAATTATAAACATTTCGACTGGGATTAACTTGCAAAATCAATTGGAACCAATTATTCTTTATTTCAGAAACAAATGTTGACTAATACTGTCAAAAATGTACACACAATTTCACAGGTTTTGAACAGAATCCTATTTTTCCCCATGTTTTTATTTACAAAACACAATTTTTTTCAAAATTCAAGGTGAATTACTTACATCCCATTACTTATCTACATTTCACAATGAACTTGAGTCACAAACTGAAAATACTTGAAAATTCTTTTGGGAAACTAGAAAATATATTTGTAGTAAGTCTATCAGATTTAATTAAAAAAAATGTTCTGCTGCTCATTTTCAACAAATTGGCTCATCGATCATATCAAATGTTATAAATCAGCAATGATTACATATGTTTGAATCATTTCTTACAAAATTGGTCTGATCGTGCAGCTGATTCTAAAAATGGATGATCCTATAAGGCAGAATCCAATATATATGTATATGCTTGCTCGTGTTAAAAGTAAGGTTGTGAAACTAGTAATTTTGTGAAATTCCTGTACATTTCACAATCAGTGTGGTAATCGTTAACCAACTTGTGATGTTAACAATTACTTCTGTAACAAGTTTCATCCTCTTTGGATGTCACGATACTGTGGCCTTGTCTCAAATTAAGCTATAGACTTATGTTTTATGCTCTATCTATATAATTGGCAAAATTTACTTATTTTTTTGTCTGATGTCACTTCTATTACATGAACTTATGATCTTAAGTAATAGTTGTTTTTTTATCCTTGTTCTGATTAAACTTTTGTTTGAATCAAAACTACATATTTATTGTTGTAAAAAAAGTTAAAACTATGTATTTGTTTATTTTTCATTAAAAATTTTGATAACACAAACTTTTGATTATAAGAAAATAATTGTTTTTTCACCCTTGTTTTGATTGAATCAACTTTTGAGCAAATAAAACTATGTATTCATTTTTTGTAAAAAAAAAAAAAAAATAATCACATTCAGGCAATTTCACTGATTTGGTGTAACATATTCATTGTTAATACAAAAGCAGAATATATTTATCAAGTTTTTTTGATGTATCAGACACTCAAGGAATGTTGGAGAACTTTTCATCTAAAATGTAATTAAAACAGGGAAATATAGATATATTAGCTTGAATAACTTGTGGAATCATGCAATATCTTCAGACTTCTTTTTCTGCTTCCTTTTCAGGGGCTTTCCGACTCTATGATCTTGACAGTGATGGCTTCATAACACGGGAGGAGTTGCTAGATATTGTAGACGCCATCTACAAAATGGTGGTAGGTTTCATATTTTCTTTTATTGTATTGACTGAATATTAAGTGTTACATTAACTGCCAAAATGTTCCCTTGATCAAAGGTGAAAGCACTTTATAGTCAAACTATCAATGACCGTAGAAAGGACAGATCCGTCAGAAGGACATATAAAGACACTCGGAAGAAATATCAATTATGCTTAAGAGTAACGCCAACTTTCTCGGTACTGTTAAAACTCCTTGTATAAATATCTTTCACCTTCAAAGAAAGAAATTCTGTTGCTTATGAAATGATATGTTTGTACTTCCTGCCCTTATGGGGTTGTTATGAGTCCCTGGTGACAAAGACCCAAAATTTCCAGGAATTTTAACAATATCTTTTATTCATATGTAATTCATAGTCGTCAACCTATGGGATCTCTTTGATTAAGGAGGGCAGGGGATTGATTTGCCTGAAATTTGACACTGTTTTGCCTTTTCAATTTTTTTTATTTCCCGGGTCTTAATGATACTGCCAAAGCTGCTTATTGTCATTGTTTTGGGACTGTCATTTACATAACAATAACCATCTGATAATTTTGAGCAAAGGATATTGAAAAGTCCACCTTATAAAAAAAATAGATATGAAATTTATGAGAAATTTTTGTGAATTTTTAAATCAATTTTAAGTAGTGTTTTGGTACAAACTAGCTTTGATAACAATGATCTTATCTTTGATCATGATAAAACTATTTTCTCTGTATTGAACAACCGTTGTTATCAGAGATAGCAAAGAGTTCTATCCTTATTTTATATTTGTGTGCATCTATGTTTGTGTGTTCAAGCACTTGTGGGCATACGGTTTTGTCTACAGACTTGAAAATTGGTATCAGCATCCCCCTTAAAACCCCTCTAAAAAAATTTTTTTTTGTGTGTGTTTTGGAAAAAATGCTTTTTTGACCTGTCTTATCATTTCATAAATAATAATGATCACATCCAGATTCTGAAGTATGTTTTCTTTCAGTCTGTTTTAGGTGTTTTTCAGTGGAAAACTCATCTTTTTTGAGAGATTTTGCTCTAGAAGAACTCAAGTCAAGCATTCTCAAGGAAATCACAACAGTTTTCACTTGTTTTCTTTGACCCCGATAGACTCCAACAGACTTATTAGGTTTTGCCATGTTACAGGAGAACGGAATGAGAACAATCTATCCCTGTGGATTAAATAAGAGATCTGTTTGAAGTTCCCCGTGGGTCCCAGTGTACAACAGTCACCTGAAGAAGGCTAGATGGTTCAGTGTCTGAAACATAGTGACATTACAACTAAGAAAAAGACGCTCATCTGAATGGATGTCTGGTCAGTCATGTGACCGTCTTTTGGTAGCATACCAAAAAATTGGAAAAAAAGGGTGATCAATGAATAAGTCACTTTTCCCGTATTTTGTTTGGCAGTGATCACTAAAAATGTCTGAATTTTCAAGAAACAATTGTGAATGATGCCGATCACAAACTAAGAGAGCAATCTAGCATAAACTTACATTGCAAATTGAAACAATAAAAATTGTTTGCCCTACTCATTGAGCTGAGTTTTTGTACAAAATTTCAAGTTTTTACTATAAATGGTTTGTGCTGGGTGAAGTCCGCACATATATAAATATTCTGCAAATCATGAATAACCTAAACCCTGCATCAGTATTTAAACTGGCCTATTCTAACTTCTATGGTAATATGGATTACCCTATTCTCCTGAACTGACACTTTCAGGCTCTCCATTGACTTGTCAGCAGTCCCAACAATGTTCCCGATTCTTTGAGAAATCCAATGAATCAAAACCGAAATTCTTTTTCATTATGGAATGCACAATTTGCCTGAAAGCTGCTGTCAAGCTATAGAAAATCTGTAATAATACATTGATGACTGAAAAATGATTCTATGAATTTATACAAATAAAAGATGGTGTCAAAATTCTGAAGACTATTGAATCAACCCTTGCTTAACTTGATATATCATTTCATATATATATATATATATATATATATATATTCAACGACTGTAGCCATCAAAAAAATGATTCTATGAATTTACACAAATAAAAGATGGTGTCGAAAATTCTGAAGACTACTGAATCAACCTTTGTTTAGCTTGATATATCATATCATGCTTAGCTTGATATATCATTTCATATACATATATATATATATATATATACAACAACTGTAGCCATCAAAGATGGTGAAGGGTTCTATCCTCTGTTATATGTGCATGTTTGTTTGTGTATGTCCGCCAGCACCCCTGGCCGTACCGTTTTGTCTACTGACTTGGGAATTTATCAATAACATCTAGATTATCCAGAATGTAGGTATTTGTAGACACTTTTTTTCACCCTATTTTAGATATTTGTCGACGGAAAGCGCCAGCCATGTCATGGATGGAATTTATTCCGGCCATATTTATCCTTCGATTTCATGACTTCAAATTTTGACATTACAGTTGTTCGAATGTGGATAGTTTACAGATTAATTTGATATCACACACACACATATATATATATATATATATATATATATATATATATATATATATATATATATTCACTGGTTAACTTGATGTATCACACATGCACATATATATTTGAAAGTTGATATATCTCATTTATATTTACAGGTTAACTTGATATATATATATATATTCACATTTATATATGTTATGGTGGAATTGATGTAAGGTTATCAATTGCGTTATATTATATTGAAACTTTATTTGAAATCATCTCCCGTTATAACACGGTGAATATATCATTTGGCCTAGACAGAGTTCATTGAATAAACAAAGAAAATGGGGTTGCTGCAGGAATAAAACCTGCGATTGATAGAGTAGCTGCTTCAATGTAGCATTGCTCTTACCATTGAATTATATATATCATTGCGTTACTGGCAGTTTAGCTTAATGGTAAGAGCAATATATCATCTCCCAGGTTAGCTTGATATATATATGTGTGTGTATATATATATATATAGTAATGTTTCATAGTAAAAAATAAAAAGATTGAGAAATGAGTAATTATCAAAATTCTGAGGTGTAACTGATATATAAAAAAAACTAATGCATTTCGCTTGTTAACTGGCTTCTTCAGAGGTACAAGTGCAGTTGCTACATATAAAAAACAAGGATTTTGTTTATAAGTACCAGAGAGAGTACAGGAGAGAGAAATCTGGATATACGTCAAAAGCAGAGTCAGCCAGATGTTCATAAATACGGTGGGGAAGGAAATGAGGCTGTGACCTGTAGTTGTAATCTGTTGTGTTAATCTGTTTAATTCATTTGTACCTTGTTATGGATTTGTGTGTGCATGAACATTATATATATATATATATATATATATATATATATATATATATATATATATCTTACAGTCAATCTGTTTTGCTTAGTGGCCTATTTTAACTTCAGAGTCGAATTTCAACATCTAAAGCTAGAGTGTTCCTTTGGAATCTTTTATAAGCCAAAAAGGCAGAAAGTGAGAATCAGGTACTGTAATTCTATATGGTGGAATGCCAGGATTAAAGGAAAACATGTTTAATTTTGATTAGCCTCGTAGTTTTAGAGCAGCTTTACTGGGTGTTTTGAGTTTTTTTACTTTGAACTGTGGAATAGAATTATTGCGTGAGGCTAAGCAGTCAACCATGCTGTTGTTTTTTGAACTTCCCACATCAGTCGCAGCAGATGATAAGCCTAGACCTTCGACAATTATTGACTATGGCGAGTTCATATCAATATTTTTTTTTTGTTCTTTATACCAACAAATTTATAACAAATGTAAATTGTTCCAATTTTTATATCCTTTGCTTGAAGTTATCAGTCAGTTGAATGAAGTATTCTATACCAAAGTTATTGTTAGAAGCAGTTTCTACTGTATATTAAACACTTATGTTAAATTCCAAAATTTTCATTGTGTCACTAGAGACGTATAAGTAAGGATAGTTTTCAACTATTAGATTTCAAAAATTGTTTGAAAAACCCTCAAGCAAAGGTGTCATTAAAACTATAAACTTCAGTTTTCAAGCGGGTCTGGTTACCAAGCTGGTTGGTTATGTATATATTATCCATACAGGTCATACCAAGGGTGCTGAGAATCCTGAAAATTTCAACATTTACTCCTTGTTATGTCTAAAAAAATAAAGAAAAATTTACTCCCCCCGATAAGTTTGTAGTGGAAGGGGGTTCAATTTACAATGTAAGTTTATGCTAACTGGGTCCCTTAGTATGTGTCTTGCAGTGTTCAAATTTGAAAATTCAATAGATTTTTGCCAATGAATTTAGTATTAATTTATTCATTGGTCAATCCTTTTTCCAATCATTCCTTTTTATTATTCCTAACACAGCATGCTACCAAAAGATGTTATGTGATGAATTCTATTGAATGACTAACCAGAACTGTCCTTGCATTCTTTATTGACAATTCTTGAAAATTATTACCTTTAGTTTTTCAAAATATTTATCCGTGTGTGAGTGTGCACCAACCTGTGAGCGTATGTCTGTATGCAAAAGTTCATTTATTTTTGATAAATAACATCTGCATTTGTACCTCTGAAGAAGCCTTTCAATTGGCAAAATGCATCAGGTTTTTCATCTTAGTTATATCTCAGAATTTTAATATTATTAATATTTTTCTCAATCTTTTCATTTCCACATCATCAATCATATATATATATATATATATATATATATAAAACAAATCACTCACTCAACTAATGGCCATTGTATGAAGTTGATATTTGCTGGGTTTGTTAGTCTGGGCACTGAACATTACAGTGTCAAGTTTAAACTTGTTTGGATTTATGGTTTCTAATATGGGGGAGGTAGTGCTACAAAATTTACCTCAAAATGGATATAGTTTTTTGCCTGAATATATTCATCACCAGCATTTATGAGCATTGTTTTAAAGATTTAAAATGTTTGGTATAGAGAAAGATTAAAAAAGTAGGAGAGAATCGGTTTTTTTTCTGACAATTTTTTCTTGTAGAACAAGATTAAAACAAATCATAGTAACAATGACACAACCACATTTTTAATTCTTTTTATTTTGATCGTTATCATTATTAATGATGATATTTCTGTTTTCATTGTTGTTAGTTTTGACAATTATGGAAATTAAAATCTGTACTTTTGTTTCTTTTCACCATATATTTCTTCTCTTTCTCTCAGGGCAACATGGTCAAGTTACCAGAAGAAGAGAATACGCCTGAAAAACGAGTTAATAAGATATTTGAAATCATGGATAAGGTGAGGATATCTCCAAGGAATTATTTTCCTTAATTTTCTTTAAATATTTATTTTAATTATACCCTGCAATTTCAGGTTAGAAAAAAAAGTATTTCAAATTTATTTGGTAAACAAAAATGTCCGTATAGACATCTCTGTATACAATTTGCATTAGAAATACACTTTCAACATTAGAATATACATTCATTCAAATTATAAAAATGTTTGAAACTTTATAAAAAAACCAGAAGCTTCTCAGTACAGAGAAATATTTACCAGGCACATTTCAGTCATTTTTTTTACTAAATTCTTCTCTATATTTTAGCTGATAATTTCCCACGTTGCCTTAGGAATTCATTCTTAATCCTGTATGGTCTGAATTTGTCTAAGTTACTCTTAAAAATCATTCACTCTTGTACTATTTATTACATAAGTTTGCAAATTATTCCGGCATTTCAAAATTCCCTTTGAGAAAAAAAAACAATTAGTTTCTGCAGTCTTAGTTTTGTAATGGATGTAGTTAGTTAATTTCCTGTCCTTTCTGACTCAAATTTATTAATTTGTAAAACCATTTAAAATCTTGAAATAAAATTAATGATAAATGAATGGAGCTTTAGTCAACAGTATATCTTTTAAAAAAAAAATACATTGAATTTCTCCACACGAATCCCCTGAATTTATCTTATTTTACTATTGATTTGGTTTTCGATTAGCCATTTTCCACTGAAGGACTCAAGATATTTGAAATAATGGACGAAGTGAGAAAATCTCGTAGAATTTTCTTCCATTTATTTCTTTGCTTGTTACAAAACTATAAATAAAACAAAATTAAGCTGAGAACTATTTAAACAAGCCTGAGTGTCAAATCATAGATATGTTGGTTCTCTCCTTTGCACATATAGAAAGGGGTATAAAGAAACAAAAGGTGGGAGTTTTTGGTATGTCAGCCTGTCTATCAGTGACTGCAATCAGTTTTAGAGATTCTCATATATCTAAAAATATTTTAAGAAAAAAATTATTTGAAATAAAAAAAAAAGAAAAGAAGTTTGGTAAATGAATGTTGGAGGACTCAAATTGACAATCATAGTTTCCAAATGTCCCAGTGGTGGAATTAATGCAGATAAAATCTCTGATCTAGGTTCAGTGCTCAAATGGCAGTGCTGAAGTAAGCTCAGTGCAGTGCTCAGATGGCAGTGCTGAAGTAAGCTCAGTGCTCAGATGGCAGTGCTGAAGTAAGCTCAGTGCTCAGATCGCTGTGCTGAAGTAAGCTCAGTGCTCAGATGGCTGTGCTGAACTGGGCCCTGTGCTCAATGAATCATTTTAAAATTCTGTAGATATATTCAAATTATCTTTGCTATAATACTGTAAGAAAAGTTTTGTCATTATTTCTAATCATATTTTCTGTTTTATAGATATCATTATGATATATATGTTTTAAAAACCATTGTTTTAATTAGAGTTTTAGTAAGTGGATTATCCAGCTTCTCAGTTTACTGTTAATCATATATAGCCAAATCGTGTTTGATACACTGGTTCTTGTAAGATCACCAAAATTAGATGATGTCAAGCTTGCTCATTACCCAAGTGGGTAACCGTCTGGAAATACCAGATGCAGCTCCAAGATTGTTTTGCAACCATCTCAACCTATGCTCTGCTGCTGATTAACAGAGCATCTTGCCAAGTTAGGACCAAACTGTGCACTATGCACACACACACACAGCACTGTAGAGGACACATGACAATTATCTCTCCTAAGAGTCACCATACTCTTATGAAGTGGCAGTAATCATCAAATTGACAATAGTAGATTAATTAGTGTTGTAACCTCACCGCAAGATGTATTTTGTTGCTATTTAGTTGATTTTGTGTCTGGCAGTGAAGTTCTTTGAACAAAAAGGCATTCTACTCTCCAACCAAATCACTGTTCTCAAACAAGATGTCTATTACTCATATAAAAGATAATATTTGTCCTCAAGAATATGGCTGCCCTTAAGAGCAAAAACACTGCTTTATTCATGTACCAATTCAACTGTAAGAATGTAATAAATTGGCTGCAATGTGGCCCCCCAAAAAAGAATAATAGAAACTATTCTTATTCATAATTGATCTTTGATGATCTCCAATAACTTTTGAGGTCAGCACCACCTACATTTCTCTAATTAAAATCAAATTCAATATTGTGCTTGAAATTGCTTTGATTGATTAGAAATGACCATGAAGAACTTTACATACCCTGTCACAACTTGATGCCTTGTGAGTCTTCATTCCAAAAACTATGTTCATATAATAGATAGATGAAACCTGAATGAATCAATTATATGAATTAGAATTGTACCCATGGGTTAGTTGAGTATGGATTGACATTTCTACCAAGGATCATCAGACCTCTGTCTAGGATCAAAACGTCATTCCTCAGCCTTATGCCTGGGATCAGAGAGTAATATCTATGCACTCAGTTTAGAATCAAAGTGTTGTTTCCTCCCCCTATGCCTAGGGTCCAAGTATTGTATTTATGTGCTCTAGCAGAAGTTATGGACAGAAAAAGCAAAGAAATAAATAGAAAAATTTATTTTGGCAGTACTCTTATGATATATAACAATCATATGACAGGTTTTTAAAATTGTAAATATTCTTATGCATTTTAGATAATATCAAGTTCTCCCTTTTGGTCATCCATACTTAGTATTTCTATAAAAGCTAGTAAATTGAAGAAGGCTATCATCACAGGGGTAAGAAAAACTGACTTAAAACTCATTTCCCAATAGAATTGATTAGACAGGTAATCAACAGGTTGGGGAAAATGGATTTTTCACTTGATATCAAGTAGAAATTTTTTTTTTTCCCCCCAAATTTCATTGAGTAGTTATTGATTGGCTGATTCTCATCAAACCTTGATTAAAGAAATGCTACTTTATTGTTAATTTACGATGACAGAGTCAAGATTTTTCTCTCAACAGACAATCAAAAATACAAAGCCACAGATACTGGCTGTTATATATATATATATATATATAGGTAAAATATATACTTCAAGTCATAGATTTCATTCCAAAAAAATCTTCATTCCAACTGTGCTCAATACTTAGAGTAGAGACAATATATAGACTGGTTACATGAATTTTTCTATGACAATAGTATAACTTTGTTTCAACTTAATCAGATATCTGAAGAGTTGATTAAGGCAAAACGAGGATATGCTATTGTCATTGACAAAGTTTATGTATTTGATCTATATACATATATATATATATATATATATATATATATATATATATATATATATATATAGTGCAGTAAGATTATAACCTGACCTTTCACAAATTGCAGCAAAAAAAATTCAATGGATTTTGTATGGATTTTGTGCCGTCCTTTCCAAATCACTATCCAAATGTAAAATCATTCATAGTCCAGTTCTGATTCAGGGTTAGCAATGCATGTCAACTATTTTAGAGCAGAATCTGTCATGCAGCTGAAATAAGATAATTCCAAATCTCCTGTTTGACATTCGCCATTTTTTGTTGTTACTACAAGAGAGCTCTTTCAAAATCAAAACCGAAATTGCATTTGCTAAATTGTATGCCAGTGACTCTGAATGTGACAGCGTAACTCAAGAACCACAGAACACATCTCCATGAAATTATCTTTGTGTACTAAGGGAACCACAGGAAGGTCTTTAGCAATTTAGTTTTTTTTTTTCAAATTCCTAAAAGGAATGTCAGTAATAATAGATTTGGGTCTGCATTTGTGCTCTCACCCATTCAGTCCTGGTGAATTTTTAGCAAAACAAGGTAAAAAGATTTAAATAAATTGACATGATATATCATTTGAATGAGAATTCCATCAGCTTTTAAACAGTCTATCTTGGAGTTATATATCTGTTTATGTGTGATTTGTATATACGCTTGGAATTTCATCAGCGTTCTAACTATGTATGATGGCAATTTGTATCTGTTAAGCATGGAAAGTTACAGCCCAAATTGTGATGCTTGGTATTTAGCATTTGACTAGGAAGTTTAATGATTATAAGTGCATTTTATTAGTTTTTAAACTATTTGAAATGATCTAAGGTTCCCTAGCAATGACTATTAGATTTCTATGGTGTAAAAAAATGAAATAAATGTCAAGCCCAACACTATCATCACAGTGAGTAAGGTCTCTTTCTTTTAATCACTTTAATACAAATCTCATATATATATATATACATATATATAAGCCATTACTTTGTCATGAATAAATACTAAAAAATCTATTGAAATCTAAGCATTACTTAAATTTTTGTAGAAATTTTGAATCTGGGTATGTTATAGAGATTTTTCTACAATCTTTTTCTTTGGTAATGATTTGAAGATTATAAGGATAAATTTAACAAGATGCCTTGTTGTCAAAGGTCCCTGGTTCATGCTTCTGTGATGCTAGTATGGACTGTCCTGTGCTAATCACAAGAATACAGAATGTTCTAGACAGCAGATTTGGAATCAAAACCGTTGTTATACTCAGTGTAAAAGAATTCTACTATAAAATGCCTTGCACTCTTTCTAGAAGAGCCAGTTATTTTTGTCCCTCTGTCAGAAATTGACCCCCAAATAGATAATACCTTTCTCCCTGATTTTAGATATAACTTTTCATATGCAACGGATACAATACCAAGATTCACTGTTGGAAATCTGAAAGAATGTTCTTTACAAAGATATACATTTATGTAAATACACAATTCATAGAAAGTGAACACTTAATATAGATACTTAAATTTCCTCGTAAAATGCCAAATGAAAATTTTTTTGACTAACTTTTCATTCACAACAGACACAAATTGTCAAGAAATACTATTAGAAAGCTGATAAAATTTTCTTTACAATGATATATATATATATATATATATATATATATATTTATCTGCACCTTGAAATAAACCTTTAATCTGTAGACACTCAACTATGGAGTACATAGATACTGAAAAGTTCCTTGTAAAATGCTAAATATCTAGATTTATGTTTTTGACATCAACTTTTCATGCCCAACAGATACATAACTCCAAGATGCACTGTTTGAAATCTGATTGAATTCTCATTCAAATGACACATCATGTCAATTCATTTACATTATTTTACCTTATTTATCTAAAGACATACCTGTAGTTGGTTCAGTACACAAATGCTAAATATCTAGATTTATGTTTTTGACATCAATTTTTCATACTCCACAGATACTAAAGTCCAAGATACACTGTTGAAAAGCTAATGAAATTCCCTTTCCAGAGATATGTCATGCCGATTCATTCACATTATTTTACCCTATTTTTCTGAAAATTCACCAGAACCCAAACAGTGAGAGCACAAATGCAGACCCCAAACTATTATTACTGGCATTTCTCTTGAGACTTTAAAAAAAACTATCTTGCTAAAGACATGCCAGTGAACCCCCTTAGTACACAGAGAAAATTTCATGAGGTTATGTTGTGTGAACAAATTTTCATTTGGATAATGATTTGTGAGGGGTGATAGATTTACTTTTTCTTCTGCTGATTAATTGCAACTCTCTCCAGAACTGCAAATCCAAACAATATTAAACTCTACACTACTCTTCCATAGGCCTATACACCTAGAGTACAGTACCTAGAGAGTATTTTCATTTTGGCCGATGACAGCCATTTTGAATTTCAGGATTTCCTCTTCATGCAATTTTTGTAGACTTTTTTTCTCTCAACCAGTGCATATTGAGAATATGGGATCTGTTGAATCAATTTTTGGTTTTGATTTGCGTGAGGTTGACCCCCATTTTTGCGTAAAATGCCTGGACTAAGAAGAAGAATTCATCAATCATTGGAAAGATCAGTTTATTAGTTGATAACAATAGAAAACTGATGCCCAAGCTTATAGATCCTCAAGTACAGAGACTCTAAAAACTTTGAAGCTACTTCAAATATGCTAGAATATTTGAATGCATAATATATTTGTATGCATTTCCCTTTAAAATTTATCATAGGTGCTTAGAGATAAATTTATGGTAATCTCTTTACTCCAGCTTTTTGATCTTAAAGGAACTCTTAGTAAATATTGAAGTGTTTGTTTAAATGAGTAATTTCTCTGTGAATAAGAGCTGGTGGAAGAAGAGTTGTCATCAGTCTTTTATCGTCCTTTGTTGGACAGAGACTTTTGACATGAATCACCAGACCTCTCTATCATGGGCGTCACAGAGCCAATACTCTCAGAACTTACCTAGTTTGTCTTTCCATTCTTTCAACACTACCAGCCCATTGCTCTTTGAGTTTTCTATTGGATTCTATGATGTCTCACACTCTTGTTTTCTTCCTGATATACTGTGCAGTCTCATGATCTCTCCATGTGAGGTTGAGTATGATTCTTTCATGTACATGTTGTATGGTTCACAGTTTGAGAGTCAGTCTCTTGATTAGGTTCCATGTTTAAGCTCCCTGGGTGACTATCAAGAGGATGCATTGGTTGTATACTCTTCTTTTTAGGACCAATGGGATTGTCTTGTTTTTTAAGGTTGAGCTTGCTCTGCCGAGGACTTGCCATCCTAGAATGATTCTTTGCTTGATTTTAGCATATACACTTCAAATTCTGACAGATAAAGTTTGTGTTCACTTTTCTCTAATGCCCTTAGGAAAAGCTTGAATCCACCTTTCCCCATAGGTTAGGGCTTACTCACTATATAACTTGCTATATATATATATATATATATATATATATATATGTGTGTGTGTGTTATCGGTTTCTGATAACCTCATCCAAACTGTCAACATTGGTTTCTTCATCTTTCAAGTTTATGTGGCTGGCTATGTATGTATATATGTATCACACCTACAGGTTGGGATTATGGGGTTAGAGGGCTGAAATTTTCAGCATTTATTCCTCATGTCTAGAAAGAAAATTTTTTCTTTGTCCAAAAATCTCCCCCTCCCCCTCTGAATAGTGGGCGACTCAATTTGCAATGCAAATTTATACTAAATTTTCCCCTTAGTTTGTGTCTAGCATCTTTTGAAAATTCAGACATTTCTAGTGATCACTGCCAAATAAAAGGCGAGAGGGAAAAGTTGCCCCCTTTTCCAATTTTCAGTTCATTTCCCATTTGACCATTTCTAGTTTGCGAGTGACTAACAAGACTTGATTTTCTTTTTGTAATTTCCCTAATCATAGACAACTGTTAATGTGTTAATTAGGTTTAGAGATTCCTAGAGTCTTGGCTAAATTCATTATTCAATTACAAATTGATTTTATCAATATATATATAAGAATTTGTTGACCCGACTGAATTAATTCATGACTGCAGGGACCATGAATTTAGATAACCCTAGTTTGCATACCCTGTACTTATCAGATTATTTCAGATACATATATATATATATATACGCACACTCAGGACCTGTTAGATACCATCAACCAGAACTGTCAACTGGTTATGTTTGTATCACATATTCAGGCCACACCAGTGGAGCTAGATGTATGCAGATTTGGATATTTACACCTTGTTATATCTAGAAATTTTTTTTTTTCTAGTGAAGGCTTCAATTTGAAATGTAAGTTTATGCTTGTTTTTTTTTCAAAAAGGTGGACATTTCTTAGTGATCACTGTTAAGCAAAGGTCAAGAGAAGTAACCTATTCATGGGACACTTCTTCCAAATTTTTAATTGATCACCCCCAACAGGACATGCTGCCAGAAGACATCGGCTGCATGATGGTTTCTAATCAGTACTTTTCAAAGCCAAAAATGAAAATCAGTAGATTTGCATATCGGTTGGCAAGCTGTCCGTAGAGTAAACTCAACTTTTAAGAACAAAAGAAACGCATTACTTCTAAAATGAAGAGTCTACAATCAATGCGACTGCCTAATAGTCACCTATGGAGTTGAAACATGGAACCAAACCAAAAGATTGACCCTCAAACTGGAAACCATGCAATGTGCACATGAAGTGTTCACAAGACAGCACAGTATATTAAAGAAAAAAAAAAGGGAGTCGGAGATATCACGGAAATCATTAGAAAACTCAAATCGCAATGGGCTGGTCATGTTGCAAGAAAGTCTGACAATTGCTGGACATCACGGCTCACATTGTGGATCCCCAGATATATGTGTAACTATGGCCGGCAACTAGACAAATTCAGAAAATATATGGACATCTGTAAGAGAGAGGTCTGGTGAATCTTAGGAAAAGTCTACGTCCAAAGATAGACTCTAAGAGACTGAGGATGACTTGTTAAAAACTATGAGATTATTAATGCATGGATCAGCCTTAAGCTATTCTATTATGTAATTCTCCTTTGATAACTCAAGTATCCTAATTTTGA